>VWZO01013361.1:174796-246592 GCA_013396975.1 Bucco capensis | reverse complement strand
CCCCCCCCCCCCCCCGATATTTTTTCTTCTTTATAGTAGAACTTCAAGCTGCTGTTTTGGAGTTTCTTAAAAAAAAAAACCAAAACAAAAACAAACCAAAACACCCCAAACCCATGAGAACAAAACCTCCTATTGCATATAGTTTTGAAATTAGAATTAATTTTCCTGTTTTCTAATCAGATTATTTGTTTCTGTGTGATTAACCTGTTACTACTGTGAAATATGTTTACTCTTTCAATAGTTTACTTTTTCTCATCAGTAAGTCCCCATGTACATGTGAGGACTCCGCTAGGAATTTCTAACAGTATTTCCTCTCACACACAATTTTTAGTGTCTTGCAGAATGCATTGTTCATGTAAATGCATTTATACCTTGAATAAGATTTTGTTGGTTTTTTATCTATCTACATACATGTGTATATATATATATTTTAAAAGGAATTATCTTGGGAACTCTTGTTCAAGGTACTGGACAATGTCTTTTTACTCTTCAGATTTTGTGCCTTTACCCTAAGTTAATTAGTGACTTAGTCATGTGGTGGGAGATTGGTTTGTTTTATTGCAAAGGAGGCAGTTCCCCATGAGACAGACCAGACAAAATAAGTTTTATTTACTTTTTAGGACTGTGTATTTTCTTGTTTCAGTTGAAAAATGTGTGCATCAAATTGTATACATGAATCTACTTTCCTAAATTTTCAGTTCTTCAAAGATTAATTTTATTAAGCTAGGCAATAATATTATAGTTTATAAACACTTTATAAAATGTTAGTAGAGAATCCTGCTGTAAAATACAGGTAGATATTTGTAAGATAATTCCTAAATGTATAGGGCTCTATTTTTAGGAATTAGTGGGCACGTAATCAGAGTACTCTTACGCATCTTTGAGGTGATTCTGTCTCTGTTAAGGTTTAATAATTCACAGTCTTTACTACCCATCTAATAAATACAGGTTTTTATAGTTGTTATTAGAAATAATAAACTAGAAATTCACAACAGCATCAACGCTGGCATATAAATTAACCACTAAAGACCACTTTCTGATCTTAGAGGAATATGATTTTTCAATCATCTCTGTGTATTGCAATCACTGCTCCCATTCACATCAAGTATTACACTCCACAGTAATGATCTGAGTCCTCTATTACTCATAAAAAAATCAGTGTCCAAGCTGTTGAAACAATTATCTTACTACAGAAGCTTCCTATGTTCCCAGAGAATCTTTTAAGAGATGGTTGTTAGGAAAGCAAACAAAGACAGTTTCACATGCTCGTGGAACGCCATAGAACTGGCAGGGATATTAACAGCTCAGCATGATTCATTTGTCCTTCTTGAGTGCTCCAAATCCATCACTGTACATGACAAAATTCACATTTTTATTGAATTTCTGCTTCTTGGAGAAAAGATCTATTTCCATTTTGAATAGATTTTCACCTTCCAGAATAAGACTTAATTTTTTTGTTATTGCCAATCTCCTAGAGGTTCTGCACAGATAAAGTAAAGCTTATTAGTTTATTTTTGTAACATTCTGTATATGCACATGAATGCAGGTTGCTGAGCAAAGGAAAAAAGGTCTAATTAACCAGACAGTTAATTACTAGGACAACACCAATCTTTTGTTTGGAGCTATATAGCATTTACATAAGATAGCAGTTCCAATTTTTGAAAGAAATAGTGCAGGCTGTCTATTAAATGATGGATGGAGTGGTACATCCTAAGCTCATTTTCATCAAGGTACATAGGAGTTTTATAAACAGTAGAATAAAATCTGAATCAGAAGAGAACATTTATAATTACTCTAGGATGTATTTACCAGGTAGACAGATCTCTATTGTGAAAGCTGTCAAAAGCAGTCCACACTAATAAATATGTAACTTTGCCAGTGTAATATGATTTTCTGTTTCTTTGACTCTTTTCCAGAGATTGTCTGTCTTTAAACCCATAGGCAGTGCAATTAATACAGTAAAAATCTATACTTTAGACCTGTTCTGATCCAGTAGAACTCAACCCTGGAGAATGCCTCTACAACTCAAAGGAGTGCTTGCCTCAGAAAATTGACTCTTATTTTGGCTTCTCTTTTGTCTGGAAAGGGATCTAAGAAAAAATATATTCAGCTGCCTAAAATGAGGTGTCTAGTCTAGGGTTCTTTCAGGATCAATTAAGAGTGGGAGGTGTGTTTCTAAAGCAAACATGCCATCGTGAGGAAAAACTAGGAGAGAAATGCAGCAACAGATTGTGCTTGCTTAGGATAGCAGAAAATGTATCGCTTTAATTTTTAAGAAAATCTCTGTACAGGTTACTAAGTGACTCTGGACAACTAGTAAAGATTAATTACCTAGATTATCACTCCTTACAGTGAACTAACATAGGCCATCTTTTTAGGATCAACAGGTGTGGTGGGTCAACCTTGGCCGAGTGCCAGGTAGCCATGAAGGTTCTCTATCACCTTCTCGGCCCACACCTCCCATGACACGATGAGGGAGAGAACAAGATGGAAACAGCCCGTGGGTTTTAGTAAAGGAAGTTTAATAAGCAAAATAAAGAAAGGCAAGGCCACGCACGCAAAGCAAAATTGAGCTTTAGTCTCTACATCCCATAACAGGCGATGTTTGGCCTTCTCCTGGGAAGCAGGGCTCCAGAACACGTAGCGGTTGTTCGGGGGTCAGACATCTTCTTCCCACCGATACTTCCCCCCCATTGCCTTTTATCCCTGAGCTGATGTCATATGGTATGGACTAGCCCTTTGGTCAGTTTGGGTTAGCTGTCTCGGTTGTGTCCCCTCCCAAGATCTTGTCCACCCCATCCGCTTGGTGCTGTGCCGGCCTTGCAGCAGTCACAACATCACAGGTTATCTTCAACCCAAGGCACAGTGTTTCTGAAAAACTGCTATGGGGACATTAACTCCACCTCAGTCAAACCCAATACAACAGGTTATCGTTGTCACCTAACTGCCTAGGTGATTGTATTTGGTGGAAGAGCTACCCTTCCTCCAGATGTCTTCCTTCTACTCTATTTGGTAATGATATGATCACAAGCCACTCACTTCTGCTGCTCTAGTCAAATAGGAGCTTGAGTTGCCCTTGATGGCTTTATTTCCTCTGTGCAGCCAAGTAAGGATGAGAAAAAACTTGCATTTAGGAACGTGATTATTAAGTGTGTTTGGTACTCAAACTCCTAAGGAAGGTTATTAAATTCTGGTTTCAATTTCAAAGAAAGGTTTGCTCCTTTCTCTCTTTTCCCCTCTGTTTCTGTAAGAAACACACCCAAAGGCTAGTGTCCCATAGAGATTCAGTGTCTCCTTTTTGCACTTTCTCTTTTCTCCATATTGACCAGATCTGACATTTAGATTCTGATTCCAGATCCCATAGCCTCCAAAAGAGGTTGGTTCAGATGGTCTAGATTGCATTCTTCTCCAGTAGGAGTTATGTTATAATTCCCCTAAAATATTATTCTTATTCACAGATTGCCTCTCACAGTTAGGTAGTTAGTCTTTATGCGTATTCTAGTGGGCTTACCAGTCAGCTCAAGCTGCTCATGCTAAACATGCTGTTGTCCCTGTTTTACAAGACACTCCTGACTCTAAGCAGGTTTGATTCCATATATTTCTAACCTCATTTACATCTCAATAGTATCACACCCCATGTGTTTGCACATTTCTTTTGTTGAGGCTTGTCAGCTGAATGCTACCTTTTATCCCACCTCAGGCTTTTACATAGGAACACTTGTTGTCATCTTGTGATCTACTGAGCATTAATATTCTGCAAGGCACTATGGGGGTTGTGCTTCACTGAGCACGTTTTCACCTGAAAGCATTTTTAAAATATAAACATTTGCTTAATATTCTGTACATTTAGAGTATTTTATCTGCATCAGTGCTTTACTGAAAGTAATTTAAATTCAATAGGAACTGATTATGCATAAAGAATCAACCTCTTTCATAGTAGTTTTAATAATATACATATAGATTATAAAACTTACATGCCCAATTGGAAGAACATTTTGTGTGGATAAATCCGTGTCCAAACATTGCATCTATTTCTACATGGACACTGGATTGTATATTTAAGGGACTCCTTCACAGCATTGTGTTGTGCAGCTTTTAAAAGTTTAATTATGAGGCATCCTTTGCAGAATAATTCTTTTTATTGTAATAGAAAGCTATTAAAATGAATAGTGTCTCTGAGGAACTATTTTAGCTCTTTGCAGCTGGGATAAACAAGCAGTTTGGAGAGACAGCTGTAACCCTTGCACAGTCTTTGAATTGTTTTGTTGTGATGGCAGTCTGATCTTGCAGGTCTTTCTGAACATGCTAGACCTTGCTGATTTTAAGTTGATGCTATGTGCAAGGAGTTGTGGGTGATATGCACATCTGGGTTGCATTTGCCTCACTTGGCTTAGAGATGACCACTTTAAACTGTTCAGTTGTTTGTTATCTCTCTATTCTACTTGGATTAGATGCAGCTCTTAAGATAGAGTGACCTGAACTCTTAAGACATCTTTCAGTTCCTGTTGAATACAGATATATCCTGAATAATTGAAGTGGGCACTTATGGGGTCTACACGGCTGAAATTAAGCAACATGAATCACAAATCAGTATTCGTCCTACCTTGTGTGGTCTTGGGCTGCTGTCACAAACTTGGATTGCTATCAGAGATTCCTAAATAAATAGCCTAATCTTCAGATGTGATGAGACCTCCAGAACCTCTAAATTTCAAGTTATATTTTTGATTCTCAGTGCTTTTGAAAATAATGTAAAAGTAATCCAGGTTTTGGTACCTAAATTTAAGCACTTGAAGTTAGAAACTTGAGATTCTCTTTGTCTTAGTTTCCACGTCTGTGAAGTAGAGTTAATAAATACTTAAATACTTTAGACAGAAGTGTATTATTAATGTTCATTTATAATTAATGTTCACACAATTTTTGAAGATTTAAAGTGACATATAACTCTTAAATATCACAATCACGGTAGATTTACTAATGGAAAAGGATTACTTGAACAATAGAAAAACTACTTTTATCCTTTCGTCATATAGTTTCATCACTGCAGATTCTAAGGGGTTTGTTTTAATGTTGTCTCAGTTGTGTAGTATATTTGCTCTAATGTGTTACGTTATAGTGGTTGATTTCATAGCATTTTGAATATGTATTTATTTATAAATAGACTGGTGTCCTACTTGTAACTGCTATATAGCTTGTAAGAAGTGTCTCTTCTTACAATGTTGTGTGATTGAGGTACATATCTTGTGATTGAAAGCTGCCTAAAAGAGCTCAGGGGGTTGTAATTAATGTTATGGAGTCCAGTTGGAGGTATGTAAGGAGTGGTGATCCCCAATGGTCAATATTGGGTCCAGTTCTGTTCAATATATGCATCAATGACCTGGATGAAGTGAGTGTGCCCCTCAGCAAGTTTGTTGATAATATAAAAGTAGGAGTGTCTGATGCATCAGAAGGCTGTGCTGCCTTTCAGTGTGACCTGGACAGGTTGGAGAGTGGACAGAGAAAAGCCTTATGAAATTCCACAAGGGCAAGTGTAGGGTAATGCATCTGGGGAGGAAAAACCCCATGTACCAGTACAGGTTAGAGACTGATCTTCTGGAGAGCAGCTTTGTGGAAAAAGACCTGGGTGTCTGGGTGGACCACAGGATGACCATGAGCCAGCAATGTGCTCTTGTAACTAAGAAGGCTAATGGCATCAAGGGTATGGCCAGCAGATCCAGGGAGGTTATCCTCCCCCTCAACTCTACCCTAGTGAGGCCACATCTGGAATACTGTGTCCAATTTCTCTCTCCTGTTTAAGAAGAACAGGGAACTTCTGGAGAAAGTACAGAGAAGGCCTACACAAAAGATTAGGGGACATGAACACCTCTCTTACGAGGAAAGGCTGAGAGAACTGGGTCTGTTTAGCCTAGAGAAGAGAAGACTGCAGAGGGACCTTATCAATACTTAGAAGTACTTAAAGGGTGCCTATCAGGAGGATGGGGCCAGTCTTTTTTCAATGGTGGCCAGTGACAGGACTAGAGGTAATGGGAAAAAAACTAGAACACAGGAAGTTCCATATAAACATAAGGAGGAACTTCTTTACTTTGAGGGTGGTGGAGCACTGGAACAGGCTGCTCAGGGAGGTGATTGAGTCTCTGTCTCTGGAGATACTCAGAAACCATCTGGACACCATCCTGTGCAACCTGCTTTAGGTGAACCTGCTCTGGTAGGGGAGTTGGACTAGATGAGCTCCAGAGGTCCTTTCCAATCCCTAGCATTCCGTGATTTGGTATTGACAACTCTATTGTAAATTAAGGCACCATGTGATAAATCATAGAGACATTGCCAAACATTATTTTGCAACTCACTATCACTGCATGGGTTTTTTCCTGTAGATTTGGTGCTTAATCTCCAAGCAACCTCAAAAAATGGCTAGCCTAAGAGTTCCTTCATATTCTCAAAGCATGAAGTCTCCTCCTGCAGCTAGACATGCAGAAAAGTCAGTACTTGCTTACAAGTGCCACAAATTTCAGGTTAAATAACTTACAGAGGTATAATGTATGTCAATACACTAAACAGATCAAAATGCTATGGTTTCTTAAGACTTGAATGAACAATTTTATTCTGTCATTGCCTGCTGGTCAGTAAATACCTTATTTTTCAGTTTACCTTCCATTCAGTATGACTTTTATTTCAATAGGTTGAACTTCAAAACATATTAACATACTCAACTTTAAAGAATAGTTTAAATATGTTATCCAGTGAAGGGGATTGACTATGAGTCTCATTTTACTGTTAGTCCAACAATTTGTGGATACTAAATTTTCTTTCTTTTTACTCCCTTGTTTTGTAAAGGAAACAAGTTGGACAATAGTTATGTAATTTGAATGTTTTGATCAAGTACTAGTCTGTTGCTTTAAAAATACAACGCCAGTTTGGTTTTGGATTTTTTTTTTCTTTTGGCATTTTGTTATCCTGTCACGAAAAATTATTTTCTTATCTAGACAGAAGAGTTCAACTGTAGTGCACAATAGAAAAGAGATATTTTCTGTCTAAACAAACACTGAAGGTGCTCTTCTATACAGAGTTACCAGAGAAACTCTGGTGAGGACAAGGCCAGTGCATTGTTTCTCTTGCACCACTGGTGATTCCTAGTGAGTTGCTGAAATAAGAGGATTAATCCAAGAAAGTGGTTTTAGTCTTACATTTAATTTTGAAAAGCAAGCAAATACTAGGCTCTGTGTGTAGGAGCTTTGAGTTAAACAACACTGGACTTTCTACAAATTCATTGGTGTGTATTTTCCTCATGCTGAGTTCAAGATACTGCTCTGAACAAGAAGTCAGAGGAGGAATTGAAAATGTATTCACACAAAACTAATCCAGAATCATATTAGAAACTTGGAGATTTTGCTCATCTTTTGTGATTCACCAGGTTTTGCATCAAAAGAGATCTTTCTTACTTGTTTGCTGTCTAAGTTAATCCTGACATACAGCACTGACTAGACTAAAAGCTGTAGCTAGAGTTATTATGCAAATAGTGACAAATAACTGCAAAAATATGAAACTGCTCATCTCTGGGAAAGAAAAAATCAGATTTGTTGAGAATCTCTTATTTTCTGCTCTTTACTGTTGTTTGTACTACAGCCATTAGCTATTTTTGTTTCATATGATAGTGTTGACTGAAAATGAATTTAATATTAGTCTTTATTGCACTGGGGACAAATGGCATAGTAATCAAAATGTGAGAAAACACCACACAAAGTGCAAATAAAAGAAACATTTTATGCTGCAGCAAAAGAATGATGTAATTGTGTAAATGGAATGCCACCCATTTTCTAGCTTGTAACAAGGTCCCATATGTTTCAGATATGATCATGCATATAATCATTTTCTGATCCAGAAAGCAGCACCCAGAGCTATGCCAGGATTAATGTAATCATTTATGTGAATCCATAGATTCAGACTTGGATAGAATTTTTTTATATAAAGCTTATTTATTCAGGATTTCATATATTTCCTGTTGTCTGGAGGAAATAGCCTGCAGCTTCTGGCTTTGCAAATGATGATGTGCTGCCAAGCTGTTGGGACAGTCAGTGTAGGTAGTTCTGCTCCTGTATCTATATTTTGTCACTTGTATCTTGCAGTCAACAGTAGATTTGATGGATCTATGCCTATGCATAATGTGCTATTGATTACAAAAGCATTGCAACTCACCAGCATGTAGAAGAATGTGATTCATTGAGGCTATTTGCTTCAATAAGTCAAAACTACTTGTTTTGCTAATTAATTTGCATAGCTTCCTTCAGTATTTCCATGACAATTGTAAACCTAACTATAATTGTTAATTGTAAACCTAACTAACTATTGCATTTCACCAAGATTAAATGTAGGGTCTGTTTCTTACAAAGTACCATGTCTAGTTTCAAGGAAAGAGTTCAGTTTGATATAATCAAATTGTCTTCTCAAAATGATGGCTTGAGTTTTTGAATCCCCACAGTTGTATAGATCAGGTCTGTCTCTTACTTAATGCAGGCATTTGGTATAATTTGGTGACTTAACTCTTTGTACAGTGTTGCCAAAAAATAGCTTGGCATTAAGGATCACTTGATGGTCCAACCTTTTCTATTTAGCTTAAGGATATGGCTTTCTGTACAGAAAATATTTAGCTCTTTCCTTTGCATTCTGAGAAACAATTAGTTGGAAGTGACTTTTTCTAAAAGAAATGCAACTAAACTTCATTCTGAAGGCTTACATCCATTTTTTTTTATGACAAGAAACTAATTGCATCCTTAATAAAAATCCAGAGTAATATTACTGAAGACACAAACTTATGACCAGAAAAGGTTGTTTTGTAAACTGATGGTGAGAAGCAAAACTTGACCATCAGACATTAGGTAACATGCAGGTGCATGCCTTTATTTTGTGATTACTATTTCCATGTGTAAGCAGGGAATTAATGGCTGGACAATGGCAAATAGCTCATTATTCATGTGTATGCACACATGAATTAGCTTGACCTCCAAACACAGTTGTTTGCACAAATGTAATGCATGTTCACAGATGCTTGTAACCTGATTATTAAGCTAAGCCTACAAGCATAATGCATTTGTGGACTATTATGACTAGAGAAAACTGTAGAGTCATTCTAACAGTAAAACCTGCCTAATTCTTCCTTTTGCTACAGGGAAGTGATGTTGTTTTAATTCAGTTTCAGCTTTTGTCACAATACAAACTTTGCAGGAGCAACTAACGAAATGGGCTTGGTTTTAATAGTGTTTTGAGTGCTTATTGGTTTAGGGTCAATGAAATAATGTTGCGAGGTTTGGGGTTTATATTTTTCCTTTTTAGCAAGGAAGTGGTTAATGGCTTTGAGTTTGGAGAAATAGTGTTTGCATTACTTTTAAACACTCTAGGTACAGCACAACTGAGATTGCTGACACCTACAATAATATTTTACAAGGGAAGACAAGAAAAATAAAATATTCATGTCTAGAACCATGAACAAGTTCCAGTGTAATGAGTGAAATGTGGATATTGCAATATATTCAGAAACTTGAATACAGTTTTATGAAAATTATATAGGTGTGATCACACAAAAGGCTATTTTTCTTACATTGGTAGGCAAAAGTACTTTTATTGCTTAATATTTTGTGTTTATGCATAAGAATTTTATAAGATGTAATATTAAAGTATGAAAGTATCTTTAAGACTATTATATGCCTATCACAAATAATTTAAAGGTCGAATAAAAACTTCATCCTAGAAATCAACTCTTTTTTTTGTGAGATCATATATACCACGTTGGTATTTTGGAGAGAATTTTAAAATCAGTTTTAGTAGCAAAACTAGTAGTAGATATAGGAAGAAAAATGCTTGCCTGCAGGAGCTCCCACTAGAATGCACCACAGAGGCAACACTTGTTGAACTCAGAAAAAAAAACCCAATCTAGTGAATATTTGAAAACAAACCAGGAGAGACAAGCCTTTACAAGAATGAGGGAAATGATATATAGAACCAAAGAAAACTTGTGGAGGAGCAAGTTTTACATGCTGAGGAACATCACACAACAGTTGGAGCAGACATACAGCTTGAGCCTCTTTGCAAACTAATATACATTGACTGCAAAGGATTTTTCTGTTGTTGCCATAGTAAACCATTTACCAAGACAAAACAAAGCAACTGAGATCTACCAAATCTATTCCATGACAGTGCAGGAGCTGTAGGCTTAGAAACTGGACTTTTTTTAGAAGTATGGTTAGGATATTGTGACACTTCAAAAATCACATGTTGTAAAAAATGAAGCAGCATGTTTCCCTCAGCATTTGCTTAAGTGATATGGTATTGAAAATAGGAATAGATAGAATAGTAGCAGTATTTGTGCATGCAAGAAAATGAGTTGAAAGTATTTTGTAAAAAATGACTTTTTAACAAACAACAAAAGCTGTGTATGCATGCACTACTGTATCTTTTAAGTATATCTGGTTTCCATTACAATTCATGCATTTGTGTCCCTACACATTGTTGGACAGAAAGCTGCCATCTGAATTTTAACTGAGTTAAAATGCACAACATGATAGTGACTCAGGGAAAAATTGGGAGCTGAAAAATTGTTATGCTGTATTTACTATAGATGAGGGCTTGGTAAAAGGAAATGACTTAAAATCAACTAGAGAAGAACTTAGGTACCAATTTACCAGAGGAATTTGGTGAGTTGACTTATGAACTAGTGAGGCTAGTAGGGAAGCAGGATTCTCCACCTCAGGTATTCTGTCCCTGCTGGCAGGGGTCCTGGAGCCACAGTAGAAAAGATCCTCCAGCAAGGAAATTGGATGAGAGGCTGCTTAGGTACAAACAATTTTCTTATGGAGTGACCAGTGCAGCTGCTGTATTTCAGTAAAACACAGATGAGGTACAGCAAGAGGCAGATAGTGTTGCCTGCTATTTGGATGATATACAGACACTTGGAGGAATTAAGCATTTAACAAATGTGCAGAAAGTTCTAAAGATACAGTTAACTTTAAATTCTGCCACTTTTCAATACAGGAATTCTTTCTTGTGGCACTGCATAACCCAGCAAGAGAGCAGACAAGCACCATTAAACATGCAGTAATAGCCAAGAGTGTCTGAGCTTAAGTTACTCATTTGCTATGGAAATTCCCTCTGTACTGAAAACCAGACTGGTCAGGCAAGGAAAGAATGAAGTTTTTGAGAAAGTATTCAAGGCACTGAGTATTCTCAGGCTGTTCATACATTTTGGTCTGGCCTTATTGTAGGGTGCAGGTGAATAGTGCTGCTTTGTTCAGAGCTTCACACAGATTAATGATGGGAGTGAAGTCTCATAGTGCAGATGTTCATAATTCTATGGAGGTTAAGAGAAACTAAACTTGGAAAATGAGGTTTTGGGTATAACTTTAGGGTTGTTTTTTTAAAAAAACCTGCTTGCTGGATAGGGGAAGAGTCAAGAAACAAGTGTTTGTTCATCTTTCTATGCCACAGGATTGTTTATCTATCATTGCACTTCTACAAAAACTTTGTTATCCATGTTGTGCTTCACTGTACCTCTTCTAATTCTTTTTGACTCACAGAATTTAACTTCTGGGGGTAAAACAGTATCACAATACTGTGTAGTTCTTCTTCCTAATTACAAATAATGTATTTTCTTTTAAACTGCTATTGACCATTAGGATGAAATTTCTGCAAGTGTGTCTGGTGTAATGCTAAGATATTGTTTCTGAGCATTAATGGTCATTTCAGGCATTATTCAATATCACATACATAGAGATAGGATTGCTTTTTCCCCATTAGAATTCCTTTCAAATTATTTATATTAGAAGAGTGTTTTCTGCACACACTAAGATGAGATATTCAATCAAACCCCTTAAAGGATATTGCTGCATTGCATTGCACTGCACCTTTTCTTTCTCATGCAGGCCTGCCCCATGCAGGTGATCTCAGAGAACTTCAGAAAGTTCTCTCTCAAATAGACATTATTTACTAGACACTTTATTGATATTGTCAGACTTGCTGGAAAATCCATACCACAGAGATGGATGTAGCTTTTCAATGTGCAACAAAGACACACTGTCAAGAACTAAAAGAAAGAGACTTAAAAAGTAGAATCAAGTGTTGAGTCAGCTTTTGGGACTATCACTTATTTAGTGGATGTAAGAAGAGGAAACAATGCAGTGCATTCCCAGCTCTTAGAGGATACATCCTTCTTACAGCTAATGTGATAACTGACTTTAAAAGTGTTCCATATTTGCTGATAGAAAGAGAAGGTAGTGCAAGTGCATCAAAACAGTGTTTGTGTTGTGAAGAATCATCATGGTAACTATAATAATCCAGGAAAGAAAGCAAGTATCTATTTGTCCCTTCCATGATGTTAATCCTGCTTTTATTCTGATGTAATCTGAGAGATTTAAGCATGGTTGAGTGGCATATGTAGAGAACAACACAGTCCTATTATTTCTCTTAGTCTGGGTTAGGGGTTTGTGGGAAGTCATGAGCTAGGCTTAAACTAAACTGTTAAACTACTGTTGTAGTCATAAATGGAAATGAAAGCAGACAGGGTTGAAGTGGCCTTTAATAGACTAGGTTTTAGCTGTTATTCTGGATTCTAAATGAATACAGGGACATTTTGTTGCTACGTTTTCTGAGCAGTAGTACTTATTTTAAAATTCAATATGAAATGAAGGTATGACTTCACTTACTGCACTATTATTCATCCTACACTTTGACTACCATTAACATACTTACTTAAAATGAAATCCAAACCTGTTCAGTTAGATGCCTTTCTGAGACCTAAAAAGATTTTATGCAGTGGATGGAGTATCTACCTACACAAAATCTCCCCACTGATTCTTCTGAGGTTTTTTTTTCCACTGAAATACATTGTATGATCTTTTGGATCCAAAATCTTTGGATCAGCACACTAAAAGCTCTTAATGATGATTCTAAGAAATAGAACCCTTTGGAATGTCTAGAAAAATCAATTTGTTCCTAAATTTGACTCTCTGTGACTTTGATGTCGTTCCTGAATCGTGGTTTCAAATAGGGATTTGACTAGAGACTTGTATTTTGTCTCTGCTTTCCTATTCTGGGATGTTAGTGGTGGCATTTGGGGGGCTTTTAGAGTAAAAATATTTGTACAGTTTCAGAAATAATATTTATAATTCATGAAAGATCATTTTTATTTCTTTGCAAATGTCAACTTCTGTGTAAAGTGCACTATAATTGAAAATATTTTTGCAAAGTTGCATCCCCACTGACCCAAAGGTTTCTGACTGCTGCAAAGCTTCAAGTAGATATGCTACTGCCCCACACCTTGCAGTGATAGTTAATAGAGGTATAAGTGGCCATGAAATATTCTTTGAATAATGATTTGCACCCATTTTGCTCTTGTAAAAATGAGTAAGTGAAATAAGGCCCAGAGCAACAGAGAACCAGTCTGTGATTGAAATGTTCTCTAGTTTTATTGTTGTGAGTGACCTTTCCCATCTCCTGTTGTTCCATTTCAGTGCTTCGAGGTGTCTTTTCTATTCATCTTGTTGTACTTTGTGCAGCTTTTCCTAAACCTTTGGCTATCTGCCAAATGGATTTTTATCTATTGAGACATGAAAATATTTCACCCTTCCATCGAAATTCTTGCAGTATGGAACCTAGTTTGACTTTTAAAACCTTTAAAAGGAGGAGAAAATGTTTAACTGGAAGGTTTTCTAGACTCTAAATGCATTCTCTGGCTTTTACTTTACGTATGAAGATTGAAAATCAGTATGTAATGCAGTATGATTCCTCTAGCAACTTTATTCTTTACTTATTTGCATTTTCAGGAGATTGAATCCAAGAGAGCTTAATTGGGAGATTTACCCATGCAATCATGACCATCTCTCTTCTTCCACCTCTGTACAAGTTGTTTTTTTCCAGCCCTTCTGCCCTCCTTCCTTTGCATTTCTTCTAGACAGTTACAGAATAATTCTAGGAGTGATGAAGAAATTTGGCGTTTCGGCTTCTTGCCACTATTTTGCCTGTTTTCTAAATTATATACATTTATATATCTATGCATCAGTTTTCCTTCAGGAGACTTAATTTACATATGTTCAAAGCCTTGTGAGACTGGAATCTAGATAAAATTACTAAGATAAAGCTAACAACATTGTCAATCTTCCTTGTAAGCTCAGGACTTCCTCTGCCATTGCTTTAGTGTGATTTCATCCTCCCTTTCTAGGTTTATTTTTGATACAGTTGATCCATTTCTGTTAGATTAGTAACAATTTGTTAAAACTTTTGAGTATGCCAGGAAGATTGTTATTTAAACAGTCCTTCAAAAATCTGAAGATTGTAAAAATCTGAGTTTCTGTTTAATGTCTTGATTGATAGCTAATACACTGTTCTTCAAAGATACATGGGGAACATAACCAAACTGTCTTGACAAAGTTCTAAGTTGTCTCTCTTAATTTTTGTTATGCTTGACCAAAGTGTCTTGTATCTTACTTACTTAGAAAAATGCTTTGCATCCTGAAATTTGCTATAAAGCAGTATTGGTTTGTTGGTTTGTATGTGTATCTGTGTGTGTTTGGGGCTTTTTTTTGGTTGAAACTAGCCATGTGATCCATCCATCAGTGCAGGCAGCTTCAGCCTCCTTGTGTCCTGTTGGGGCTGGCATGCTTTGAGTTTCAAAATGTCCAAATCTGTCTTTTGAATATGACTTTGAATATGAATTTAGCAACTTTAAATTTTGGAAAAGGACACTAATAAATTAATTATTTTTAATACTCCTCCAATAGTATTTTAAAAAAAGTTTTCTAACAAATATAGTCTAATTTCTTTAAAATTAATAACTGTCATGTAACTGTACTTTCTATGTCTTAATAGCATATTCTTATTACATAATGAGCCATTACTCTTTTCAAAAATTGTATGCAAATCTCTCTGAAGTATTAAAAGCATCAGCAACTGCTAAAAGCCTTTTTGGGGGCTTTATTTTTTGTGCACTATTCCCCCAAGTTAAAATAAATTAAATGCATCTAAAGTTTTTCCATCATCCAAGAGATACATTTTGCTAGCTTAAGTGCTTTTCTAACTCAGGGCATGCATCCATGATCTTACATGGAAGGAAGAGCTAGAAAGTCTGAAATAGGCTGTTCTGAGCTTCCAGAAATATCTTGGGAACTCCACAGGCCTATCTCTATTCAGTGCCAACTTTATATATTTCTTTTTAGCCGTTTATAGATGTAGGGGGGAAAACTTCCTATAAATTTACTCATTAATGCTTCATTTGTACTTGGGTTAGAGGATGGACTATATGTTTATGTAAGAAGTCTGCTCAGGGTCTCAGTAATGGAAATTTGGAAGTTTATAAACCTAACTTAAATTAACAGCAAGTAGGCAGTTCTAGTTGGCTCGAAACATCAGATCTCAGTTGTGTCAGCCGCTACAGCAGTTCTTGGTATCAATATATCAGTGACTCCTTCACTGTACAGCCTCATTTTCTAAAGAAAATGGAAGTCTGATGCACTTACAAAATTGCAGGCCTGATGGCAAGTGCAAATAAGAAGGAAAATGTCTAAGTCTTTGAGTGCACTTAGCTATCAGGTAACGAGGCACCAAAGCCTGCTTTTTTACCCATTGTTATTGGGGGATAGAAAACTGCTCACAAAAATAGAGGTTAGGTTGTAATCCTTTGACAATTTGTCTCTATGTATCTCCTGATACCCTTAGTTAATATCCTTAACCTAAATGTTGGCAAGTGGACTTTATTTTGCTATTTTTAATGACCTTTCTTTGTTTAAATCCTTATGTTTAGGAGGATAATATCCAGTAGATTGAGTAAAACTCAAGCAACTTTGCAGTAATTAAAATGCAGATTTAATTCTTCTGGAGTGTAATAGCTTTGAAGCATACTAAGGTCTGCTGAGGGAATCTGTTTTGTTTGTGCATCCTAATAGAAGATAATGACTGCTTTCAAGCCATTATAGTCCATCATGTTAGTGACTCCATATGCTGGATATCTTTATCAATGATATTTCCTCAGAGAAAATGTACCATAGTTATGTGGTTGTGCATGCATATGTGTTTTACTTCTAAGTCTAAAAATCGTTTCACTTTCAAAATAGCAGTCATGCTATCTTTGTGGACTTTTTGAACGTGGCTTGTTGGTTGTTTTAATTTTTGCTAAAAATATCCAGGTTAGTGGAACCAAAATCTTCCACTTATTTGAGAAATAAGTCCACTATATCACAGGTAATGGTGAAGCAAGTCTCCCCATCATGTCCTACCAGCAGTTTACTTGTGGGCTGTAGGATATGCTTTTGCAGTGTGCCCAGCCCATGGTAGGCCAGCTGAAGCATCCTGTGCCCTGTTTTTAAACTATACCAGCAACCAACTCTTAACCAACCAGCATCTACATCACAGAAGAGAAAAGTACAATCGGGGTGTCTTTATAGTTCCCTTAATTTATTCTGCCCTCAAAAAGGCACAATGGTTGCCTTCCTGAGCTGAATCCTTTACCTGATGTCTTCTTTACTCTTGATTTTGACTACTGATGCAAAAAGCAGTAGGACAGAGAGAAAAGAAAGAGAGCCTAAAGGACCAGGAATGTGATTGTTGAGTTTTTTATAAGTAAAAACAAAGATATGGGATTATTTTTTTCCTCTTTGTTTTCTGCTTTCAAAAGTTTCATTTGAAAAAAAAAAAATCAGTAGCTTTCAGGTAAGTGTGACTCATGCTACTTTGTACTGAGGCTGAGTGGAAGAGAAGATCCTACTTGATTATAAATAGCTAGTTCATATAGCGTTCTCTCCCTGTGAGTCTGATGTAGTGCATATGCCAGCAGAGAAAGCCTCTGCTGCAGGTCCACAAAAGGAGGTAGAGTAGTGCAAGTGGGCACAACAGAAGACCATGGGTGCTCTGCCTGCATGCTCTAATGAAGGGAGCAATCTAGATTGCATTTTCAGCTTCTTATGAGTCTCAATCTTACATGAATAATGTCTTCTCTCTCATTGTGCAGTGAGGAATCTATCCCCAGACACAGGAGCTGCTTTATGGTGCTCTGTTGAAGATCCCCTCTGTTGAGAATGGCAGCCCTAGGCTACCCATGTGCAGCTCTGATATTGACCATAAATCAACAGTCATGTAGTTACAGGCTCAAACATGATATGAGAAGAACTTTACACCTGATTGTTTGTAAGATCATTCCCAGCTCCATATTAACACCGAGCTATTGGCATCTCAATGCTTCATGAGAGAAAAACTGACAGTGACTTTTTGTGAAGATACCAACGCATCAGAAATAATCAAGCTAAAGAGGACTTTTAAGACACTAAGGCCATATCTGAACTGTAGGACAGGAGAGCTTTGCTCTGCTTCCCGATCTGTCTGGACTGAGGGACTAGAAAAAAGCTGCCCCTTTCTGCCCCGCTTGCTTGTAATGTCCCCATTAGAAATGCTGAGCAGGAGAAGTAGGGTATATTTCATTGGAGCATGGACTCAGGACATCACCCAAGCCTTGGGTCACATTCCAGGTCCCTATGGTTTGATATTCTAAATGGCTAAAATGCAGTGAGAGTACCTTGTTTTGGTGAAGGAAATGGGTGGTGGAATGGGGTGGTCCTGGCCTGGGAATCTCCCTACCTAAGTCAGTCCTAAAAGTGAGTTGCAATGTCTTGGAAATAGCCTGGGTTATGATTAAAATGGTGAGAGACCATTTAACTTCAGCTGTGGGAGTGGGGCTGCTGTAATACATAGATCCTGTAAATTAGAGATATAAAGTATGTTTAAGTAGAACCAATATGTGTCTAGATTTTCTATTGCATGTAATGCTCTTTCTGTCCTGTTAATTTTGCTTTACAGTGTGACAGTGATGAATTGATGTCTACCATTTCCAACTGCCAGGTAGACTGTGTACACATTTATTAAGATTAATTAAAAAGTAACAAATTGTAAAGTAATAACATTAACAACTAGTGGAAAAAGTGTAGACATTTTGACAGTCTTTTTGAATTTCATTAAAAGATGGTAGTGACAAAAACCCAAGAGACTATTTCTACTTTACTAAAGAAATAGGTCACAGATTCAATTACAGTCACTGAAGCATGGACTCAATCTATCATGGCAAATTAAGTACATTTTAGCAACCTACTTTCCTTTAAAAATTTTATAGACACTTTCAGAGGAAGAAGAAAGACTATAGAAAAAGAAATTGCAAATTGATGCAGTTTTTCTTTTTTTTTTCCTCTATTGCTACTGAGTGTTTGGCTTATTTACCATAGGTGTAATACACAGAAAAAAATCATTATGAAATGTCAAGAAATGTAATCATACTTTCTTTTTCCATTTTTTGTCTTTAATTAATGTTATATTGTTTCTTTGACTAGGAAGCATGGCTCAGATTGAATCCCCAGTGCATCACTTAGAAGCTTTGTTCTCTCATTGAAACTAAAGGACCCGTTTACTTAGAAAAACTCACACTGCACATCCTTTATGCAATTTTGCCACATATCCATAGTGCTAGGCTGAAAATGTGTTGTACTCCCAGTCCCAAATAAATAAATAAATGAAGACACGTACAGCCTGTGGATATGGTTTAGCTGAGTGCAAATATTGGAATGATGAAACACTCTTTTGCCCATAGCAGAATTGATTTCATGTTGACAACTGGAATTTATAAAGATCCTCTTTGAACAGAGTAGCAGTGGCCATATTTGCTGCGTTACCACAGCTGCAACAAAATAGCAGCAAACATAAGAACTGATAAGAGAGATGTAATCTATTTCCTCTTTAAACATAAACCCTAGATTTACTCTGATACCCCTAGGAAATTTGTGCACTTTCATATGTTAGGGTATTCAGTTGACCTTTACATAGTAGAGGCATATTAGGATTTTTATTTTTATTATTTCTTATACAGCTTTTGATCCTGCAAAGAAATCTACACCTATCACACAAATGAAACTACATTGATGATGGTTAAAAGTAACACAAAACTTTCCAAGTCAGTATTGATTTAATGTGTGATCTCCTCAAAGTACATTGGGGACAAGATCCTTTCTGTTTCCAGATACACTTCTTTCCAGCAGCACTTTTTACTTACTGCTCAACAATCTTGTTAATTAAATATTCAGTGCCTGATTCACATTTGCACTACTTTGTTGTTACACCAGAAGAGCAAACAGCACAGTAAGGCTAGCACAAAGCTGGACCTGTGACTCAAGCTTTCATTACACTGAATTGCATGAAAGTACAGTCCACATATGTGTCTCATTTCTATTAGCAGTTGCAGTCTAGCCACAATCATAACCTCAGGAAGGATGCTTCCAATGACAAGCATAACTACATCAGCACAAATTATGGAAGGTTGAAAAACACCCACCACTCCTATTAGTCATCAAATTCAGCTCTATTGCAGATATCTCAACAATCATGGGAATATTACATGACAAAAAGCAGACCTACTTTACCCTGCCAACCTTAATATACTTATTTTCTTGTCAAAATTACATTTCCCTTTCAAACGATTCCACTTGATGTCTCTATTAAGGGTACAGCATTTAAGTAACTCCTGTCCTGGGTTTTCACATACTCTTGCTACTATCCATTATCCAGAGAGAAGTGATTGTGATGCCAGCTAAAGCAATGATAAATGCTTTGCAGAAGAGCCAAACCTACACAAAATTCACCTTGTTTTGGTAATGTTCTAAATGTGGTACTCAACCCCATTTTTCAGGAAGCTTCTTGATTTCTTTTTTATTTAATTAACACAATATTTGCTTTTTAGCAGCATTAGAGGAAAAACAAGTTGGGAAATATTAATGATATTTAGTAAAATGGAATTAACAAGCACGTCTTTGAAAATAGAGCAAAATAATGCAATACCACAGTGTTAGGAATTATGAAAAGCAGGATAAGACATGAGAATTGCAGATAAAGGAAGAGTCTGGGAAGAAGGAAGGAATACTGTTCAAGAAGAGACTGTCTTAATTCATTCCTCAAGAAGTGTTGTCTTAATTTGGGTGTGGTGTGGCTGTCTCCTTGTGAGGTGGAATGTGGTAGATGGAGACAGATGCTCTGATGGCGGGGACATGATGAGGCACAGAATGACTTTGGAGCTTAGTAGTGGTAAAGTCAGGCAGGGGAAAATGTAGCAGAAAGACCACTACGAATGAATTAAAGTATCAATTTGGAAATTCTTGCACCCAAAGAGTTATTATGCATTAAAACTATTACAAATGGGTTCAAAGAGTTTAATGTTGTTCTAAAAAAATCTTCTTTTAGTACAAAAGGAAAAGTTTTAAAGTTCTTTATTGGTTTTAAATGCGTCTGTCTTTCCACTGAAATGATTGAATATGTAATAAACCATGTTCATTTTAACATATTTCACTAACTGCATTACTAAATGCTTATAGGTACTTCAGTGTAGTCACTGGTGATTAGATTCATATTTCTTATGAAAAATGTGAGATTCCCTCGATTTGTAATATACTGTGTCTGTTTCTGTGACAGAGTAAGTGACTGTAAAAGCAAACAAAAAGGCATGACTGTTTCTGCTCACCATTGTACTAGCATATTAAGAAGTGATTCTAGTAAAGCTCAAAGAAGTTTTATGAGTCTCTGGTGTCTGAAAGACAAGTAGGCTTGATATTCTGTGCAGGTGGTTTCTGACATATTCCTGCTGGATGTGCAGGACACAACAGAGGGCAGCAGAGCTGAGTGAGCACTGCTGTGTTCCTCACCCTTGCTAGAGCTCTGGAGGTGCCTCTACCACATGAAGAACAGCTTGTACAGTTGGAGAACATCCCTTTCTCATTAGTGTGTGTAGGGGAGTTGATACGATTTAGACAGTAGCAGTATTGTCTGAATAATGATGCTCTTAAGAAGTAGCTGCTGAATATGTTGCTTTGTGTTTGGCAGATGTGAACACTTAAACCCAGGTATGTTTAAAGATGGTAAGAGAGGGAATCAACTGAAGACAGAAAGCATAGTATATACTCCTTATGTCCTTGACTGTCCATTGCCATCAGAGCTTGCAACTGATGTTATGGCTGAAATACACTGTTGTATATAGAGCGTATATAGAGTGACCATAGCAGTATGATGGTCTTGCTGCTTCATTTGATTGGAGAGCTGATACGTGCTTTTGCACCCTGTGGAACAGAGGATGAAATACTCTGCAGGGGGTACATTTGGGAAGTGAAGCTCCTTGTAGACTCTAAGAGCAGATGGAACTAATGTCCTGGGACATGTACTGCTTTCTGATTATTAGGAAAAATTAACCATGCTTTCTGGAGTCCTAAATGACTGTATTTAAAGAGAGAAAAAGCATTTTTTTTTCTTTGTGGCGTTCTGCAAGTATTATCAGAGTACTTCAGCTTCAACTTGGAACTGACAAGAGTGGTGATATTGGAACGGAGCACACTGAGCTCTGAGTTCAGAATTACAGATGATTTGGGGATTTTTCCATCATGGTGTTGAGAAGTCTTGATTCTCAAGGTCTGTCTTTTTGACAGCCTGGTAAACTAGCAAGGGGAGCAAACTTTATCAGAAGTTCCAGCAAAGTCAGACTTTTCATTTTTGTAGTCTATCTGCTTTTATTATTGTTAAAAGGTACCTTGAACAGGGAATTGAGGATTGTGGTGCTTTTGTTTTAAGTGGGGAAAAAATGAATTGATTTATTCATAGACTATGCAGAATACTTCTAAAATATTCTCTCTTCTAAACTGTCTTCTCTCTCTGTTTTGCATCTCATTTAAATAAGCACCGTTCACTGGAATATAGAAGTATCCAAAATGTACTGCTTTAAGTTTTTCTTTTCTGATGCAGTAAATTTTGTTAGTTTTAACATGTAATTGTAAAGAATATGTAAGATTTGGAAAGAACAGCCTCATAAGAACCATGGCTGTAGGCTTGACTAATAACAAATAAGACATGCACATTTTTAGTCATAGTTAATAGTCTTGAGGTTATTTACATTCTCGTACTGTGCCTGAATCATAGGAACTGGAAGAGGTTTGTCATTGTCACCACAGCCTAGTTGACATCCAAACTTATTTTATATAAACATCTTTAGTGCCACCTCTGAGGAATTATTGAAAACATTAGGAAAGAGGGAAATGCTACAGCCCTCAGGAAACCAGTAGTAAGAGCTGAATCCCATGATAGCAAAAATTGTTTTATAGTATCTCATATATCAGTGAAATCTATAGGCACTGCTTTTTATTCTAACACCTCCATCTGGGTTGCAGTTTCATATTGGTACACTAGGTTAAATTGCTAACATCTAGAGTACTGCGTGGTAAGATGCTCATTGAAGTTGAAACTTCTATCATGAATACTTTCCTTCAATTTCCACCCCTGGAACGACTGAAAGAGAGGAATACTTCTGATGTCTAACAGATTATTAAGAGAACATTCAAAAGTCACTTGTGTGCGATGGTGATTGGTGCACTGAGAGGCCTCATTGAGATGTGCATAACATGAAAATGCTATTTAATGAGTGGGGAAAATCCATTCTGTTTGTTTCAAACCAGGTTTGGGAAGTCACGTGTGGAATAATGGGGAGGAGAGGGAATCTCCTTATGATAGTAAAAGTTTCCTTTAATCATGGATGGTAGTAACAAGCAGCTTGGCTGCAGGGGAAGAATTCCTCTCTGAATGGAATAGCTCATCTGGAGTGTGCTCTCAATGTGTTGGCAGTACTGGCTATTATTTGGTGTGAGTTCATGGCTCTTGCATCAGGGCCTTTAGGGTATTCTGCATGAAGCATCATGCTCTAGACTTATGGTGAAATCTGAGCTCATGAAAGAGGACTACTTGGCCTTCTGCGTACTTCTGTGCACTAGTATTATTGGAACATTTTAACAGAAATTAGCTGCCCTTCCCCAAAACTGCCATTTGTTTTCTTCATTCTTGTTTCCTATTCTGTGTATTTAGGATTTTAGCAGTGGATGAGCAAATTTTACTCAGTGAGTTTTAGTAATAGTGACTGTTTCTCCACATGAAACTCTGGTGCACCAAAAGATATAAGCATGTGGCTTATCCTAGGGAACACAAAATGTTCGCCCTGGTAGAAGTACATATTCAGTGCTGCTACTACTATGAGGAGTAAATACCTGTCACTCTCTCTGCTTGAGTAAACCAGAGAGAAACTCTTCTAAATACAGCTCTCTTCACTTTCCTTCTTTTTAATGCTCAGCTTGGGAAATGTTATTCCAAAGAGAAAACAAGGTTTCATGGATGACAAAAGATTTTTATTTTTTTAAGCCAGTATCCTAAGTAAATAACACATACATATTCTTAATCAGTGAAACCATAAATCATTTTTTCACATCACTCTGGAATAATTGACTCATCCTTTGCTTCTAGAAGTCCGAGAATGAATTAGGTTCCAGTAACATCAGTTTGCTGTCTCAGCTAAGTTAGTTCTCTGAGTCATAAATAACTACATGGTTTTAGCATAAATGTATTTATTTTCCTGTTATAGAGTGCACTCATCACTAGGATTCTTGGCATGTATACAAAGATAACAATGAAATAAGAACATATTGACTAGTTTCAACTAAGTGAACTCCTTCAGTGTGTCCTCAATAAACGTATATAAATCATCACCAATATTTCCAAGAGAAGGCATCAATAAGTATAAAAGCCTTGGACATCATCCTGAAAGTCAATGAACTAGGGAGTCTTTCAGATCACCAGGGAGCAATTTCCAGAGTTAAAAATGCTACTAACACAAGCTCTCTGTCTCAGAATTTAAATCCATAAGGATATATATTTAAATCAACCATTAATGTTATTCTGGTGGGCTCACTGGTATATATGGAGGGTATCTCACTCCAGCTCAAATCTGGCCCACTGCTGCAGCAGTGTGCAGTGTGAAGCCCAGCCTACACTGCACCTGTGAACAAATGAAGAGAATGCTTGGCAGAAATCACCATGCAGGAGCACACACTCTGCACTGACTGATGGTCCTGAACTTGAGGGAAGTTCTAAGAGAAATGAAGACAGCAATCTTGTTTGGGACTTGGTGAAAGGAACACAAGAGTTAGTTGAGTCTACCTCTGAAAGACTCAGGAAACTTTCTCTGTATAGTGTGTGGTTTTTTCCCTGACAGCAAATAGAGCTGAGACAAATACTGGGGTTATTATCCATGGGCTATCCACAAACTTAGGAGATACTTGCAGAAGACCAATTTTCTGTGACTTTTCAATAACATATGTAGTGATATTATTTAGCAATGGAAGCTGAGAACAATACTGAAGCATGGCAGGATTGTGAAACAGCAGCATAAAAACCACCCAGGCTATTGCCTGCTTGCCCTGGCAGTCCTTGCCTCCAGTTGCACACTCCAGGCCTTAGTGCATCCTCTGAGGAGGAAACGCTGAAAGACATTTAAGGAGAAACACTGGTACCTTTGCTTCTTCTAGACTACCTGCTGCCAAAGAAGTGGCTAATCCATCCTAATTCCAATTCATTTTATTCACAAAGCATATACAAAATTCATGGCAACAAAAAATGGTCCAGGAGACAGGGAAAAGATGCAGTCTAAATTTGCCAACCTGTTCACCTGCTAGGATTTCAGAGATACCACTAAAGGAAAGGAGTAATGCATAATTTGTGACATAACCGAGGAATTTAAAACTCTTCAGAGACTAATTAGAGAGATTTGGGTGCTTAGACTGCTAGCAGCCTTCCAAGTTCCACCTGAGATGCTCCTTCCTTCAAAAGTCCTTGTGTACATCTCTAATTATTTTCTCTAGGATAATTGACACAGTTCCTGTGCCTCATTCATGCAATCAATGTATTCTTTTAATGATAACATGAAGATTAGCACTGTATCATGCTTGAGAAATATCCCTACAGGTTTGGTATTACCTTTTCCATGTTAAATCCACTGATTTGATAACACTTCAAAGCCCTTTCATAATACATTTCACATTTAACATCTGCAAAAATAGTCACTGGGTTTCTGTTGAGTTCAGTTCTGTTTGGTTTAATGGTACTTTTTATAACTTAGTACATAAAGGTCTTTTTCATGTCCAAAATGTGACCATTAAAATACGCAACAAAATATGGCCAGCTAATAACAGATGAGTATAGAATTCACTTCTAAGACAAGGAGACCTAAGTAAAAGATAAGACCTCAGTATTCTTTAGGTGACTCTCTGCTTAGCGAACATCTCACAACAGAAATAACATGTCTAAGTTGGCCAAGTATTATCACCTCCAAGAAAAATTATTCACCTCTCAGCAGGAGTCATGATGGCTTAAAGTAGGTGGACACTTAGTATTGAGGGCAAGTTCCAAAAAACTTGCCTGTCTCCACAGCTTGGTTTCATCAAATATAAAGGGAAGCATAAATCTTTATTAGGATTTTTTCTGCATTTAAAGAGGTAAAGTTGATAAGTGGTTACTGTTATTTCTACTAAAACTCTCAAGATAGATCTACTTGCTTGCTTCCAGGATGTTTGTGTGTGCAGGAGAGAAACATAATTAGGCTTTGAGTTCTGTACAACATAATCCGTGGCAAGTATGAATGACATAAAAGGCAGCAGAAATTGCCTGGGAGGAGGCTGTTTTTGTTTGTTTTGAAAAAAAGGAGGTTGAAAAGATTCTTTCTGTGGCTGATGCAATCTGGCTGTGTTTGCTCTGAGCTAGAGACACTTGTGCATGACAGCAAAAGCAATGGAAGGGTTGGGAAGAGAAAAGAGTCAGAGGGTAAATTCCACTTGCTGCAATACCTGCTTTTGATCTAAGCTTTAATTGGATGTGATTTAGAAAGCTGCTGGCATCACATGGGATATCCTCTTATTCTCTATATTGCCTGTTCCTGAGGGAGCTGTTGTATTTTTGTGTAAAGACTTCTCTTGCCCCTTCCATTTTCAGTGAAAATGCATTGGATGGTAGAAGAAAATGCTGACTATACCTCATTTTCCTTCCCAAGTGGTAAGATAACTCCTAGTGGTGTTTATCACATGCTTATTTCACACACAGCTCACACAGTACTCATCCTCATGCCCCTAAATTATTGCCATGTGTTATATAATGAAATCTATTATTCTTCTCTTTCTTTTCCTTGTTTTATCAAATATAGGGCAACAAGTGTCTTAGGTTCTTTTGCTGAGTCACCTATTAGTCACCCTTGGGCTAGAATGATCCTAATAAGCTACCATCCATTACAGATATTACATCTGAATATTGGTTTTGACTGAACTGCATAAAGCATTTATGCAAAATACAGGCTGTGGTCAGTATATTCCTCAGTCTGTCAGTATGGTGACTGATACCTCCTTAAGTAAGGAAGTTCAAAGAAAGTTCTATCAGTTTATACTTTTGAATCGAATCTAATTGCTACAGAAATAAATTTAGGTACTAAATCAACAAGCATTTCAGGCAGCTCAAATCTTATTACTCCATCTTGTGGAAGAAGCCAAAAATGACACAAGTGATGTTAATCTAATATGTGCCATGCTGGGTACAGTCACCCAATAGCCTCAAAATATCAAGACTTGATAGATTATCTGTAGACAATGTTTGTGAATGTCTATTTTATTCTTTATCCTCGATTCAAAAAATATTTCAACATTTGCGTAATGTGAACATTGATTTCTGTGTGTATTTAAGTTCATATTGAATAGGGAGATCTGGGGGCTTTCTCCCTCATTTCAGAAAACAGTGTGAAAGTTCAAATGACAGAAGACTGGGCTCTTGTGTAGAAGATAGATCATTAAGTATTGCTCTCAAGCTATAAAATTAAAATGTATATTATGTGGCTTATGACATACTATTACCATTTTCCTTCTGTCAGGCTTTTGAGGCTTCAGTAGACATGGACTGAGATATCATCTGCTCAAAGGCCTGATGTGATTTTGTTTAGTGTAGTTCCACTGAGAATTCTTTTCACAACAGAGACCTCTACTGAAAGAAGGAGAGCAGCTCTGCAGAGCTGGAGCCAGTATGTGGAGCAAATCCGCTCTGATGAGACCAGTGGTTAACCAGTAGTACCACACAAGAGTTTAACAAGTGTCAGAATAACCCATTGCTTGCTTGGCCTCATTGAAATAGAGGAAAATGATCATAAAGTAGTTAAATCTTTATTTACTGTTTTCAAGTAAGTGGAATATGTTTGATTCATATCACACCAAAGCCCTAATTCTTCTGCTGAGATTGGTTTGCCAATTGCTCCAGCAGGGCCTGCTGTTTTTTAAAGACAGAATTATGTAATATGTTATGTGGCAGTATAGTGAAAAGATTCTAAAATCTTTTGGTTTAGTTGAACTGTTTTCACAGTGGAAAGAACAAGACGTTCCAAACCAAGTTATGTGTAACATAAGCACAACACTGACATCTGGTGTTTAAATCAGATTTAATCCTGGGCAAGGTTAGGTTAACAAGTACTAATATTTAGGGCTATCAGGTGTTCAGGCAGAGTTCAGGGTACAGAGGTACCTACAGAGGCAGATTAATGCTTAGGTGGTCTTGAGGACATTAGCCTAGTGTCCTCAAGGGACTGCACCTTTAGTCACTGAGAAGGGAACTCCTAGTATTTTGAAAATTTGGCCTGCAAAACCTGTGGTACCTAATAAAGGGGATGAAAAACTTGTGGTGAGATCTGAAGGTCCTCAGACTGCTTCTGTTGGATACTTGGGGTGAGGAGGTCAGGAAGAGTTATTTCTAAAAGTGAGGCTTTCAACCAAGTAATTAAAAATCCCAAATTTGTTTTAAAATCTAATTGAGGATGCTTTTCCAATAAATGATTCAGCTGGGAAGGCTTTATTCCTATATGTCAATTTATCATTTTTACAGTAATGTTTATTTAAGACTTTATAATATGCTATTTATTAAAGTGCCAGTTTGACACACATGATGATAGTTTCATTCTGAGCCTTGCGTATTAGATAATATCCTTGCCAAACTTCAGAAGTGTGGATTGGGAGACTGTGCTGTGAGATGGATTGGGAACTGGCTGAAGGACAGAGCCCAGAGAGCTGTGGTTGGTGGAGCAGAGTCTNCCAGCAAGATCCTGAAAGGAGTGGAGCATGTGCCCTAGGAGGACAGGCTGAGAGAGCTGGGTCTCTTCAGCCTGGAGAAGAGGAGACTGAGAGGAGACCTCATTAATGTTTATAAATATGTTAAGGGTGAATGTCAGGAGGAGAGAGCCAGGCTCTTCTCAATGTCATCCAATGTTAGGACAAGAGGGAACGGGAGCAAGTTGGATCACAGGAGGTTTAGTATTAACATGAGGAAGAACTTTACGGTAAGGGTGCCAGAGCACTGGCCCAGGCTGCCCAGGAGGCTGTGGAGTCTCCTTCTCTGGAGACATTGCAGAGCTGCCTGGACACATTCCTGTGTGACCTCGTCTAGGTGATCCTGCTGTGGCAGGGGGGTTGCACTAGATGATCTTTCTAGGTCCCTTCCAACCCCTGACATACTGTGATACTGTGATAATCTCTGCAGTGTATTTGCTATATACTTTAAAAATGAGCAGTGTGCATGGGCAGTTACCATCACTTACCTTGTGTAGTATGCAATCTTAACATTCATTTCAGGGAAGCCAAAACCTGATTCTTGGTTTCTTGGGGGTTTTGGTTTTTTTTCTTGCCACCCCTGAAAGACAAAATAAAATAGAGTAGAAAGTACAGTAGAAGAGGAGGTGATGGATCAGGCTTGTCAGGTAGCTTTGAGGGCAGTAGTCAGTTTTGTACTTTAAAATCCCTTTGTAAGTATTCAGAAGAAGGAGCAGGTGCCATTTCTCTGTGACTTGGCTTCCAGGGATGATGTGACTCAGAAAAGGGACAAGCCTGCTTCTGAAAAGGGGTGTTGCACCAAGCTGGGACTTGCTCTGTGCTGAAAACAGACTAGGAAATACCTGAAAAGCTGCTGTTTATTTCTTGTTTGCTCCTAAAGTTTATATTCTATGGTTCAGCCTCACCACCTCTTAAAGGGATTAGCCACTCTTGTCTTCCCTGTCCTGCATAGGGCTAGCATTTCTATAATTGACATTCAATTATAGAGGAAACCTCAAGAGAAGAGAGGGTCATGTGTGTCTGAGTTTTGTAAGGATACTAAACATCTGCCAATGAATGAATGGAAAGATGTTGGAGACATGCAGTGGTGAGCAGCACACCTTTAATAATGGTATTTGTGTAATTGGTTTTGTATTCTGTAAAGTGGCACATGCAAAAAAATGTCCAAAGTGTCACAGGCTTATTCAGCTCATGGGAATGAGAAACCCTGGGGCTCATTAGTCTTTCACAAGCCCTTAAAAAGCAAGGATTTTAATTCAAATCAGTAATTTGATTCAGATTTGGAGTATTTTCCACCTTTTTATCTGGCTGGTCAATCTCCACCTATGTCCAAGTCTGCAGAGATTTAGACTCAGTTAATATCCAAGTCAGCAGAGGGAATCATGAAGCAAAACAACTGCTGGGAAACCCTTTCTTCCAGCTCAGAAGGATTCTAAATTTAATCCACTGAGGTAGCAGTATCTTTAAGCATCTGATTTGCCCTGGTGCAGGAGGGTGCTTTTATCACTTCATATGCAAAGGGAATAGAGGAAGGAGATCATTCTTTATTTGTTTTTGGTTTTAATCTACCAGTATCTTCTGCTTTGATTGCAACACAATGTTCTGCGATCTGAGCTGAAAACAATATGATACACAGCCTTAAACACTCAAGAAAAATATTTTTTATCTATTTTTACACTAGGATCTTAAAGTACCTTTTGAAACAATGGATTGCAATCTCACAGTGCTATATAGATGCATTATAAAAAGCATCACTTTGTTTCTCATCAGTGTGACAAGGAAAGGTAATAACAATAGGATTTGGTTTCTGTGTAATTCAAAGACAAAAAGTATTGTCTCTCTTTTCCCATCTGTGTACTCAAGAGTTGAAAATCAGATGTTCTGGGACCAAAAACGTTGTCAAAGGTAATGAGAGCTCTGCAGGCAAACATGGAGTTTCTGTTCAAGGATGAGTCAGTAATCTGCATAGGAAGAGCAGAAAGATGAAGCTGAGATATTGATGACTCCATTCTCTTTTTGAAAAGCAGCTTGCAGTCTACTTTCCTTGTCTGAAAAGAAACATTTTTGAATACATTCAAGTAAATTTCCAAATTCTCTAGATCCTTTTGTATAGGACAGATGACAGAGCAGATTTTATTTATTTTCCCTTCTGACGAAAAGTTGAAAAAGGAAATTAAAAACACTTTAATACAAGAAGAACTTCTTGTTATGTTGGTACAAACAAGGACTGCTAGTGCAATTAAACAAAAAAAAAAGAAGCCAGAAAGAGATAGGTATTCATTATTAACATGTTTTTTATTAATAAAGCAGGATAGTCTGTGGCTGTCTGCTTGTGATGGAGTGTTGCTAAGGAAAATTTGATATTAAGGTTTTGTAGGACACTAAAAATAATATTGGGATTGAAAAAAATCTCCAAGTGGCAATCTAGGCTTGGAATAGATAACCACTGCTTTATTTTTTAAATCATTTTTATTATCTAGTATTCTGCTAGTAGTATAAACAACAATGGAAAATGATATCAAGGGTATCTATGCACCCTACTGGAAGACCAGCTTTTGAGATTTTGGCTGGGAGATGAGAGGAGTCCAAGTCCCTGGGCCAGGAGAGGCAGGAGATCCTGTGTGCAAGTCCCAGGCAGTGAGTAACTGCTAATGGAGGCTCCCAGGCAGGACCTGGCTGCTGGCTGCTCTCAGCTTCACATGTGAAGAACAGCCACAGCTACAGTAAAGGTATGAGCTTCCTTGGGATTAGCAAGACTGTTCTAGTGTTGTACAATGACAAAGAAGGGAGCAGGTCATTTAAAATAGTTCTTCACCAGTAGACTCTTTGACACCTTTCTTAAGGCAGATCTTGGCCTCCTCACTCCTCTTACTCTGATAAAACACTTTTGCAGAGACTTAGGCTGCTACACAATCTTGTATCCTCAGCGCTCTGGGCTAATGCCACTACAGGAAGGGAACAGTTTTTGTATAAATAAGACAGAGTTTGCCATCTTTTTGGCTGTGGTGGTTTGGTTTTGGTTTTGTTTGGTGATTTTTTTTTCTCTTTCTGGTTAAGAAAACACAAGCCATAGACCTAGTCCTTATTTCACTACACAGACAAGATACTGCTGATCAGTTTGGGGTTCACATGGAAGAACTGTTAATCATGGGCAAAATGAATATGTGAATATTTTAAAAGCTGAACATAGCTTCTTATAAATACTCTAGGAAATTAATTTATTGCTAGGAACATTTTGGTAAAGACAGCCTTAAGCAACTACTAAAACATGTCTACAGAAAGGTTAAATTCTAATTTACAATATTATTTATGCTAGAAATATAACTCTAGGATTTATGCTCATCCAGATGGGAAAACAGTATGTTTAATCTAAAGAGCTGAGATATTGAATACTCATAATTCACAAGCCAAAATAAAATAAAAAGTGTCTTTTCTGCAGATGTTGCTCATCACTTCCAATGCATAGTTTGCTCTGTGGCAGGGGAGCAGCGGGATCATGGGGCACTAAGATGCATAGGACACCTTTGTATATATATGTACTGAACGTTTCATATGCACAAATGAAGAATACATGTATGCATATTGCAGTGCATTTACCTTACATATAGATATGTTCAACAGTCAAAGTGTACCTGTATTCTCTTATAATATTGATAATCACTGAAAGACTTCTGTAAATATTCATAGAATCCTAGAATGGGTTGGGTTGGAAGGGACCTCTGGAGGTCATCTAGTCCAACCCCCCTACAGTGGGCAGGGACATCCCCAACTAGANCCACCAGCACCCCAAGTCCTTTTCTGCAGGGCTGCTCTCCATCATCTTATCCCCTAGCCTGGATTGATAGTGGGGATTGTTCCAACCATATATTGTCCAACCATATTTAATTTTGGGATTTTTTATTGTATATTTTTGAAACTGAGAATTGAAAAGAGCCAGCAAACCAGCTGAATTGGTTCCTCTGCTGGATACAGCCTAGTTTGATCTATCTCCCTTGAAAGGTGAAAGGCCTAGTTCACATTCAAATACCTCTCTACTTACTATTCATATGCCTTTCCCTTATTGTTCACCATAGCAGGACTCAGAGCAGTAGTTCGTTTGTTTTAATTTAATCCCATTCTGTTCCTTGTATCCCTCTGTTTGTCACTTGTTCAATCTGTGTTATATGCTGCTTATGTTCTGACAACTATTACAGTCATATTGCAAAGATTAAGCTGATATACAGCTCTGTCTTTGGTTCTGTACACTGGTTTTAATCACTTCCATAGGTCTTACAGCTACAACTAGTAGCAATACTACTAAGAACTCTGTCAGGCAGCAGTTATTGCAAGGCTTTTGCTAGTACTTAAAGAAAAAGAATCTATGAGAAATGACAGTATCAAGGAAGTAAAAATTAGGTGGTATTAAATTTGAATTGCAATATTCTTCTGTGATGAAGTTGAATAATATTCTGTTTCTTCTTAGTCTTTCGGATTTCATACGCAATTAGGGAAGCACTGTTCACAAGTCTTTTTGAAACTCATTTTATTGAACTATCCTGCAACTACTTTCTTCATTAATCTGCCTCCCCCATTGTTAATGCTAAATTCTCTTCCACTGTTTGTAAATTATTTCCAGCTGCAGTTGCTTTACTCTTGTCTGTTGAATTTTTAGTTTCTCTATACTTTACCTCAAGTTAGATGTTGATCCACTTCCTTACTTCAAGGTTTTTATTGTATAATACGCAATGGAGTCTTTTTTTTGTTAAGTACATAAGGTACCTTTCCATAAAGTAGAAGATCAATAAAAAAAGAATCTGCAGACTATTTTCAGCTTATATTTCACAAATAAAACATTGATGCTCCCTTTTAAGTTGGCCATCATTCATCCAGCAGGTTTCACAGACAGTAACAGTTCGTTAGTAATTTCGGGAGGGGAAGATGTATGATGTTGTAAATATTTAAAATCAAATTTGAAAAAAAGGACAGAGATGAATGTGATCAGAGTAACACAATGCTGAAGGCAACATTTTCAAAGCAACTCAGTAGATATTGTTTTCTCTTGTAGGTGGCAGTATTGAAAAGGAAGTTGAACTGGGTCTAGTGTGGGGAACCAAATCTCCCTACCTAAAACTGACACAAAGCTGGAATATGAAGAATAGAATAACTGCTGCCAGGCTAGATCCAGATAGGGTGATTAAAACTGTGCTAGAGATTAGGACTTGTTGATTTCAGCCAATGGTGGATTTTCTTAATTAAAAAACTGGTGTTGAAGGCAGATATATCACCTCAAATGTGACCCTGTGCATACAGTGATATTTCAGGAACTGTCTGCATTAGGATGGGTAAAAGAGTTCTCCATTTAATTTTTGCTTCAGAATTGAGAATGTGGAAGAGAATTTAAAAAAAATCTATCATTTCTGCTCTTCAACAAAAAAGTATTTAGTATCCTTAATCATGTATTTCTATGCTACATAGGACAGAGAATCCCATTTACAAAAAACTTGTTATTCTGCACTCTGCTCTAACTGCAGAGAAACTGCCCTGTGGCCAGCTAGGACTTTTATACTGCTTATTCCTGACCTCTGGAAAATGCTCTGAGGAGCTGACTGTTTTTAAAGCCAAACAGAATTGCTGATAGGGCCGTGGATTTCTTTTTCTCTTGGTAGGGCACTCTCAAATGGCAAGAACAAACATCAAAGAATAAAGAACAAATTTATGTCTTTTAGCAACCAAGTTACTTTGATTTGCTTCCCAGTATTCAGTTAGTGTCCTTCATTTATTGCCAGGAAATGCTGTACCTGGAGGTCTTTGATGCTATTACAAGTTGATGTTAAGGTAATAAATGAAGAAGCTCAAACTTTAAGTCAATGTATCAACTCAGTGTTTTTAGTCAGTTAATTTAAAAATGGATTGTAGGATAGAGTGGTGTCTGAAGCTGATTAGTCACACTTTGCAGTAACACACTGCAAAAATTGACATGGCAATAGCTTAAATGTTTTCATTGTGCTCTGTGCTTAACTAGCAGTAAAAATATTCAGATCATTTGTGATGCACCATGACTTTAGAAATATTCTAAGAAATACAAAGTACTAGGTAACACTGAGATAACAGTAAAATGAATAGTCAAATTACAGGGTATCTCTTTCAATACTTGTATCAGTCTTGTAATCTCAGACTGTATTTTTCAAAATAAAATTAGCTTGTATACAGTGTCCTCTACGGTATTGTTGTTCAAAGATGCAAACGTGGAGTTTTGATTTTTTTTTTAAGACCTATCTTATGCTATTTGTGTGGTTTTGGTTTGGTGGTGGCTTTTTTCCTTTTAGCAGTGGTAGTTATAAGGTCATACAGGGCTTGCTTTCTATGTGCTGCATTTCTGTGCTGGAGCAGTAGGATCATGGACTAATTCAGGTTGGAAGGGACCTCAGAAGTCTCTAGTCCTACCTCAGGCTCAGAATAGAGTTAGCTATGGACTTAGACCATTTCCTCAGGGCTCACTGTTCCTTTGGGTCTTGAAACCCCTGCCATGGATGGAGACTGCACAAGCTCTCTGTACCACCTGTCCCCTGCTAAGCTGTGTGCCATTGCCCCAGTCTACTGTCTGAGCTCCTGCTCATAGAAGCCAGGCTGCTGGTCACATCTTTGCTGTCAGAGCCTTGGTGACTGGAGTTCAGTCCTGTGGGAGTCCAGTGCCTCTCCAGAAGAGCTGCTCCCCAGCTGCTCAGTCCCCAGCCCAAACTGCTTTTTAATACTCTTCTGGAATTTAGAATGTCAAAAATGTTTAGATGCTAAACAGATATTTTCCAGGTTTATATTTAACTTTCTAATTCTACAAAATAAAATTCACAATGTATATTGAAAATCTCAGACTTCATGTTAGTTGGGATAAACAGTAATCAAAACATTTTCTGACTGACCAAGACTTTACTGCTGCATTTAAAAGTAAAAGAAATCCAAATAAGGCGTGTTGATCACTACTCTTTTGCTTTATTATTTGTCATATATATTTAATACATAAGTGACATCTGATGTATTACTTAATCAAGAGAAAAAGAATTATACCTTGCACATAATCAGTTATTTTTGCCATATCAAAAAAATTAGACTAACAGATGAGGAAAGTAAATAAGATGAACTTTAAAAATGAAAATGCTTAGCCTTTGGAATTTTAGTTGACAGCTTTTGAAAATTAAATTATAAGTCAAGTACTGATAGGTTTGATATCTTCTTTGCAGCTTTGCAGATGATGTATTGCAGCTTTAATGGAATATCATTTATCATCTGATAATAACAAATGTAGTATTTCTGAGCTTGTCATCTCTTCTGTGATGACAAATAGTCCAACTTGTAGCAGTGATAATGGGATTTTATAATGATCTCTCCAAACCAACTCTGCTCTAGTGCAAGCTATTTAACTTGAAATCTCAAAATACCTATTAAAGGTAGATTACAACAGTCAAGCTTTTGAGACCTGCTTGAGCATATAATCTTTTGTGCTACAAAAGTTGCATTTACCTCATTGATCTTAAAGTTTGGTCTATTGCATTTTGTTGGTTTTATAGTAAAAGTTGTCTAGATTTACTAAGCAGTATGTTTATCAAAATTTTCTTTGGAACAAGACTCGCGTGTAAGTCTGGCAGCAGACCTCTGTTCCAATCTAACTTGCTTTATACCAATGTGTGAGAAACTATGCAGCTTAAGGTTGTTCTGAAAGAAGTGGGCTAGTTGCTTTTTGAAATTCCATCAAAATATTTTTATGCACAGTATTTAATACCTTAAGAGGAAATTCTTTTTCAGTTGGTTTTATTTCTTTTCTCTTAAACCATAGGCAAGTTTCATTAGTGATGTTGACTGTAATACAGTCAACTGCGTAATACAGCTACTTTCATGTGTCTCTTGGAACCATTGGATCATTGAAAGCACCCTTGTCTTTTCAGGGACTGAAAGAATTTGAGCTTGGCAGTGAGAGCATTTGAACCATTCTCCAGGAGAAGGAAAAATGGGTTTTGTTATATAAAATGCATGAAAAAAAAAATAACTAGAGAATCTGCTTCTTGTAGACAAACACCTACAAAGATGCTGAAGTAATTTAAAGTATTCGAATATTCAGATATAGAGAATTTGATCAGATTGTCTAGATGTTTTACCATTAAATATTTAAATAGGGCAATTTGAAACCTTTGATCATAAATAGATTCTTCCTGTCTGAAGGTATTAAAAACTCAGACTGAGTTTTTATCTAGTTTAGTTCTTATATTCCATGAACATGTATTTGTACAAAGCTTATATTAAATGAATGTGCATGAGGAGTTTAAGGAGAGATTTGAACTGTAGCTCACTAAAATAAGGGAGTTGATTCCAAGATGACTGTAAATCTCTGGCCTCTCTCATCAGAGATAGTGCTCACCAAAAGCATATACTGCTCTGTTGCCACTTCTACTTTTTGTGTGAGAGTGTGCCATTAAGACGGGTCCCCAAAAAACTCTGTTTTATGAAAGGAGAGACATGTTGAAGAGCTATGCTGGACCCTGGCCGGAGCCCTGACCGCAGCAGCCTTCCCAGAGCACCAGTTAGCAGGGCCAAGCAGGAACCTTAACCACATTTTTGCTTGAGAGAGGGCTAGACTGATAAATTCAAGAACTGTGCTGTGTGGACAGGTAAAAAATTACTTTGGAGACCTCCAGAGCATCACATGCACTCTGTGCATCCCAACAGCTGGCTGAAGCCCTGTGGAGGATTCACAGTTCAGGACCTTTCTCCGTGGCAGCTACTGTAATATTAATGGATGCAACGTTGTTGTTGAAGCATCTGAACAAAGCACTACTTAGTGTGTTGCAGTTTGGATTTTGCATCCACATACTGCTCACAGTTGTGAAGCAATAGCCATTTTATCTAAGTCTAATTCAAGTCCTAAACTAACCTACAACCACATAAAAACATATCCATATTTGCTTTATAACCTACAGTGGTTTACTGTCAACACTTCTAGATAATGTTAAATCATAAATAAAATTAATCTCAGTTACCCCTTTTTATTATTATTTTTGTTTACAAACAGTTGATGAAGTTTCCAAAGGGGTGTTATGTAATTGAGAATTGCAGAAAACAGTTTGTTCAAATATGGCCAGATTACAGTAAGAGTCAAGAGATTTAAACATCTTTTATCTAGTGATTTCTGCCAAGGCTGAAATTTTCTTTTGAAAAGGAAGACCAATAACTCTATAATTCTATCAATGGGACCAAGAAATATGAATAATGTACATAATATCAAATATTCAATATTTTTTCAGTTGAACACAACTCATGTTCATAAGCTGCATGCATTTTTTAATGTAAACTGAAAAAAACTCCAATTATAAACCAAACTATATAATGAAATATATATCTGCTTATGAATAATTCATAGAGAAAAAATGTCACTCACAAACAGAGTTTAAGTATTTTACCCAGGTTTCCTAATGGCAAAATAAGAGCATGCTTACAAATGGAGAATTAAGCACTGGATTTTCCCTTTAGTGTCTAAGTAGTGACATAAAATCTGAAGACCAGGGGAACTGACTTGAAGATAAAAGACAAAAAAAAGCTGGAAGTGTCAGGCTTGCCTAAGCAGTGATAAAGTGAGGGTATGATAACCATCTACAAGTATATCAAAAGTGTTAACAGCAAAGCAGGAGAGGAATTGCTCAGTAAGCGAGGGTGTAGCTAAAAGTTACAGGAAGATATTCAAAAAGGTAAAGTTGTGGTTGATTACAAGCAAGAAGTTTCTGACAGTGTTATACATCAGTTGTGGGAAAGTGTCTGGAGTGATCTCCCTTGGGATACTGTTAGCTGGAGTGGGCAATCCACAAGATGATTTAGGGACAATCCTGTATTTGTAGTCAGGCACCAGGCCAAACACTGATATGGCTTTTTCAACACTTCCAGATGCCATTTGCTGATTTTTTTTTTCTCTTTGTTTCTAAATGTAATTCTTGCTGCTGAAAAAAATAATCACAAGGTTTGATATGAACATAAACACTTCTATTGTCTAAGAACAGATCTATCTACCAGTGCAAAATCCTACAGATGAATACCAGTGCCCAGAGTTTCCTAGCATGTTACAGCCCTGAAACAAATGACTGATGTCCAGTGCTAATCATTCACTTTCTGTCAGTTCGATTGCACATTCCTCTTTTAATGCCATCTAACCCCTGCAGCAACAGAGATAGTGTACATCACTGCTCTAGTCAGGTTTCCATTCATCACTAGAGAAAAAAGCTACTTCCTCCTCCTCTTCTCCCTACCTCTGTACTCCAGTGTTGCAGATACTCCAGCTAACCTGAAAGGCCAAGATAGAAATTAATAAAAGCAATTTAAAGTTGGTTTTGGTTTGGGTTGGGTTTTTTGTTTTGGTTTTGGTTGGGTTTTTTTCATTGTTCTAATGTATGCCAGCTAGAAACCTGAATCAAAAACCTTGTCTTCATTTACCCATCCAAATGGATGACAATTTGTAAACATGAAAATCTGAATGTTATGTAAATAATGAAATAGGAATAAAAACAAAGAAAGCAAACCTGAAAGACTGGTAGAAGAGCACATGATGATAACATACTAAATTCTATCCACATTGGTTTTTAGCAAAGAATTTTCTGAAAATATTTGACAAAATCTGTTGACACCAAGATCTAAATATTGAGTCCTGATTTCAGGTAAATCCAGCTCAGCACTGCAGGAAAATTGATCTGAAATCTTGACTAATTTCTGCATCATCTTCTAGGAAGATGAGAAGGTCATAGGAACATAGTGGCTCAACTTTCTTTAAATTAACTCTTCCCTTAGCTGTTCCTTAATAAGTCTCCTTTCTATGTGGTATGTTTTGTTTGGTTCTCTCATGCCTTCAGTTGCTAAGACCTCCACAGTGGATTATTTTGAAATGTGTGAAGTGTATTTTCTTACTATGTTATGTTTATAATAATTGCTGGGGTTAATGAAAAGAAATATTAAAATTATTGAGTTGCAAGGCTGAATGTGATTTAAGAACAAACCATGTTTTTACACCTTTGAGGAGAAATATTTCTATAGTTTAGTATTGCTGACCACAAAACCATCATGTTCCAGGTTGTAGATTTGGGATTTTCCCCTGCTAAAGAGAGCTCTTCTGAATGTAGACTCTGATCAATGCAGACTCAACTTTTCTCCTGTAACTTTGTGAGATCTTTTCTAGAGCTTAACTGTCTGTTAAAAATTATTGGATAACTTCATGAAAATGAAATGGCAAATTTGTGTATGTGACAGGCCCTATGAAGGATTATGTCTTAAACTGCAATTTTCAATTTGACAAGCTCTATTAAACATAAAATTGAATGCCATATATAATGGACATATGATTACATTTTACTTTTAAAATTACCTTTGTGAGAGAAAATTAAATTTCTTTTAACTGAAACATATATAAAATTAAATACCAGCTGGCTTGACTAAAATAAGTATATGTAATAGTCTTTCCTTACCTTATCAAAGAGGTGATTTTCTATGCATATAGATGCTTAGAGCTGGTGAATAATGACAAGAATCATTTATAAACTGTAATATGACTAAACCCACTAGTGTTAAAGCCCATTTTAGCAGGTTTTTGATTTTAAAAAAAAAATTACTTATGACTTGATTGTAAATACAACTTTCCTCCTTCTACCAGATATGGATTTCTAGTTAAGTTGCCTCCCCACAAAACAATATATATTTAGAGGGGAAGTAGAAAAAATTCTATCAGTTATTCCAGCCAGGAAACAAATTATACTATGTGATTGATTTGTGCAATCTAAGAATTAAAAATGCAAAATGTGTTTGTCTGCTAACAGTTCACAAGTCATCCATAGAAAGGAAATCATTTTCACTGTAACTGGGACAATTTTAAGGACAGAATAATACATTAAAACTGTTGAAGAAAATAGGAATAGGAAATTCCAGTGCTGGTTTTCCAAAAGGTTTGTTACAAACTGCTTCTCTGTGTTATCTGAGGAACTGTAGAGGGATTGTCTCAATCCTGACTCACTCTGGGAGTCTTCCAGGTTAAATATACTTATCTCTTCAGGTTCTGTAGAACAGCTTCTGTACTGGGGGGTTGGAACAAATCTCATCTACCCAAGATAATCCCCGTGGGTTAGAGGGCTGTTCATACTGAACAGTTACTGAGTACCTGGAGCTGTAGTCTGAGTTTATATTCTGCATTAACAGTTTGCTTTTAGCAGGCAAAGGACATGCAAAAAGGCCATTTGGTTGTTTGCGTCAACACTGTTAGCCCAACTTACAGAAGGCATAAATCTAGGGGTAACATGGTTTGTGGTGTGTGGTTTGGCTTGGGCTTTTTTTAGTATGTTGCTATCTGGTATGAGATCAAAGATGTTTCCCAAGGCAAGATCTGTGCAGTCGTTTTGCTACTCCAGGGCTGGGTGAGAGATGTGTAGGGCTGGATGGGGCTGAGGAGGCAGAAATGGGTCAGATATTTCTGTATGTGAAGCTGCTCTGGGTTTACACTTCCTGTTCTATTCCTATTCTAACAAATATCCTTAGTACCCTTGAAAAAGGGAGAGGTGTGACATGTTTCTACAAACTTGGGTGTGGAGGTCCAGATTTCTAAAAGCTGCTTTTCCCTCTTAGCCTCTCTGAGCTAACTGCTGAATGGTATTTTGGTAGTACTGTGGGAGTAAGATGGGCAAGAGAGTAATCTAAGTAATTTCTGGTACTTTCTAACCAGCCTTCAGAATTCTTCTAGGAGTTTGCTTTGCTCATGTGTCAATTTCTTTATTTATTTGTGGACTTTGTGAGTCTTTTTAGTCAACCTAAAGTGCTATAATTCCCTGAATCAACAAGATTAATGTAAGCAGGCAACAAACAGCAGTTATTGCAGTGTTGTGTTTTGCGGTGGTGACTTTATTGTTTGGTGTGGGTTTGCTTTCATTTATTATTTTTTTTTAAAGGGTAATTTTGAAAAATTATGGAGAAGAGAATGACACAATAAAGGAATCCTTTTGTGAGGCAGAATGAGGAGCTCCACCACTCCTCACAGAGAATGAACTATATGAATGAACACACTCTTTATTAAATACAATATAGTCTCTGATTTATATTCATGTACACCTGAAATCAAGTTACAGGGTTCAAAATTCTTGCTTGTATATGTTTAGGAGCAGAACTTTCCAGGCAGATAGTGCTGGTGCTACATCAAGCATACAATATTTTTATTATTTGCATAAATCATACCTAAGACTCTGATACCTCAAGGCTATATAGTCCTAGCAGATCACTGAATTCAAAGGATTCATAAAGTACATTTGAGCAACCAAGCTACCTACTGTTCCTGTTCATCATGTCCCTTATCTTAATAAATAATGAAGGTGCCATGGGCTGACAATGAAATATTTTGAAAATAGTTTTAATGTATAGCTGGCAGAGGACCTGTTGGGCATTGATAAATTACACAAACTGAGAGGATGAGAAATCTGTAAAATATTAATGGTCTGCTTCTGTAGGCAGTAAAGGAGAATATACCTGTGTCTTACATAAGGACTTATGCTGTCCGTGCAAGGCTAAAGGGAATGTTTCCTACTGACCTACAGGGTTCATGTATTTGCAGCAGAGCTCATTGCCTTTGATAGTGCTCAAAACATTGGGGAATGACTGGTCCGAAGGATATGAAACACAGCACCTGAAAATTCATCCACAATTATTGTATCATATGGTCCACAAGATGAAGCTATCCCTATGGTATGGAGGTGTAGAAGTGGCTTGCAAGGAGCGAAGCAAATTTGTAAGGAACCCCTTGTGCCCCAGTGCTCAGGGTCCCCATTACATCCTAGGTGTTCAGCTTGCTCTTTGTTAATGACTCTTGGATTGCACTGCCTGGAGGAGCTAGTGTGTGTGGGGATATGTGAAGTCTGGGGAGGGCATGCCACCCTCTGAGGGAATAGAATCCTGCCATGGTAATGCCATGAATGAAGAGAGGAAGGGTGATATAACAGCCCTTCTTCCTCATCATCTTCTGAGACCAAGAGCTCTATCATTTTCTTCTACCCTAAAAATCAGCATATTCTTACAGAGTGAAAACAACTACTCTTATACTCTTGTCATCAGTTGGACCAATAGCTAAATACTGCAATTATACTCCAGGGGATACTTTTTATAAAACTACTGTCCAGTGTTACTACAAAACCTTTAGCCAACAAGCTACATAGTGCCAGGAAGCTATCTTTTATGTAGTGATTTGTCAATGTCAGTGCTTTTGTAGAAACACTAGTTTTGGGAAGAATTCTCCCTCAAATTGCTGAATGTTTTGATCCAGATATTTTATTAGACCTCAAATGTAACTGTCTGCAGCAAAGTGCTATTTGAATTCAGCAAACCAAGATTTCTGATTTTTTTTTTCTGTATTCAGAAAAAAAAAGTTCAACAAGAGATTTGAAAATTGAGAACATATTTTGACTGGGAAATGGGTAATAGAGCAATGAATTAAAGTGGTAATATAGTAGCATGCTTTCAGCTCCCTCCTAACAGTTTTATTTCACTTCTGAATAATTCTGAAGTTGAGTTGAAGCTACAAATGTTCGTTTCAGTGAGAAAGATAAGCACATGCATAAATAAGAGAAGTACCAATCACTGAAGAGTTTGATTTTTTTAGTAACTGTAGCATAAAATTCAAACTAGTGCCTTAGCAGAGCTATATACCCAATGGAGAGATTTCAGTTGGTGCTTGAGACAACTTGAGTCCCAGCTGCTGGTGGGCTGATGGCATACTGCGTGCCTCTGCAGCCCTTGCCACCTGAGAACCATCTGTCACAAAGCATCTGCCCTGACTGACAAGATAAAAAGTGCCAGTTTTCTGTCCATTCCATGTAGTTCATAGAACTAAACACTTCTTAAAAGTTTTGTAGTTTGGATTATGCTGCAGCATACAATTCTGGGTAGGGGATTGTGCTGCTTTTAGGCATAAGCTGTGAGTAACTCAGAGTTGAAGTACATGTATAATTTCTGCTTTTTTCAGATATGTTTACTATACCCCAAATTCTGTTCAAAGTGCTTACTAATATCTGAAATGAACATACCCTTTATTAAAATAATCTATTTAAAAATAAAATCTCTATAGCTATCTTAGCTCTGAAGCTCAGCTAATAGTTTTATCCCCTTCCAACTATTCTCATTAAAGCCTGAATTTAATTTTAACAAGAAACACACAGATGTGTAATCCATAACTCGATCTAATATTCTGTATGCAAGTATACCCTGCATTATCTCTGATATTGAATTTTTTCACTACTGAGCATAATTATCTGTGCAGGCAAATTCTTATTTAATTTCATTGAAAATTATGTAAAGATTTTCTGTACATCATGCACTAACCTTGCAGCTGGATTAACATGATGGACTATCAAGACTTCTTTAGGGACATAATGCACTGTTGGGTCAATAGTCCATGAACAAAGAAGGATTTACACAATAATCCATAATGGCTCTTTAGGAGCTGTTATGGTCTATCAGGATAAAAATCAGGTAGATAATAAGTATAAAATGCACACTTACTTGTGGAAAGCAAGCATTTGACTGCTTAAATTCTAGCCCTTTAAAGGTCAAATTAGATTCTTTTAATGTTTTGAGTGCAAGTCTATCTATAAGATGACTTAACCCTACTTGCTTAATTGCATGCTATGTAATGAAAATGAAATTCATTAAAATACACAGCAGGTTTACAAAAAAAAAAATCTATTTTAAGGTATCAATAATTCCTTTTAAAAATAACTTGTAATTATTAATTTTTATCTTCTCTGTCTTGGTGGCCAGTTAATTTCAGAAAGGGGACAAAGTAACCCTGGCCCAACAGCCCTGCAGGGTACAGGGACTCCTGGGAGGCAGCATCCTGGCTCTGCTATAGGATCTGGTCTTCCAACACAACTCTGGCTGTGCTGTTTTTGCTTTTCTCTGACGTAGTCCTGGGTACAGCTATCCCTAGAAACCAGTTTCTATCCTTAGGAAGAAGTGCAATTGCCCAGAAAAATATTTACTTCAACTTTTTTCTCTAATCCTACTCATAAAAAGAAAGAAATCTATTTCTTGATGGATTTATTTTTTCAAGCTCAGGCAGTGTAAGATGACAGACACCACAATAGTTGTATTTCAGTCACAGCAAAGGAAAATGGAGCATTTTATTTAAGTATTTTCCTATGAACTGAATAGCATCTTACTATTTCTCTTATATGTACTGTTCAGAGGTACTGTAGAGATTATGAAAGTTGAATTTAATTTAAAACATGAAGGATTCCTCCCAAGTGATGAGCCAGCACCAAGCAGGCATATAGAATACAATCTTTCAGCGTTTTCTAGAGCGACACAAATCCCCCAACGTGGTGCTTCTGCAGCAGAGGGCAGCAGAGCCGCGACGATCCACTGCCCGCGGCCCAGGGTGCTGACATGGGCCCTGGCAACTGGCTAGGGTTTGATATTGTCCCGACACATAAACACCTCGAGTCAGGTTTTCAAAGGTTGTTTGCACACTAAAAGGGGAATTAGCAAAATGAACTTGCATGCCAAAAGTAATTTTGAATATTCTAAAAAGACGATAGTCTTATGAAAAGATGTTTTTTAGAGAGGACAAGCTCTTGCTCTCATTAATGTCTGAATAGAAATTAAAACACATTCAATATAAATGAGCCTAAATGACTTCTGTGAAAGTGCAGGCATCAAAATATAAAGTTACATATCTACAAGAAAGTTCAGCAGTATTTGCAAGCAAGAGGCCATATTATGTCAGCCACAAACCCCTCATTTTTTTGTATTGAATATTTGCTTACAGCATAATGCCTAAAAAACTGATGTGAGTAGTAACTGTGGTGCATAATATATCGTTGTGTTTGTTATTGTGCAATTTACTTTTAAGTCATTACTCTACCTTGTACATAAAAAGTCAGCAAATTATCAGAGTTTATTTCATTGACTTTCTCACACCTTGAGAAATAGCCCATTTGTATTATCACAGTTTGATATATTTCCCATTTACTGAGTCTCTTTGGCAAGCAGGCACTTTAATTTAATTATACTTTTTTGCTAATGTCTTTATTTTTCAGTGTCTCTGGTAAAATGCCTTTAAGGTCTGAAATTTTTTTATTGCCTTCCCCCGCCCCCCCTTGGGCATGCTCTAGTGTAAATTTATAAACTGACAAAATTCAGTGTAAAATTAGAAAAGGTGAAAGTAAGGAATCTATTAAGAAATCCTGTGCTGAAACCATTAAGCATTTCTTCACTTTGAGAATGTGATTTCTGCATATATTTAGTATCAAGCAACCCTAATTAGGACTGCACTGCAAAGGGAGTGTAGCATGTATAGCATACATTTAGAAGGTTTTATGCAGTTTCATGTGTGGTGTTTCAAAAATCTTGTTATGGGTTATTTTTGTTTGTGGATAGATCTTTAATCCTTTTGTATATTCTTAGCATAAATTAGAACTACTGTTAAGAATAAAAGACATACAGTTATAATAATACTTCTGATATGTGATTGGTACCAATGTAAAATTCCATTTTAATACATGAATTCACTGGTTTTCACTCTGTAGTCCTTTTTACAACTTCTGTTAGCTCTCTGCCTCCAGAAAGGTGGTACATACACATCCTGCTAATCCTTTTAGCATCCTCATGTTTGCACCATCACCTTCCTAATAGCCTGCAGGAATGGCTGGATCTCTTCTCCTGGAACATTAACAGAAGCTTGTGGTGTGATCGCTAACTGTTTGCTTTGGCACCTCCTAGGAGCCAGAGAAAAGAGAGTAGGAATTTTTCAGTGGCGGGGACATTGCACACTAGGGTGTGAATTAGGAGATCAAAACACAGCTAAACAACTGCAGGGGACGATGGAAAACCAGGAGTGGACATAGCACACCTATCCTCACGGCAACTACAGCTTGACTAAAGCACTAAAAACATTCCAGAGAGAGGAAAGCTGTGAGATGGGGAAAATGTTCTGAAAACCTGTGACTTTTTGGAATTACCGGCTTACATAAATAAAAGGTAGTGACACCAGGCATACTCAATCAGTATGACTGTGATTAACATTCCACCTTTGATAGGAAAAGGCAAAATAAGAAATTAGGCTTTTAGTTCTGGCTGCAAAGCTCTCCAGTTTCACACAAAGTGGCTGCTTTGCACGGGTGTGCCTGCATGAACACTTAGCATCAATTGCATTAACTGGAGTGCAAGTTTAGAGAGAACTGACTGCCTTTTCCCCTGTTAAATTCCCTGTAAAATCTTCCTGTTTTTTCTTTTGCAGTTATATCTCTGTCCTCAACATTTGTGCTTTTTACTTTGGGCTTTACTAGTCCAAGCTTTGACTTTAACTTTGTTTGGTCTATGTTCACAAATGCTCTTGTACTTTTCATGGATAGCAGTTACAGCTACACCTACAATTACAATGTCATGTACTGAAGTCACGCGTTAAAGCAGTCCTCAGCCATACAGTTCAGTTTCTGTTTGCACTGAGTTTTTGCTCACTGAAATAAGGATTGATTTTGTCACACGAACTTTGGGTTTTGCTTACCTAAATTCAGTCTTGGTGTGGGTTGATTCCCCTTCACCTGCTCAGCTGAGTTTCTGCAGTTGATCACAGCCAGACAGATCATGTATCAAATGTATTGTATGTTATAACGACAACAAATGATAAGGAAATTATTTGCAATACCTGCAAACTGGGACTCTCTGCAAGCTGGGTCGTATAGAAGAGTCAGATCTATTTTGGCTATAGCTGCTGTGACATCTGTTTGTTCTCTGTGCATAGCAACTCTGCAAGATTCAGAATCACAATTACACCTTCCTAGCTCAAGAAATCATGTAATGAGAACAGGTACTTGCTGTGCTATGTAAAGGGTCTTGGAAAAGAATAGATTAAAACATCCAGAGGAGCAAAGCACTTTTTTTTTTTACTTTTTTTTTTTCCCAATTAAAACAAACAAACAAAAACAAAACAAGAAAAACTATCAAAACTCAGAAAAAGAAATAAAAGTTAGTTCAAGATCTTGAAAACAAATTCATCGTTCAGTATATTCAGGAATTCAGTATTTAAGTCCCCTAAGAGAGAACTAAACTGGACAGTTTACTCACAGAGGGGGAAAGGAAACAAATGATAAAAACATCCTCTAGCCAAGTGACAGTGCATAAAGAAGTTTGAGGGTTAAGGAAACTTGAATCAAGCATAACATCCAAGCCTAACATTAAGATTAATTAACCACTAGACAATTTAAAGTGGTGTTTTCAAATGTTGATTCTCTATCATTTGAAGTCAAGAGTGGATATCTTCCCAGCTAGATGAGGTGCAGGCTGTGGATCCCCTGTTGTGCTTGTCCATGTATGCTCTCTAGCTCTTTAATCTGTTTGTACTTGCCACCATCCACAAAGATGTATGAAGCTTTTAATAGAAAACTATTCTTTGTGGCCTCTTTCTACTATCAGAGCAAGGGCAGTAGATAATAACCTCTCATTTTACAACTTCCTCTGTAAATGTTGGCTTGACAATTAGCATTTTCAAAGACTAAGAGCAACCTTCAAAGACAACCATCACCAAACAGAGGGTTGATTGTCAAACCAAACATGAGGATTGATGGCAGAACATTAACAATCTGACAAAGTCTACCTCCAGTGTTTATTCGGCGCCATTTTCTGTCCTTGCTAATACCAATGCAATAAGAGGATGTCAGCTCAAATCCTCCCAAAGTTAGCTTGGAAGAATGTATTTACGAATTCCACATTTGTGTAATATTGACCTAGAGTGCTGGGAACCTGTTGGTGCTCTCTGAGCTAGGAGGGACTGACGTGTAAATGCTGCCACGAAGCTCTGCCCAGGGCAGAGTGCAGCTGCCTACCTCAGCCAGAGCTGGAGGCAGCATTGACGGGATCTGACAGATCAGGGGCTTCGGCACAGTCAGCACAGCTTTGCCTTGGCCTCTTGCTGACAGCTGCAGCTGGTTGCAAGTGGATAGAAAAAAAGTAAAGAATGGGTTCTGCCACACTTTTTCAAAGTTTCTATCATACTTCTTTTGTCAAAATGCAGTGTATGTGGTTGTTTGAAAGTTGAAATTTTGACCGGACTACATCTTTGGCTGCTGATCTAAGCAGATGTGACTACTTGGTGGTTGAGCCTTGAGCTTAAGGCTTCCAATTGTGTCTGTTCTTGGGGCTCTGGAGGTCACCCTGGCAGTGGTGGTGGACTCGCTTGGTTTGTTTAAATCTGAGAAGTGTAAACTCTGTTAACATATCCCAGTGTGGTAGCTGTTCATAAGGAGACGAATCATATAGTTCATATGGAGCACCTTAAAATGCTCCTCTCATGCCTTAAACTGTGGTGGCAAGAACAGAGGCCAGCTGAAAAGGACTATTGAGAACTGGTGGTATATATGTTTTAAACAATTTTTTGCTCATGTAAAACTGAGTTATATACAATAGAAGGAGAACAATGAGAGGGAGGTCTTGACTGCGTATTTCAGAATAAAATTGGAGTAAAGCAAAACCAGAAGACATTAGTCTTTACTCACACTATGCCCTAAAGGCCTGGCATATGGTCATAGCTTTACAAGCAAAATCAATTTTGTTCTTCCACAGAAAACAAACAAGGGTGGGGGGTTTTGTTGTGTTTTGTTATGTTTTGGTTTTGGTTTTGTAAGCTGCAAGTATCTTTCCCTTTTCTTTCTGTTTCGTAGTGTTCTGCATCCATTTTTTGCTTGGAAATTAACACAGTGCTGGATATGAAATAATTTGGTATACAAATTGTTACTATTCCTACTCCTTTACAATGAGCATGGACAGATGCAACTGTTGCCAGATGGAATCTTTTCTGACTATAATTCTTTCATTCAGTGCAGATTCCCTACAGCATCACACACTAACGCAGTGTAGTTTAGAGAGCTGTTAACCATTAATTAAATTCCATTTTATTAGACACTATCTCCGTAAGTCACCAAAAGTAAGGCAAACAAAATAATAAAAAAAAGTTTTCAATCAGTTTTACATCTGAAAGTAAACAATCTGAGACATGTGTAGCATTGACAGGATTAAAGCTTGTGAGCAAAGTTTGTCCAGCTGCGATTCCAGGGGAGGACCCTTCCGTAATGCAGCAGCGTGAGAGCAGGAACTCCTACCGCTTACTCTGGGTAATTTAATTTTGGGAACAGTCCCATTGGTTCTGGGAAACTATCAAAGGGTTGTGAAGCAGACTGATAGCTTTCAGTTTAAGTCTCTAAAGAATTGTGATGGGATAGCTGAAATTCAAGATTTTAAAAAACTAATACGAATGAAGAGCACTGGAATTCCTGTAAAGGAGGACTTGGAAATCTTGTTTAAAAAGCTATCTGAAGGTGGAGTAGCTGTAATTTTGTATGAGCTGAAGGCAGGAAAGGAATGGCTGCAGCAGCTGAGCAGGGGCTGAAGTTCACTGCTTCAGAACTGATGAAGTATTTCAAAATTTTCTGAGAAGAATATGGTAAAATGGAGATACAGTAAAATCAAGTTGAAATCAGAGGAAAAATTTGCACCTTTTCAATATGAAAGTTAATTAATAATTGGAAAAACACTGTATGTGGTGATTTTTCCGTTGCCATTAAATCAAGATACAGCAAAGCAGAGTAGTTGTATCAAGATGCAAACCTTGGTAGCAGAATAATGCAGAATTCTAGGAACTTAAGAAACTGACCAAAATAGCTTTATAATTTAAAAAAAAAAACACAACAGTTTTGCAATTCTAAAATTACAAATCAGAGCTACTGAGGCTCTATTCTTCACCTCTCTCTGATGCAAGTACATCCCTAGTAAGCTGGTACATATTCAGCTGACACCTTGGTATACTGCCTCTTCTGTTTATTTGATTCTTGAGCTTATTAGAAGCTAAGGCTCATCAGTTTAGTAACAGTGGATTTTGAGACTGCTGTGTGTTTTTGTGGATCTTGGAGGGGGGGGGTGTGTCTCTTAGTTTCCTTAGAAGTGTCTGTCTGTTCCTTCTCTATCTTTTCGAGGCATAAAAATTAACTATGTGAGGAGGCTGTAAAAGAATGACAGCTACCTATATAGACAGTACAGATGATTATTGCCAAAGAGAGTGGTCCAGTTTCCGTATCCTCTGTCTCTCTTTTGCTGGTGTTACAGTTCCCTGCTTTGCTTTTACTCACTCTGCTAGCTTTGCTGAGCTCACTCATCTGCCTGGACATAAAACTGTTCTATTTTTTTTCTGTGCAATTTAGTTTGGAAAGTTTATCAGTAGAATTGGTTCAGAAGGACACTAAGGCCAGAGCAGGAGAAGGGGCAGGAGCATACAGCTGAGAGTGGGAAAGGGGCACACAAAGGGAAAGGTGGATAGAAAAGACCATCCTGCAGCACTGAGCCGCAATTCAACTCAGAAATTGCCTGTGATTTTGCCCCAGCTGTAGTCCCAGGGAGTGTGCACACTGCTTGGTGATAGATTATGTTTTCAGTCCCTATGAAACTCAAGCTACCCGTAGACTTTTTTTGCTACTGCTGCAGCTTTATATAACTGTGGCCATTACCGTTTCTTTTGTCTTTGTTCTCTGGAATGTTTAAGAGAGTTGTGCACATGCTGTTTAACGAGATTTATTTGGCCTGCAAGCTGCAGATGGGCAGAAATCAAAGGAGGTGGAAGTGGACATTGACATGACCTCCAGCATGTTGTTTATGGAGAACATCCTTCCAGTGATGTATGACAAGTCTGAGGTCAATGATTAGTATCTATTAGCTCTTTGAAAAATGGAGAAAGCAATAGTTCCTGATGGTGCATGTTTTAGATCCAGTTAAAACGGGGAAGTCTGATGTGAGAAGAAAAAAGTACTTCAGTATCTATGTATACACTTGCTACCCATCACCAGGGCATCTTAACACTCAAAATACTTACACACCAAATTTTGTTAGTAGGAAGAACTGTGGTCTAGATTCCTTCTCCCTTCTCCCCTCTGAAACAGCTGGATTTGATTATTTATTATTATTCACTTCCTCCTTTTCCTCTAAATTCTCTTCATTTCTTTGTGTTTTTGTTGGAAAGCTAAATCAAAGAGGAACTTTACATTCAGCTCAGAACACAGTGAGTGATTTGGTAACTTGCTCTTCTGCAAAAACTAATTGTAAGGTCTTCTGTGAGCAACATCATGCCAGCCCTCCTCCACTTCAGACACACTCTGAACAAATGGATATGCTTTCCAAGAATTTGGGGAAATGCCAATATAATTTTAGCATGAAAAATCTCTGTAGTTGTCTAGGTTAATTGGTAAAAGTGATTTCTAACCTTCTAACCGCTAATGATGAGTGGTACTGCAATAATATTTGTGAGATTCAGCAGTCTTTTCATAGAGTTTTTTCATATAATTACACAGAGAATTGAAGTATATCCGATTGGTCATCCACACCTAAGGAATTGTGAGCAAATCTGTGCATAATTGAATTGGGGGCAGCCAGAATTTCTGAAAAATATTCTTCCCACTTTTTATTGGTAGGGCAAAAAAAGTCTTTTTTTCACTTGAGAATGGTTGTCTCTTCTTTACAAAAAAGTATTGAAAGATTAATTTCTAAAATTTAGAGAAAATAATACCACAAAATATTTCCTTGCTTCTATTATTTATACCAACAATGAGTACTTGTAAACAAAAAGCTGGTACAGAGTCCAAAGGACCAGAGGCTCCTTGTACTAGCAGCATATCTTCAAAATCCAGCAGTCTATCTGAAAAATTAAGTTTCCACCAGAAGCCACCCTCCTTCCCCTCCACACTGTACTTGTTTGGGGAGGTCAGTGCCCAGTGACAGTTGCCCTTCATCTTTGCAGCATCCTGGCAAAAGTCTAGAAAAATTGGTGATGTGGACTTTGGGTAAAAGAGATGAGAGGCTGATCAGATGGGAGCCTGCGATGCCTCTGTGTGTCTCCGACAGGCTGTGCTAGAGCACATGCTCTAGCCCAGCAGCCCTCGTAAATTCTTTTGGAATTGTTTGAATGCACTTTCAGTAACAGAGGAGGGAGAGCTCTATTGTCTGTGAAACTGAGGTTTGCACAGAGCAAACTGTGCTTATTTATGGCTGGACTGAGACATAAAATGATCCAGGGGCTCCAATGCACCCAGTTGCCAATATTTCCTCATGCTACTTTGGAGATGCAGCTTGATAAACAGAGTGTTTCAAGTTTTATATAACTTTGCATTAATTGTTTTCCTGTTACAGAAAGGATTTTAGTTTGTTCTCTGCTGGCTCTGCTGCAGCAGAGCAGTGACATTTACTCTGGGGAATACTGTGCGTGGGTGCTTCTGTGGGAATGTGTATTTGTGGAGAGATGACAGTATCTGGTTTTGTATGCTGTCATTCAGGTGCTGGCATCCGCGTTGCCAGCTCACAGCAGTGAGATTCTCTAGGATTAGCCTCTAAGTCTTAATGAAGACCTTCTGTCTTTGGAAATCCTTTTCCACAATGGTTTTCAGTGCTTCAGGCAGGCATACAACTTTCTTTTCCCATTAATAACTGGAGTCTTATCCTTTTTTTTTTTTTTCACTCTTCTTTCACAGAAAATAAATGGCAGTGGCTGGCTCCAATCACCACATTCTCTCTCTGCTTAATTTCTGCTACAAAGTTCTCCAGTTCTTTTATCTGCACAGCTGTTTTTAATGGGCTGTTCAGAGAAGGAACTGATAATGGGCACTTTGTGCTGTTTGGATTATCACTAGTTCTAAGGTTGGCAGCCAGCATTGGCAATATGCTCTTCTTTAGGCAGCATTTTCTTTTAGCTGGACAGCAACCCAATGACACCAGACAAAGCTGCAGCAGCAAGCTGACTAGCAGCAGCGTGCTATCTACTCACTCTGCTTCAGCTAATACCCCAGTGCCTGTGACTATCAACCTGGGAACTGTTTTCCTTACTTCCTTTCTTTCTTAATTTTTTTCTTTATCCTTGCATTTGTCTTCAAGAAAGCTTAAAGCAAAGTTGAGATTCATCAAGATATGTAACACATACACGGAAGGGAGTATGAAGTATTTTTTGTGATAAGGCTGGTAAATAAGATGTGGACAGAAGGGGAGTGTCTAATGACTCTTGAAAATGCCCCAACCTTTCCCCAAAATTAGCTCTAAGCCTTGTCATTTGTAGCAAAATACTTGGGAAAATGGAAACAGGTGGATAGTGTGTGATCAGAGCCTGTGGCAGGAGGGTTTGTATCCTGCTGTCATTTCACGTAGCTTTCTCCAGTCACAGTTAAGGTGACTACCATTTTTTTTTGCATCCTTTCTACAGTTCTCTAGAGGAGATTCTACGTGAGAATATATGGAAAGAAAGAACATGAAGCAGAACTATCCTAAGTAATATTCTTCTCTTGGTAGTTAATATTGGCCACCAGCTTAAAACAAGGACATATGATGAAAAGTTCAGGCTTCTTATTTCAGTCCTGCATGGATACTATCATAATTTCTAAAATCACTGTACTTCTAAAGGTCAGGCCAGATGTAGAGTCACTATTCCATTTGCTTTGTGGCAACATAAAGCAGTTTACTCATCTCACTGAGTAGCTTAAAATGCTAAACCTATAGTTTAGTTAGTTTATAGTTTAGTTTTAGTTAGTTACATTAAAAAAAAAGACAAACCACCAAACCCAACTAATTTTGGAGCAGTTTCACAAGGTCAACCACTATACAGTGTGTCTTCAATTGCCAGAGATTTCTAAGAGCTGTTTCTTCTCTGTTGTGTGTACTCCAATTCAAGTACCAAAGAAATTTTCTCACACATAGTATCTTGCTGGTTTCACTACACTTTATCTAAGATGGCAACATATTCTGGTTTATGTATGTGTGTATGTATTTAGATTTTTCTAGTGGTTACTGATTTTATTCTGGTGTTTGTTTTTTTTTTTACAGCTTCAGCTGTTAGAAATGTTATGTGGTGTTTCTTCTTAGTACAAAATACAGAATTGCAAAAGCATCTTGTCAGTTTCTAAGAAAAAATTACATTCTCTTGAAAAACAGAACAACGCTCATTGTTCAAAAATTTATTAAAATTTATTCCCCAGAGGAAAAACACCCTCAAATATCTGACATTACTGCTGGAAGATTCACTGTTGTCTTCCTGAATTACTAAAAAAATGCAAATATCTTTCAGGATTTTTCCCTAACACTTCTTGAGAAGCGAACTTTTTCCTAATGGGGAGATAGGGAAGTACAATGTGTAGGTATGTAAAGGAGATTAAATAAACCTAAAATAACACAAAAGGAACTGGGGAAAAGAGAAAATTATAATAAAACTGTTTTAAAACAGCTGTCTTGTACAGAGCCAACATTTGAGACAAATCTGTTATCAGTATACCTAGCACATTGCTTTAACTTCAATCCACAAGAAGGTATGTTTATTTTTCCAGAAGAAAAGGTCTGTGAACTCAGTCCAACAGTTCTCCAAACCAGTGTGAAATTATCATGAACCTCAGCTTCTGAAAAACTGTCTGCATTGGGGTTTGTGTATACATGAAAAAATACTTTTTAATATAACACTAATATTTAGTATTTTCATTACACCGTTTGTATCTTACATTGCTTTGTATTAACTGTTGTGACACCTCTGTGAGTCAGGTAAAAATATTAGAGTGTACTGAATACTTCAGAGTGAATAATTTAAAGAATTTATTCCCTTGTTTTGATCTTAGAATAGCTATCAGAATCCTACTACTGCTAAGACTTTAAGCATTTAAATGTTAATTTTAAATATATATGTACATATATTTACATTCTAGTGATGTTTATTAATTACAGATATTTCTGTTCAACTTTAAGTTATTTCAATTACTTCATGCTTGATAGGATGAAACATAATATTGGTAAGATGGTAGGAGAAGGATCAAGAGATGGGTACATTCTAGTCACAAATCACATTTTCCTTTTGTTCAGTCTCCACAATTAATTTCTCTGTGATGTATTGGATCCCCAGGTCAAGGCACTTACACACTTTTTTGCACCAGAAGGATGGGACAGTTTTCCCTCACTGCTTAAACTTGCTTTGCTCTAAAAAGAAAGAGCACTAGCCTGAAGTCAAGTCAAATTTGTAAAGCCAGCATGACAGATACAGCAGATGTTTAAAGTCCAAATATAATCCAGTAGGCAAGAAGAGGTTAATGTATCTAAAAACTTGCGATTTATAGCTGCTACATGACTTGAACATGAGATTTCCAACCTTGAAAGGCAAGCACCAAATTCAACTGTTAAAAATCCCTGTATCTTATCTTTGAGGAAGGAAGAATTGAGAAGAGGGAAGGAGAAATTTTATCACTACAAACATAGAATCAATATATTTAAGATTCTCACCATTTTATTAGTAAGGAAAATAGCAGGGTCCCAGATATTCCTTGAAATCAAGGTCCTGATAGAAGCCAACTGAAAACTGTGGGGAAGATGCCTCCAAATATTTCTGCAGGACTCAGATCAGGTCTTCAAAGTATGAATAAGCTGTAATCAAGAGCAACTTTACACTGAAGAACTAGAATGAAAACAAGGTATACTCACTCTAGTAGGATCTAGTAAGAGAAAGTGATTAGAATAAGTTTAGAAATCTTTTCCTGCTTTGGTTTTAAAAAAAAATGAACAAAAAAATGGCAAAAATTCAGGTGTTTATAACCCATATTTTGTAGCCTAAAGAAAAGTTTTCCACATCAGCTTAAATACAACATGTGTTTATACTAATGATACTCTATTGTAGTGTCAGTTTCAGTAAACCAATGTTCTTATAGACCTAATGCATGGAAAGTACCATGAATTAGGCTGCACAAGGGCATGCACTATCCAAGATTTTTTTATTTTTTTTTAAGTTATTTAACTTTTAGGAACACTAAAAACACAAACTGTGTCAAATAAAATTAGAAATCAGTTCATAAAATAGTAATAACTGACCTGCACAATGTAAATTTCCTGAAATGTGCACTCATGTTGGCAGCAAGTAACAGCTAATGAAGGGAGTTTACAGAGCTGATTAACAAGGCCCTATGCTTTTTATTAGACTCATTTTGTTAATCCCTGAAATTAAGGAATTCCAGGTGTATGGAGCCAAGTATGCAAATGATTTCCTTCCATCTAGCTGCTGATTTCATAAAAGGTCCTCCAAACAGTGAAATAAAACACAACATACATAATGTGGGAAGCTTTTCTACATATTAGAGAACAGTCTGGCTTTACAGAGTTAAGCACAGTGTGCTGTAGACTTGCCACAGATACAAATTTGAGCAAAGCTGTAAAATAAGTATAAATAAATAAACTAAATGAATGAATAAAACAGAAGAAAAAAGTGAAACAAAAGAAAATCATGCCTTCAGTTTCCTGGTTGTCAGTTCAGCTGTTAGAGCTAAAAACAATATACCTAAAATTAAGCTTATCAGACTAGTGTAAGGCATACAGATCTCTGGTGAAGCAGAGACATGCAAAATGGTAAAGGAAACCATCACAATCTGCTAAAGATGTACCTTATTCTGGTGGTGCTATGGTATTGCCTATGCTGCTTAGATACAATCTCACATTTAAACTGGCTTATTAGCCTATAATGTATGCAAATACCTAACTCCCTGTTTAATATTGGGTATACAGGTCTGGCACCATTAAAGTCAATGATAAAACTCCTCTGACTAAAACAAATATACACCCTCAAGCTGCTCATTACTTTTACCTCCTTTCATCTTGTCACAGTTCGGCAAACTACTTTAGCATGTGAGGAGTCCCACGAACTCTTAAAATTAACCCTAGCTTTTGAAATTTGACAGGCTATAAAATACTACCTTTTGGAGCAGACTGCTCTACTTCTGTATGACATCAGAGAGACAATTCATTTCCACATTAAGTTTTAAAAGCTTATAATTTCTGCAAGTCCAATGGTTTATGTTTCAAGACGCTCATTTTTCCATATAGCCATGGGTAGGCACTGTCCATTCATCTTAGAATAGTCCTTATTTACCTTGTGAGAAGAGTGAGGCTATAAAGCATGCAGGAAAGGGAAGAATTTCCAGATTGGCAAGCTGTGGTTTACATGGAGTCAGTGAAAAGCCATGAGGCCAAATATTGGAAATGCAAGTCTAAACAAGGAGTAAGTTCAAGGGGAGGTAACACACTGCTATAGAAACATGCTTTTCATGAGTGACAAAGACTCAGGAGTCTGAGATGAGACTGGCAGTGGCTTTGACGATGTGATGACAAANCAAGTGATTTTCAGACTGTGCCTGGACAAAAGTACTAATACCACACAAATTAGTATCACAAATTCTACTCCACTCTACTTGCTGGAGTCCATGGTAATAGAAAGAAAATTCACTATACTGCTTTATCATATGTCTTATACTCTTTAAAATAAACTTACCCCAGGATTTGGTTCTGAGAGGGTATCCTTAACTCAGTTAAATGAATGAAGTCAGCAAGAATATCTTTGTAGCCTGAGTTTATTTATAAGTATGTAGGATTAGGTGTTTAGGGTAAGTACTGTCTAGTAAACACATCTTGAAGGAGTGTGGTAAGGTGAGCTGGTTGCATCTGATGAAGTCAAAACCACCTTCCTGGGAGCAGATGGCATACCATGTCCTCAGGCTGCATTTAGACAGTTGTCTAGCTTCAGTTTCATATCTATGGGTTAGACTGGCTACGTCTTTTCCACAGAACAGCCCCAGGAAGGCTACCTGTGGACATGTACTGCCTGATCTTACAACTTCATTTTCATGACTAAATGTCATAGAACTTTTCTCTGTGTTCTGTCATCTTAAATACTGCACATGAAGCTCTGGGATTTTTCACATTAAAAGAAGTCTTCTTTCAAACTGTTTCTTTCAAAATCTCTCTTGGTCTCATGTCACCACTGTTTTATGTACTGGGTTGGAGGAAAAGGACAAATTGCTTTTGTGTAATGTTTGTGATTGCTGTGTTCCCGCTTTAGTCCTAACATATTTCAAAATGATATTTGTCTAGTGATGCACTGAGAAAATAATAAAGCATTTACATTCTGGACAGGTTCATTCAACTTTTATAAAGGTGCTTAAAAAGAGGAAATAATTACATTTATGGCCATTTTACCATAACCAAGCAAAATGGCAATGATGTAAATGACAATATGGCTATGTGTGCTTTTAACACACTTGTAGTATTCACGTGCTGTTTCATGAGCCACTGGTGTTTGTATCCTCACAAACTAGCAGTGCTTGCAGTGTATTTACTTATGACAAGAAAGAGTACTTTAAGAAAGTAACTATTAAAAGGCTGTTGCAGTTAGCTGACTATCCAGTTTGTTGCATTGTTGTTGATAGAGCAGACAACCATATACTGTGTGCTGAGGTTTAAAGGTATTCACGGGGTGCTGGAAATAAAAAAGAAAGAACCAATTTTAAAATCTCAAGAGTTAGCCACAACTCCAGTTTGCTGAATGTTCAGATCTAACTACAACTTTGAGTCAAATAAAAAATATTGTTATAAATCTTAAACAACTATACTAAGTGTCATTTTTCCAGCCTGTTCTTTAATAGCCCTTGAGTGCTTATACTACAAATTATGTAAAAGTAAAAGTTGGAAGTGTGGCATGTAGTTGTTATTACAAATTTGGTCAGGAAAAGTAGCTGTCAGGACTTGAACTGACAGTGAGTGAGCAGACTGTGTTAGTACCCAAGGCATCAGTTCACTGTCAGTGTTGCATACAACATGCCAGTGCTTTCTTTGGTCCCCCAGGAAAGATGTAGGAGGACGTGATGAGAGGCAGTTGTGAATGAGCATTCCTTGACAAAGGTCAAATGCAGTTGTTTGCCATCTGCCCTTTGCCAAGTGGGTTGTATTTAATCTCAGCCATCATCTTTAGCAAGCTGTGCTAGGGCACTGTATGACATACTGTGATAACAGTATCTTCAGATACACCTCTGACATATTAGGACATCCTTTCAGGTTGCAAATAAAAAAAACATTTTGAGTAAAAATCACAGGTAGGAAGAAAGCTTCTATTAAATGCAATCAGTAATTTTATTATTCAGCCTATCCTAAATAAAAAAGTAAAAACAGTTTTCAGCAGTCACCATAAATTGGTTGTGAAACTGGTATAAAGAAAACATTTACAGCTGCAAGAAGCACGTCAGTCATCCACCCCAGTGGTAACAAGAGTAAATACAACTCAGAATAGTATTATCCAATATGCAAAACAAAGAATTCTTTCATAAACTTCCCTAATTAGTCCAACTAATGTACATGTTCAAAATCTAGGCATTAGCCAGATATACAGGTACTATTATACTCTAAGAATTTTACAGAAGAATGACAGAGGTTTTAAAGTTTGGGATTTTTTTTTAATTTTTTCTGAGGAAAAAATAAACATGAAGCTTGGATAATTTGTTGTTTTTTTTAATTTTGAAAATATTGAAAACAAAACTTGATCCTTTTGTCATTTACATGCTTGAGTACTGTTTTTTTTATATGAAACCAACGGACCTATTTGTGGGACTGTGAAGAATATCAGAAGTTGGTAATTCTAGTTTCAGTTAAAATGTTCATCATTGTGTGAACAAATGCAATGAATTGTGCTGTTCAAACAGATAATTACATTCCAACTTCTGACACCAAACCCTTCAGTCAGACCAGTATGTAATAAGAAATCTTTGAATAGTACTTCCATTAATATAATAAGGGTACTCGTGTATAGGTGCTTTTCTATCCTGTTCTCCAGCTAAATAAGCATCTTCTGTTGCAGACTACTGGAAATCAGCATGGGCCTTGATAATGAAATGTTAGTTTAAACTTTGTGAAAAGTCACAATCTTTTGCAACTTCAGAAATGCTCAGGTTGTGATCTAGATCCATTCCTGCTCAGAATACTCTCCTGTTGCACTCCACCTGGGGGGCAGTAGGCCACAAACTCTCTGAGTCAAGAGACTCATTTTAACCTTTTCCCAGTCTCACTGACGTTTCAGTGCCCATCTCTTACAGGCATGATTTTGGGATGATTTCCAAAGGCATACTTTATTGACAGCACCGTTTTTTCTGTGGATATATGCTGGTTTCAAGATGGTGCTCAGGTTTCTGTTGGCACAGTCAGGGTGTACTAGCTGTCCTCATGAAATACTGGGGTAAGAGGGGGGCTATTCGTGATCAAAGCTAACTTTACAGATTTTCTTTAGAGAATTTGATTTCACCCAGTAACACATCAAAGAATTTTTTGCTTTGACCTAGTGGGTGGCATCCCTGCCTACGGCAGGGGGATTGGAGCTAGCTGATCTTCAAGGTCTCTTCCAACCCAGACCATTTTATGGTTTTATGATGATTCTATTCTTTATAACAATGTTTTGAGGGGTAGCAACTTTGTATTCTTGTTGGCTTTTACCTTTCTGCATAAATTTCTGAGTAGGTTAAACCACTGCAGCTCTCTTGAGAAAAATACATCCCCAGAAACCTCAGATGACATGGCCTCAGCATCACTTTTCATATATAAGGCAGAATTTCAAGCAAAGCCACAGATTTTTTTTTCCAGTTACTGGTTTCATATGCTACTTTATATCTTACAAAACCAGACATAGTTATTGGTCTTGGCCACTTCTCTCTGTATCTTATGAGACTTGCTACCTAAATACTATTCCTAAACCTTATGCCTGAGTCTTCTCCCACTGTATAGTCTGCCAGCTTGAATTAGTGAATAAGGAAGTAGAATTGTAGAATCTATAGACTTGAGGGGATTATTGATTCTTATAAGTTATAAAAACCTCACTGTATTTCTTACTCCAAATAAGGTTGCAGCCCTTAGAGTAGGAGAGTAACAGCTCATGGTAAGTTGCATCATGGATAACTACGTATAGTTTTACATAGACAGAGGATGACAGTCAACATTTGGAATAAACGACTGGAAACAGCAATAGTAATAACAATTTCAGCAGAGTTACATGAATATGGGAAACAATAAAGTAAATCTGCTAACTCTAAAAATGTTCCAGGCATGGATTAGGCACAGCCTTTGGTGTCCTTTCATGTTATAATTTTCTGGTCTTTCTTTCTCTGAGAGACTAAAACATATATACAATCATACTCACTGCACTAAATCTGCTATATAGTTTATCTTGAGTTTTAACTTCAAAGTGTTTTTACCTATTAAGAAACTGATTGTTCCTCTGTAATTGAAAGAGGAAGAAACTATTTTCAGAGTATGAAGATAACAAAACTGGTTTACTATAACATGACATGCATGGTGTAATTTATGTGCGTTGGCTCAGGTTCTTCTGCTTACCTGGTCTGGTGCACTTTTCTCCTATGCATGTGACCTTCAGATGGTGGAAAAGACCCTTTTAGGAGGAGGAGAAACTTGCATTATTACTGAAGGAAAAGAATCCATAGATATGGTGGTGTGATTCAGAGGTTAAATTCAGTTTCTGCCTTTCATGTGATATAAGACAGTCATCCATAACATTTGCAGTTCATGAGGATGCTGGAAATTATCTCAAAATGGGTGTTGAGAAGAGAAGAAAGGCAAGTTGAAATGAAGCAAATAGTTTTATTTCCTCTCATGTAACTAAAATACTTATATTCTGTTTGACTTTTGCTTGGGCTTTATTGTACTATCTGAAGGGTACCAACTCATATTTCAGGCCATTTTAGAACACCTGATTACCTGTCCTCCTGCAGGTTGTGAATCCAGAGATTTAAACTGTTGCATTCCAGCTTATCTCAGTGTTGCACTGCAGACACAGCTTGTAGGTGGTAGAGAACCTTTGGTGTGTGAAATGGAGTTCCTATTTAAAAAACAGGGAGCAGGTTGTTTTTCTGTTAGAAAAGAGCTTTATTCCTTCAAAAGAGCTTTCATTAGAATAGCTCTGACTGACTGTGAGCTCCTTTCATTATTTTTTCTCTAGTTCTCCTATAGGCAAAGATCAATTGATGTCACACCTACCTGTTTAAAAGCCATGAAAAAAATCTCTACTGATTGCAGCCAGAATTACAGCCTGCCACAAACTGCCTCGTGTTCAAGAATGTAATGGCTAGTCAGAACCACAGTGTTAGTTCTAGCACAAGCTGAACTCCTGCTTCTCAAAACATTTTGTATAGTAACTAAGAAAGAAACTTGAAAAGTGTGGGATTTGCAAAAAAAAATAAAAAATAGTCTGCTGAGCCTAGAAACACTAATGTCTGCTCTGCAGGATGGAAAAGAAAGTGTTTATGAATAATCATGGTGTGGTAATATTTAAAATATTACTTTATTTCCCTCTTTTTAATAAGGTGAATATCTTTGTCAGGCATTGTTGTAGTTGGCTGCTTAGTAATGCTAAACTGCAGCATTTTGTGTTAGAGGATAAAAATCTCCCATAGTGTATATGAATTGCCAGTGATGTTTAGGTGACCTAAAGTTTAACAGCTTTAGCACTAGCTCTGTAAATGAAGGAAAAACAAAACAAAAAATACCTCATACCACGCAATAGCTGCCAAATCAGCAGAACTGTGGCTATTCCAGCAGGTTAAGTTGTTAAAATTATTTGTGTACTGAGCATTAATTCTCATACAAAAGAACAAGGCAACCCATTCCACATAGAAAGAAAATGAAAAAATGAAGTTGGTGTAAAAGCTGTTCCCATGGTGCAGCTCCTGTCACTGAGCACCAGTGACAGTACAGGTAGATTAAGTAAAACCAAAGTGACTTTTTGTTAAGGCTAACAGATTGCAATGTACCTGTGAAGCTATTGTCTGCCTTCCCCAGACACAACTGGTTTTAAAAACATATTGAACAACTCAAAGATTGTCTCCTCATATCGAAACTCATTACGAAGTCAAGTAGTACAAGGTCATCCAAAATGTTTCTTAGCAAAGCACATAGACAGCACATCATTAACTACTGCAACATAGCAAGTAAGTTTAGAAAAAGAAGATTATAGAATGGGAAGAGAAAAAAAATCACATTATGCAGCTACATAGCAATAGAGGGCTACATCCTGAGATGTTGCATGTCCACTTGGTCCAGATCAGTCCCAGAGGTGCTCAGCTCACAGTTTCTCTGCTTGTTGATAATCTGGTGTTGCACCCCAGAGAAGTATTCAATGAAATCTATTGAATTGTTGCAGTTGTTGAGCAGAAATGCCTTTCAAAGTGTTTTGAGTCTTTTGCTGGCTATGCTATGCTAGGCAGATTTTATAGACCATTGAAGTAAAAATCAGAACCATGGCTCCTTATCAAAGAATTTGCTCCACTGTCTCTAGGATACCACACATGTCTTTGAGACCTCAGGAGTGCAACAGGTTTGTAGAGAGGCAGCTCTGGGTATTAGCAGGTATCTGAGGAAAAAAGGAGATTCCTTTTTAATATTGGGTAGACCTATTAAGGTTTTGTTTTGTTCTTTGTCTCTGCAGGAATCTGGCTGCAATACTCTTACTACTTAAGTTATTGACATGTTCTCCAGGTTACAGAAAATCTCAGTTGAGGTTATGAAAAGTTATTTTAGCACCTGCTGTATGTGTATTTGACTATTTTAATTAGATATTAAATTATATTCCAAGTTTAGCTGCTTAATATGAAAACTATGATTAAGGAACATTCCTTCATGTTCTAAATGAATGATTGTGTCATTAATTTATTTTATGGCAGGAACATGACTAGGGAAAGAAATTCTAGGTGACTGTTTGGATAGTAAGTACAGAGATTTTAAGATTTGATTGACAATTAAAATTTCTGTTACCCAGAAAGAACTAAAGAAAGAATCTAATCACTGACAGAAAATTCATTTGCTTCAACATATTAAACAAATGTTCCTTTGTTATAAAAAGGAGCATTTTGTTGATTTCTAAAGTATTCAAAATAACAGTTTTAGAGAATCTAATGGGTTTTTATATTTAGGCACCACGAAATTGAATGTTCTGAATGCCTTGAAAATTTAATCATGTGAATACACACACACTCTTAGTTCTATTAATGTTGAAGAATTACTTACAGACACACAGTTATAATTTTCTTCTATTATGAAAAGTTATCCTATATCATGCAGCTGGAGCCTGTCAGACTCTTCTCATTCATGCAAAGACCACATGAAGACAGTTAGGGGTTTGGCCTGCAGCATGGGAAGGCTTTTCTCAGTGCCCACTTTCCCAAGTTTTGCTGTAGGATCACCTCTGATCACAGTTTAAATCCACGGGCCAAGCTTCCTCTCTTTCACCTCTGACACCTAAGGGCTAAAGTTTTTCCTCTGAACAGGCTGGACTCTGCCCACTTGTATTACCACTATCCTGCAGCAGAGCTGGGATATCTCCCACCTTGAGAGACGAGACTCCTGTTTGCTCTGAAGGACCCGAGAAAGCATTGTGGTACATGCTAGTTTGGCCTCCCATGATAACTCCTGCTTGGCTATTTGGTATTCCTGTAGAGAGTGACCTAGGTTGCTGGTCTTCCTTCACTAATCACGATTATAGATTTTCTTTTGTAACTAACAAAAACCTATTTTCTGTTATTGTGGAGTCATGCTGTATTCTCAACTACAGCAGTACTGCACTGTCAGAGTACACTCACCCTCACAGTGATAAGGAGTTTTTATCATTCGGATAGGTCAAATGGTATTGGAACAGGAAAACTTATCATGTTTTTACTTCAATTCAAGGAAGCTTGCCTTTATTTTAAGGCTGAGTATTAGCTATATTTTCCTCTGAAAGTGTAACAAATTCCAACAAATACTATCTGGCAATACGAAGACCTTATTAAAAGCTAAAAATCTGATTATCAGATCAGAGGTTTTAAAGACCACCTTCTCACTGAGGTTTGTTTAAGGTGTGCCAAAAAAGCCAAGAGCTGGAAATAAACTAAATATGTAAAGGTCTAAAGCTATACTTTAGTGATGACTATTCTAGTGTGCTGTTGTTATGGCCAACATGCAGAAACTATGAGTTAGGTTTGCTCAACAAATTTAAGTGTAATTAACAACAGTATAACGAACATTTACACTGAGTGAAAATCACTGTGCGCCAGGGGTCAGTACAACTTATTCACCTCTTAATTCCCACCTAAGTGCTACTTTTGAAGGCTTAGACGGTCCTCAGTTCTTGTGCAAACATATCACCCATAAGTAAAGTCCTTACCCACTACAGTAGCTCCAGGGGCTTGTTACTGCAGGCTGTGTGTTACCAAAAAGAGAGTCTAGAAATCTGTCCCAGTGCCCAAGCAATCAGCACAGCCTAAGCTTAGTTTTCAGATGCAGAAATAGAATGGTTCATGAGGAACGTGAATTGTGGTGCTGAGCAAGTTGTAATGGACTTTTCTTAATCTAAACTTGAGTTCTACCTTCTGGCCACCAGTCAGAAGGTGCAGTAGTATGTATTTACATGTAACCTGCTCCACTGATGGTAACATTATAATCAAACTATAACTTGTTAGCATCTGTGACATCTTCACAGTGAAGAGCTGGAGCATGATTATTGTGTGATAGTAAGCTCACTTTGTATTTTGCCCTGTGATGTCACACTACTTAAAACTAACACAACTAAATATTACTAGCTGAAGTTTGGGAGTAAGTATTAGCAAAATCTTTCTGAGGATGTGCTGTCTCAGCTAGAAAAGAAAGCACAACATCAGGATCTTTGAAGGTAGTTTCCAGGAAGGTGTTCAGCAGAGTTAGCAGATTGCCACAGCTGCTATCTTATCTCATTTTACAAAACAGTGACTTTGCCATTTGCTCTAGTAGCCAAAGTAAATAAATATTGGTCATGCTGTGGAACATCAGGGTTTAAAGTCACTGAAACTTAGTGTAATGAGTTCCAAAAGGTATGTCAACTGATTTCCATGGAGTATATGTACTGCCAAGGGTAAAGCCATAGGGCTTTTAGTCAGTGGAGGTCTGTGTAATGTACGGGATGCATAGGAAATCTTGTAGCCTGTCTGAGCTCCTAGGAGAAACAAGTTCCCTAACTGATATCTCTAAGAGAATTCATGAATGTCTTTGGGTAAACAAAGGATTCAAATGACATCATGATATCTTATCTCATATATATTTGAAGTTATCATTTAAGGAGATTTGCTTTCATTGCCAGAGATGGGTCAATAATTAAAACCACATTATACTTTATCACTCAAATAATAATTAACTATTTCTAAGTGTGTATGATCAGTTAATTAGCCAATGATTTTTCTAGAAATCTCAGCTGATCCCTTATTTTATGAAAAAATAATCCATGACTGAACCTTTCTTTTGAAAGATATAAATTAAAATCAGTGGACCCTGTTAAGTGCAGCTGCACAAATTAATATGAAATATAGTGCTGTTTCATAAGGTTTGAGAACCAGATTTAAAAGCATATTGGTGTTTGTGCACAGCAGGCAATAATGATCCATTATCCTGCAAGCAGAGGAGCTAGCAGCAACACATAAATAAGAAGCAATTGGACCATCTGCTTTGATTTCTGTAGCATCCCCAGAGGATGTGAGCAGGAGCTGACACTTCTCTCCATCTGCCCTTACATTATCAATTACAGTTAAATTATGCTGCACGCTACAAGGCTGGCAGATATGGATTGTAGATTGTGGCACCTGAAAAATATAGAAGAAAATACATATGTTGCAAGCCAGCTGTTTATTTACAAGTTCTTGACATTTTTCCTCACTTTCTTTGATGCCTTTTTCTAAAGCTTCTAAGAGACATCTCTGCTTAGTGTGAAATAATTAGGTGTAACAGTACAGCACCAGGCACAAAATATTCCAGTTCCCTGTTTTATGGTTGAATCCTGAATGGAGTACAAAGCATCAGGCAGAGAGGATTTTAAATTTTGAAAGAATGAGTTCTGAGTACAGCTGGGTCAGCTGCTCTAGCCAGGGTTTGTAAAGCATGGTAAAGCAGGAGGGGCAGTGCACCCTGAACATTTTCTGTAGCTTAGAAATCATGTGTAAAACTGTAACTTTTATGAAATGTTAAGTGTTTATGAAGGCTCTGGGAGAGGTAGAAGCTGGAATTGAAGGCCACAGTTGCTGTGTGCTGTGAGCAAGCACTCTGTTGAAGTGTCTTACTGCAACCCATAGGAATGCTACTTCCTTTCGACCAGGGATAATTTTGTTGTAAGTTCATTCAATTTTCGACCTGTTTGATGGATGGTTGCCAGTCGTGCTGAATTGCATTTTGGTTCTGTGCTGTGGTGTTCTGGCTATCGAAGCTGACATATGAACACTACTTAACAACTTTCCTTTTGCCCTGACTGCAATTGGAAGCCTGGCGCATTCATCAATGGCACTAGCCAGTGAGCCAAGGGATGCTCCAAGGCAAACACACTCCAAACTTTGAACATTGGGGCCTTTCTCATAGTTTCTAACACTGCTACTTGCATTTTCAATATCATTAGCTCTCTCATTAAACAGAGCCTTCAGCAAGTGCTGCAAAATAATAAAATTGATTACATATGTTTTAATAGCCTCTTGCCAATGCTGTCTGATCAGTACAGGCTATTAGAATACTGCACAAGACAGAAGTTAACAGGAAAAAAATAGACTTTGAAAAGACCAGAAAGAAAGGTTGAACAAAAAGTACTAAATAGTGTGCATCAGAGAGCAGCTGAAAAAAAGGAATTTATCTACTTTGTGACTACCTGTTATAGTAAGTAATTTAAAGGTGCTTTGTCTTCTTGACATTCCAGCAGAGGACTGTCACAGGTGAGCTTTGGGAGTTCCAGAAAGCAAAGGTGGTTCATCCTGCTATATATGGGCCTCCTACATCTTACTCTTTAGGACTTTCTGAAGCCCTCTGTGAAGAGAAGGGGTTTGTTACCTTCAGTCTTTGAAAGCAAAATATTTTCTTCCCTGTTTCTCTTCCCTGAGTCTGTCCTTTCAATTTTTCGTTCCTTCTTGCAGTTGTGTGGTTGGTACCTGCAACCATTGTGCTATGGTTTCTTCTCCCTGAGTTTATCCTTTGAGGGTTATGTTGACAAGCCCAATTCTCCAGGGAGGGAAACATGGTTCTTAGTGACTTCACACCTGTTCCTCTCCACACGTTTTAAAATGATATTACTTTCTATTGCAAAGTGATTTCTCATGTGAGGGATATGAGAATTCTCCTTGGATAATGAAAGAGTCCTACTCAGGATCCCAAGATACAAAAAAAAAATTACCTTATTTCCTCATTGAAGTGGAATTTATCAATATATTTGTTACAGGGTACATTGATATCTGTTTTGAGCCTGCCTTCTCTAGCAATTTGTTTTTGGAGAGACCAGACCTTCCCTCTGCTATTGGTCACAAAGCAAAATGGAAATACTTTTGTCTACCTATCTTGGTGCAAGGAGAAAAGGGTTTATTTTCACTTAAGCTTTTCATCTCTGTTCTTCCCTCCATCCTTTTAAAATAAATTAAATCAAAGAATGTCTATATTTCGAATGGCTTTTGATACAGGAAATCAATATTTTATACTGTCCTCTCCTTTCCGTCTGAAATTACATATCTAGAAAAGGCTGGATACAGCTATTTAAAGATGCTAATGAATAATTTTCTTTTAGTTCAACGTGTGTCCAAGACACTTGCAGGTTAAGAGTAGAAATGAAAGGTACAGTTACTACATCTATGCTACCAGCATTAATAGTGCCTTGTGTATTACAATTTCTCTGCACTCCGATTTTTTTCTCGTGTCAATTGCCTATTGTTTTAGAAGTCTACTGATTAAGTAAATAATTTTGTAGCATGTGAAAGCTGGGATGGGAAGATGCATCTCCCCCTTAAATTCTAATTAACACGGAGACTATCTTCTCTGATGAGTTCATAAGCTGTTCAGAGACAGTTGGGATGTAGCAACTTTGCAAGACACTGTTTAAAGATCTCTGACATCTGAGAAAGCCACAAAATCCAATAATCCTACTTTCAGAACTCCAGGGTGTCCTCTGAGATCAATCTCATATCTAAACATCACATAAAGGGAGTGCATTGTGTTATAGACTGGTTTCTATTGAACACCAAGTAAGAAGCAGCATTAGACATCCTTGAAGAGCTTTTATCAGGGGAATAGAAAAGGTTGTCAAACTCTGAAAAATTTACCCGTGATTCAAGTGGTTCTATGAAAATTGTTACATTTTTAACAAAGGTTATTTTATCCTCCATAGAGCTCTCTTGAGACTATCTAGCAAATTATTTACTGAGAATAAAGTTGAGCAGCTTTCATGTTTATCTCTGCATGTGAACAGAGCTGGTGTGAATTCTCTTGTCTCTAATCACTGTGCTATCATGTCAAATATCCTTTCAAATAGTCCTGAGTTCTGGTATCAGTTGTGCTTTTGGTCCACATGCATTTAGAGAAAATTTCAATGCAGTTTTAAATACAGTAAAACTCTCTGAAAAAAGGCTATGTAGGATTCATAATGTCTTGGTGTTCTCATGATCTATCCTTGTGTCTGTATTTTCATGCATACTCAGGCCGCTCTCAGCACACAGTCTGCCATGCTGATATTTCACAGTGTATTTTTCATAGCATTATAAGTGGATCTAAGCATTAAAGATTTTTATACCTGCTCTATAACAAAAACAGAACTAAAAAGGAACTGGTGCTATAAGTTTAAATTGGGCTGTTTAACCCAATATACCAGCCATGGTGTGGAGTTATTCCAGAATACCTCAGGGGAACACACTTCAGGAGTATGTTTTACTTTGCTCCCAACAGGAAAAATTCTCACGCTGTCGGTCACAGCATAACAGGACATTGTAATTCAGTCATACATTTGAACCCATATCCTTGTGTAACTCTTTGCACAGAAACTCAGATTAAATTTTCTTCATTTGTTAATGCATTGAAAATTTTAAAAACTTTCATGTGAAGATTCAGTGAAGGTTTCTAACATCTGTTTTTATTCCACTTCTAAGTGGTGGTAAAATCAGTTAGATTTAATTAGTTATTTATTTATTTTCCCCAGGGAGAGTGAGTATGTGTGTGTGTTTATTTGCTTTTTAAATGGTGTGATTCATATGATTTTGTTGCCTTTCTGTTGTTTTTCCAGACATGTTTCTCTGCCTTAAGTCTACATACTAGTTTTGACAAATTTTCTTTTGCACTTTGAGTTGTTATATTCACTGGATAAACCATTACAAGATTAAAGCATACAGTTTATATATAGCTAACAAAAGATTGCACTAGAGCTTTTGAATATTGGTCTTTCAGATAGTCTTACAATATTTAATATAAAGCTCTAAATTCTTAAATGGCAGCTCCAGAGGCAGACATAGCCTGAGCAAATGCCACCATGTGTCTGTATGATCAAACTGCCTATTTATACAAGTTAATATACAAACTAGTACTTCTGTGTGCATTAATAATGGAGGTAGCAATATTCAGACACCACAATACTACAGATATATTGCTGGAATTCTGAAAGCAATGTGGTTTTCAAATATGCAATAGCAAAGGTTTCTTGAATTTTAGCCTGTGGATTTCTAGTATATAGCAATAAGAAATGGGTTATCTGGAAACTGCATTTGACATTTGGATTCTGCCTCAAACTTTTGACATTTTAAACTGGTCCCATGTTGGACTTCTCCCTATTTTCTAGTGCCTATCTGTTCTCACTGAGAAATATCAGTGCTGAGAGACACACATTTATGAGCAAAAGGAAAGTAGTAGTAATAGATGCAGTAAATTAAGGAGAAACATTTTGTGTAGAGCTAAGAATGGGTAGTATTGTGTACTAACTGTGCCAGACCTCAAAAAAAACCCCCTTATTTAATGTGTCCTCTGGGAAATATGATAAGTTGATGTAAATAATGACGACAGAGTAATCAGAGTAAACAGAACTTGTTTTCTTAAACTAGCTATTAGTAGATGATAGCAGTTTTTAATATCATGCTAGTTCTGCTAGAATTCAGAGAAGGGCCTACTCTGCATTAAAATCTGTCTAGAAACAATATCTTGTTATTCAGAAACAAAACTTCTGATCATCTGCTCCAACTTGGCATTTGTCCTATAAATATCATACTTCATATCTATTGTTTATTTCCTACAACTGCTAAAAAATGTTGGCAAATCAGATTTCGTCACTCTGAAGATGATTCCCAAAGCACTGTTACCTTGCTAGTAGTCAGGATATTCCCCTGAAGCACATATCTCATTTTAATATCTTTAATATTAATAATATACACATTTATTTACCTTCGCAAACCTGGTGCTGGGGCTTAGAGTTCTAGAATGCAAATGCAGCATTTGTACTTTTGAATTAGAACATTTGCTAAGAGGTACAGCTGCAGGTACCATGATTGTGAGGGGTGTTTTGTGGTGTCTGCATTAGAAAACCTAACTGTGACATCCCTTTTGGCTTGTGGATGAGTCAATAGAATCATGTTTCAAGACATTTTAAAATTCTCTTTTAATTCATTGTAATGGTTTACATGTATATTTCATTTTCTGCTTTATTCTTTGACGAGTCAATACGTATCCAATGTAAGTGCAGTTCATTTATAAATAAATTGATACTCTGTCCCTCATTACCTATATTTCTAATGCATTCTGATACATTAGTAAATAGACTTGTCTGATTAATCATTAGCACATGAAAAGAATTAGCTGTCTACTGCCAAATGGAACTATTGACAATGATAATAAGGCCAGCTACTGTATCATCTGTAAGCTAGTGTTTTACAGGAAGACTGAAAGTGGGTGTTATTCCATTTTTACAATGAAACTGAATGACAGAAGTCATCTGTGTAGAGAAGAAAAATAGTAATTTCTCTGTATGCCTTCACGTATTTTTCCACCTAAAATACAAAAATGCCTTTGTACCAAGGGTATTGATTGGACTGCTTTCATGCCATCCTCAGTTTGTTACTTGGACTCAGGAAAAAAAAAAAAGATAAAATGTATTTTCCTTCAAAGTAACATGAGTTTGTGCAAAGAAAGG
>VWZO01013361.1:0-174734 GCA_013396975.1 Bucco capensis | reverse complement strand
GGGGGGGGGGCAGAAAAAAATATGAGAGTATATATGTGTGTATTATATGTGTATTTGTCTGTAGAAGGAAATGAAAGACTGCTACCCAAAAGTCAAATGTTATTTGCAGAGGAGCTATTTTCAAATCCTTTTAAAATTCAGTTGAGAAGAATACATGCATATGTTAAATTAAGGGAAATGGAAAAGCCAAAGTTTGTTCAGAATAAAGACCTAATCTGCAATCTTTTAACCATCCCTTATTTATAACAGAGTATAAGTAAGGCTATTTATATTAATATGTATTCACAGGATGGGGTTGTGAAGTTTGCTGCATTCAGCTTTGTTTCTAACATAATTATAGTGTTTAGATTTCATAGTATCAGTGCTTCCTAGGTTCATTTACCAGTGCTTTTGAGACCCTGTCCAGGGACCTAATTAGTGCTTGAATTTGCAGTTCTCTTGTAAGAAAAGTGCTACATTTAACATAAGTCAATGGGACTTTTACTTTTGCAAAGACTGTTGGATCAGGCTCTTACTGTATACAAGAAATATTTCAGCTCGATGACCTTCTCTTTGCCATATTTGAAACTGAAGCAAAAAGAAGGTGATTGTTTTATGAAAAATATTAAAAATTCATGATATGTTTTGGTTTCTGCACTTGGATTCCTGGAGTAAATAATACTAATGGTATATTTTCAGCACGTCTCCTAGCAATTACTGTATATTATGTAAATACTAGCAGGTAGCATACAGTAAATCTGCAACTGAAGAAATATTGACTTGAAACAAACTCATTTTAATTGAGAAACAGTGAACTTTCTGTGCCTTTTTACTGGTCTCAGATTCACAGTGTAACAAATCCTTCATTTCCTAAGACGATACACAGAGAAACTGTAAAATGCCATTCTCAGTGTTCAGGGAATAAAGCAAGCAGAAAGACATTTTTACTAAAATAATGTACTTGACTAAAACCAATGTTGTAAAGTGCAAGTGTGAAAATCCCACTTTAATTGTGAAAGACAAAAAATATATCCTCACTATGAGTAAAAATACACCTTCAGCAGCACCTACAGAAGGGAGTAGATAAATACCACCATACTGCAGTGGTGTGTGTCCATAGAAGGAAATGACAATAGATCATGTTTCCATCGTGACTACATACTGATTTTGTTTTCTTATTCAGTGCAATTACTTTGCTGACTGCTTTAATGAAAGGTGTTTTCCAGTGAATTACCTCTTTCCAGTGCTGTTTTGAAAAAAGAATACTCTGGAGCACTATTCAGTGTGTCCAAGCTGAAGCCATAACTAGATCAGCTGTGCCTATTCTGGAGCACAATACCTGCTATGCACCAACTCAAACAGGCAGTGCCATAAATGGTACTTGCTTAGAAATGGGAGCAAGAGCTGTGCTGGGTTATATGGCAGTGGGAAGCGACCACAAGGAAATGGAAAAAAAGAGGTGTGTGCAGTTTCAGGTGCTTCAGCATGCCCGGGCACACATACACACCAGGCACTTTTACTCTCCAAGCACTGCATTGAAACAATGGTGAGAGTTTTTTTCTGAGATTTTTGCAAGTTGTAACAAATTCCTTTTTTTAATCACTTGGTTACAAAAGGGTCATTTTAGGAAAGTTTGGGGACAAAAGTTGTTTATTATTCTAAAACTAGTAGATAAGACAAAAGTTAAGGTCTTAGTATTTATTTCCCTAGAATTACTGATTTCTACATACTTTGCTTTATCATAGTTCTTCCCAAATAATATAGCAGACTCATACTTATGTGTGTCAACTCTACACACTTTTAATATTCTATTCATGTCAAAGGAAGGAGGCACAGATAAAGAAAAGTATCTGTTTTCAGAAACCTTTGCAGCCATTTGACCACCAAATTTCTATTTGTTGCAGTGATGCAGACACAAGCCCTGATTCCCTTCTCCACATTGATCAACTTTTATATGATACTGAACAGGACAGGAGAATGAGCTATTCTAAATTGTTATTCTCTGAATATTCTCTGTACAGGAATGGTGCAATGGTAAAGGTAGCTTTTTCAAGTGAAATGAATTTGGTTTGTGAGATTTTGATTTTATTATGTGTCTTGCATCAACATATGTGTAGTAAGAAATTAATATGTGCCATCATTCTTTGTTGAAACTACTACAAACATACAAATATGTTTTTTATTTTGAAGGCTACTCTTTTCATTATAAATGGATTAGTATTTTATAAGCCCTAGCAAATGTTGTATAATGAAAAGGCTAACCCTTAAAATAAACTAAATACACGTTCAATGATTAAGTGCCTTGCTTATTTCCCTTGAAAAGACTATATAAATTACTTAAAAGCCACATGGACATTATTTATGAAGCTTATAGATTGCTTTTCAAAGTTCAATTGAAGCTCTCAAAGGACAGGGATTCTAAAAAGTTTTACTTGTACCAGATCATGCAAAAATATTTTAAATTATTTTTACTGTTTTTCTGAGTGATAGTTATAGAATGAGGTAGAATGTTCAGCACACCATGTTTTGTTAATTTTCTTTCCATAGATGATAATCTAGATTATGAAGAAAATATTTTAAATTCTTCATGTTCTATTATATTGTATTCTCTGGTATTTATTATAATGTAACAATTAAATATAATGAAAAAACATGCAGTAGAAATAGTCTTAAGAGTAAAAGTCACATGAGATTTACAGGTATTTATATAAATTTATTTAAATACTGGAAAGGTATGAGCCAACATAGAAAGGTATAAAGGATCTGCAATATTGGATAAGTTTACACACTCACAGTAACTTGAGGCTTGGTATCAATCAGATCATTCCCAGTTCTTAGAATCTTTCTAAGAAAAGAGGCAAGGACCCAGTGAACTCTATTGTGAGGAGCAATGGCCAGAATAGATGATAAAGGAGGTTGATAAATATAAACATAAATTTATAAAAACTCCACAAAGAAAGATTCTTCAAAGTAATGGGAGAAAAATACTTATTCTGTGTAAATAAAAACTGATGTCCAGCTATAACTTGATAAACTCAGGAGAATGCCTAATGGATTCTGGTAGGCAGATGTGACTCCAGAATTGACAGCTTCATAAAGCAGTCTTTGAGATCTCCTTCTAAATCTTTGGGATCCTCTTCTAAAGAGGAAGGGTAGCAGAACTATCCAGGAGAAAAAAAACAAACCAAACCAAACAACAACAAACCAAATTAATAATAACCATTAGTTTTGAGCACAGATGGGAGCTAAAAGGCACTCAGGAGGCAATATAACTGAGAAGACATCCATCATATCCAGTGTGTGTGCTATAGAAATGATATGAAGGACAAAAATGAAAGTGTTCAGCCATGGGCAAAGTTCTGTGCTGTGGGAAAGAGAATTGCTGTCATAATGCCAATGGCAAAGTACTAGGAAGGTAGGAGCATTAATATATCAAGTGACTGAAGACATGAAGCTCTCCTATGAAGAGAAAGATGTAGGGTGACTTTGAGAGATCCTAGGCAAATGCATGTAACAAACATGTACATGGCAAAAGAAATCTCCCAGCTATTTTCCTTCCAGCTATTCCCATTAAGAAAGCACACTCACGTCAATTCAAGTCTAGCTGGATTACAGATTTCTAACTACAATATAGTACTTATCATTAGTAAAGATTTAATAGGAAAGTATGGCCAAGTTTTTCAGAAATACAGTAGCACCTTTCTGGAGCTACTGAACAAGCAAGTAGTTCATGAATGCTAAATAAAAGCATTATTATTTAGAGGGGACTCCACAGAAGACACAAGGGTCAGGGCAAACAAGGGATTTTTCACAATGTCAAAACACAGTCGTTGAGTATACTTGTTTAAGCATATCATGCTTGCTTATTTTCCATGACCAAGAGGTAAGTAGACAAAAAAACCTGTACAAGCTAGAAAGTTACATTGCAGTTCTGCTGCTCAATAGGTAACATTGAGCAATGTTGGCTACCTTTATATGGTTAGATACTGCATGAATAAAATTGCTTGAAAAAAATTGCTTGAGCTGTCATGATCTCTTTGCACACTCAAACACTGGGCAGCTTTGTTCTGTTTGAGTCAGTTGTTGAAGGTGAATTAGCAGTTGCTCTTGTGAAGCAATGCAACACTGATATTAGAGTTTTCTACTGTGACTTCACATGCACTGACCATATAAGACCAAAATGATGAGTACTAAATGTCTGTATTGCATGCTGTAGTGCACCAGAGGATTATGCATGTCTCAGTTTTGGGTTTTTTTATTCATTTATTCTAAGCTATTTAGACAAAGAATAAGCCAGTCAAGGTTATTCTCAGTCAAGCCCTGAGAATAATCAAGTAGTAGCATGGTTTGCCTTCATTTTTCTTGCCACCATGGGCTGATGTATACCTTCCCTTGCTTCTTCATGAGCTCAGTTTCTTACTTGCATGCTCACATCTGCTTTCTGTATGTGTTGACATAACTCAAATGTATGAATGAGTATTTGAGTAAAATAGGCATTAAATATATACCTAGATCTTGTTAGGCTACTAGTAATTGCAGAATAGACACAATTTCTGAAGAATAACGTAGATTAGTCTCCATATTGCAGACAAATTATGTCTAAAGGTGAATCGCCTTTATGAATATTCATCCTATAACTTACACTTGAAGAGAGTAGGTAGAAGATAGAATTGTAGATTCCTGCTGATTGCAGGTTTTGTACAGAAAGGGGCATAAATACTAAGAAATCTGTTCAAACCACGAGACATTATGCTTCTTTATAAGAATTACTCTTTATTATATCCTGATTTTCCAATGACACTCCAATTTTTTTAACAACTGTTGCCATAAAAAAAAAAAATCAAATCCAATAAATTTTACTCTTTAGAATCTTTGAAAGATACTTGTGCAGCCAGTACTAAGTGGAAGACAAATCCTAACATGTCAGTTTTCATTGTTTTAATTTAAAATCTCTTGAAGTGCTTATTTCTTTTGATTCATTCTGTTAGCAATTCTCTCTCCAATACATTTTTTCCCCTATCTCTATTAGTTCCTTTCCATCTAAAAGAAAAGAAAATTGAACAAAAAAATATTCCCATGGCTTTCTGAAAATTCGTAGCAAGACAGTGGAAGACCAGATGCTATAGTCTTATAAATTAAAAAGGTATTATATACAGCCAGATGTACCATATAAACTCAGATTTTTATACCACACTGTGGTGTTCTGTGAATTCTTATTTGTTTTCAACATCTGCTCGGACCTGTCCATACTTCCCATATATTAATTATAATTAATCATATACTAGAACATATCTTTATGTTTGAGGCTTGAGCCAATAAGAAAGCTATTATAGTACACTTGCTGAATGATTGCTAAAAAGAAAATTGTTACTTTCCTGCATGTTTCTTAGTCTTGAAAAAAACCTTAATTGTGGACTAGTTTATTCAAATAAAGAATAATCTCCTTATAAATATCACACAAAATCATAGAATGTTAAGGCTTGGAAGGGATCTCTGGAGACCATCTAGTCCAACTCCCCTGCCAAAGCAGGAGCACCTAGAGAGGTTGCACAGGATGGTGTCCAGTCAAGTTTGGAATATCTCCAGAGATGGGCCCCCCTGACCCCTCCTCCCACCTTATCTCTCTCCTCTGCCCCTCCTCCCTTTTCCCACCCCGTTTCCTTTCTCTTTTCCCCCAAATCACCTGGGCTCAATTGCAGGACACTCCCCCCTCTCTCCCTCCCCAGGTGTGGCTCTTTGCCCTCCCCCCCCACTCCCCTATTTCTCCTGCAGGAAGGGGAGCAGCTCTCAGCTGCGCCCAGCCGGGCTGAGGGAGGCAGGCAGGAGACTCCTCTTGGCATCACCGGTGAGTTCCCCACGGCGCACCCTGGCTGGAAGGGGGGGGTAGAAAGACTGGGGGGCCTGCTGGCCCCCCAGCTAGGTAGGCAGGAGGAGGGTTTGTGGCCACCCCAACACTGCCTATGGGCGCTAGCTGTGCCCATGAACGTGCCCATGGGCTCAGTGAGGGCCTCTTGTGAGGTTCTGGGATTGGTTAAGGGCAGTAGTGGTGTTGGTGCTGGGGCAGGAGCTGCCTGCGGATGTGCTGATGGTACCTGCTCTCTTGGTCAAGCAGAGAAGTTTACTTTAGGAAGGCTGGCTGGAGAAGGGCCAGATGCTTGAGCTGCAAAATGCATGCTGCTGCCATAAGCTGAAGACTGCCATTCCATTTTAGGCAGGGTAGTTTTTCATGTTTCTGAGGGATGGGTAGCATTTTAGAATATCCTGTAGACTGACCTGCTCAGCCAGCATCAAGAGAGATTCAGAGTAGAACAGGTCCAGGGAATGGCTGCAAGCATTTGTAGGAGAGCAGGGAGTTTTCTTATGGGACAAGGCTTACTGAGTTTGGTTTGGTTAGCCTAACAAAACAGGGACTGACTAGAGATACAGAGCCAGCATTGTGGATGTGGAGCCATGAACTACTATAAACTGACCAGGAATAAATTTAGACTGGAAATACAAGAGGTTTGTCACATGACACAGAACAGCTCTTTCCTTGGACTGTGACCCACGAGTTTTCTTTGGGAAAAGCTGCCCCTGATATGGTTGGAGGGTTTATTAGTCTTTGGGGGCTGGGCCCACAGTTGCTGGTTTTCCTGTCTCCCTGTAGTTCATGAAGAGGACATATTCCCCAAGACTAGTGCTTTATCAGAAGTAGGCTGGTCATTTAAATACTTTCCTCTCTGAGAGTTTGCTATCCTATTTCTCTGAGAGCCAAATTAAGTTGTAGGAAATAATTCTTTCCCAATATTTGGTTACAGCTGATGTATAAATAGTGGATAAAAGAAGGTATGCAGTAAGAAATATTTTCAAGAATTGAATGTGCATAAAATGTGCAGGTTTTTCCATCCTTCACTCACTTCATTAAATGCAAAGCAAGCAAAGTTATTTTAAAACTTTAATAAGTGTTTAATAGTTCCCAACACATTTGAATGGAAATTGTTATATTATCTTTTCCATGTAGGAGATACTATTAAGCAATTATTTTATACTTAATATTTGTAGAATTTTATCTATTCTCTAAATAACCAAACTCTTAAAATTCAAGCACATTTGGGGATTCTGAGAGAGTGATTTTTTTAAAATATACCCTTTTAGTTTGTAAAGGTTTTAAGTACACTTTGAAACATATATGCATTAGGCTTAAAGGCAAAAGGAAGCAATGAGTGGTAAATTACTAGTGGCTGAAATAAAACAGTGTTTCAGGATCAAAGTGTGGGGCAGCATTAACACAAGCCTTTCTAAATTTTTGACTGTTTTCAATTGTACAGCTAAAATTGATGCCAGAAGAGCCACATTATATTTATTTAATTTCCCCCTTTTTATCACAACAGCACTGAAATACACAGTATATAACACACTCTGTTTGTCTTTCCCTAGGATGTGTAGGGTCTTATGCCCAGGGAAAGCATGTGAGTCAGAGTGAAACTTTGCCTTCAAGTGTGTGAACTGAATATACCTGGTCACTATGAGAAAGTTAAGCCAGATTATATTAAACTGTCCAATATGGTGTCACTGATTAATAATGATTGATTCTGTAATAACCATGCAAATGTAAACTATTCATTTATTCCAAATACGTGTGAATTGGGAGAATGATATCTCGTATAATCTAGTGTTAGTCTATTCACTGCATCATAAAAATTAATTTGTCTAATTAATGACATTAGTCCTTTTATACATGCATAATTCATATTAATTGATAGGTCTGCCTAAAAAGAGTACCTTTTGGAAGAAAAATGATCCTATTAGTGTAAGTTTAATCCAAATCAGAGCTGACAAAGCATGGTGCTTTCAAGGCTTATCTCTAGCTTTGTTAATTGTCATAAGCATTCTAAATTTATTATTCTTACATTAACATAGGACATTTCATTCATCAATGCTTTGCTATAAAGAAAATTTGTCTAATGGATTTGGGTAGCAGCACTAAATAAGTGTGTTGGTCCATTTTTCCACTGTAGCTACAGGGGTATTCAAAGCATATTAATTCACTAATACTGAAAAAATTAACTGCTAAAATATATAGAAATATCATACAAAATTAGATTTCTGACACTGAATAATTTTTGTGATATTTCAATAGTAAATGAGTGCTCAAACTAGCACTTTTATTGCTTTTCTGTTTCACAGATGCCTTGATAAACAGCCAATGTTAATATTTCTTATGAGTGATGTTGCTTCACCTCCCAGGGCCACAGGGGCACAAAGTGTAGGATAAATCAGTTAAATATGCATTTTAAAGAGCTGCTTGGAGGAAAAAAATTATAATATAGTCTCGTTTTATAATGTACAACCTTATAGTTAGTATTTAATAATTTATTTGCAGATCAAATTTACTACCGGTCAATGAAAGAGTTCAGATACAAACTGAGACTTCAGTGAAGTGAAATTTAAAGTGTTAGTTGCTCTCTGCTAGTTAAGTCACAGCTCTGATTTTTTTTAAAAATATACTCAAACACAGAAAACAATCTCGACAAACTCATCTGGTTTCTGCTCAGAATGGGAGGGATTGACTTTCAAAAACTACACTCCTTTTATAAGTATTGGCTCTGTTGGCAAACAGAATGCACTTTATGTGCACTTTTTATGATACTCTAGTTTCTTTTCCACATTCACCTGATCTTTGTTTGTCTTGCACTTTCTAGCATTCTGTTAATCACTAGAAGCCACTGTGGAATCAGATCTGTGGCAGTGCCAAGAATTTCAGGAAGCTTTTTATAGTACTCTGCAATTGAAGGCATGCATCATAAACTGACTGGGGAGGAAGGGAAGATGCTGTCCAATCGAAGGCAGAGGCCTTTTTTTTCCAACTCTCTAATCAGTGCATATTTTTCCACTTTGTTGAGACTATCATTGAACAGGAATCCATAAAGTGGGACTGTGCTTGATATCTGTTACTTCTACTGTAGTTTAAAAGGATCTATGAAAGAAACAAAAAGCTTCTCCTTATTTCTATTCATCTCAATATTGGTTCAGAGGGAGTAGATTAACACTTCAGTTTAGCCTAGGTATTTTGAGGTTCATTTTGTGTTTGTATGCCTTTGGACTCTAAATATCAAAACAGTTTCCATGCCTGTGCTACTTTATCTCCAACCTGCCCCATGGAACTAGGAAGAACAAGATAATTTTTTTGGTTATTTCAAACACTACAAAGAAGAAATTGGAGGTTTTGATCTTTGTATTGTGTAATCAGATTCTCCTTCAGTCAATGAGAATAACAGATTAAAAAAAGTGCAGCAGAACAGCTGGCTAGGCTAGTTTCCATTCTTCAAACACAAAACTTAGATAAAAGTGAACAGTGTTGGTTTGAATTTAGCCCTGTGGGAAGGGATTTCAGTCTTGCTGATGAATTTTATGCAGGAAGTGCTCTGTTACTCCATAATAAAACCCTGACAGTTGCATTGTAATTGTACAGTGTAGAGTGGTTCTTCCGTTTGCACCAGGCTAGGAATAAACATAACCTTATGCCCAATGTTACTTTCATTACATACAGACATTTCATTTCATACAGACACTTGGGAACTTATTGTTTATGCAGAAACACAATGGCAAGGACCACCTGTTTGCTTACCTCTTCTGTAATCCTGATTTATTTCAGAAATAGATAGCTCAAATTCTATTTAATTTAAAATACTTATCCTAAGACTGTAAATTTGATTCTGTATAAAAATGCACTTAGGATCCATTAAAAGAAAACCACCCATGTACTTCTCCTTTCTGAATATCATCATCTATAAATACGCTGTCTTCATTTATCACCTTTGACTTGGATCCAGTCCTGATTTCTGAATTATACATCCCAATAACTTAAGCTAGGATGGATTGCACCTCCAAGCTTATGTCCATTCCTGTGGTCTACAAAACAATCCCTTTGTTCCAATCACGATGGTTTTTCACATCCATTTTTAATCCATATGCCAAGCATTCTCCATAGGGTTCAAATTTCAGTGAAAAAGGAACACTTCCGAAAGTTGTTCAGTTTGGTTTACAGTAGACAATGTTTGGGAAAGACAGAGATATTCCATATCCCAAAACTAAAATATACCAGATGTGCAGCTTTATTCTGGTTAACAACAGATCAGAAAAAAACCCATATATAATATTCTTTGTTTCCTAAAAGTAATTTAATATTGCTTTCAACAGAGAATATGATACTCTAATTTTATATAGTAAAAATGGAAAAGCTATATATCTATGATAAAGAAGGAAATGAAAACAAATTATGTGTTTAAAATCCAATAAAATTCAACAAATATCTTCATGTCTGATATTAGTTGAATACATACTTCCAAGTCATGTTAGAATTAATTACTGTGCAAGTAATGTCATTTAACATGCATGCATTGAACAGATTGCTCAGGTTGATGTGAGAGTCTGGCAATTTTTATTATTTTTAAATGAATGGAACTAACAGGTTTTTACTGGTCATTCAAGGAAGTATTACTGGGTTCCAGTATGCCTCTCATGTGCTCTGAGTTTGAAGGATAAAAAGCAAAGGGGTAGTTTTTCTCATTAAAACACAACAGTGAAATGAGATACTCCTGTCTTCTTCCTTTACACCACAAGAAGCAGAACATAATATTTCCTCCAAATGCTTTTGTTTGTTCGGGTTTTCCTATAAGTTTGATTGCTTTAAGAGACAGAAGAAAGGAGGAGGAATTGAACTTATTGGAAGACATTTAATGATCTTATATTTGTTATCTCCAAGTGTCTGCAAGATATTGTTTTCCCAGGCTAACAAGAAGAGACTTAAGATTTACTCACCTTCAGATATTATACATCATTGTAATGATTGAAGTACGAGACCTACACAGACTGAAAATATGTAATCTACTAAATTGCTTTTCCTTCTCCATAACTTTTTTTTTTTAGTGACTGTGTAAGCTCTCCTCTGTAGAGAATTCTCCACACTCTTGATGTCTTTCATCTAAGACGTGTCTAAGCATTTCCAACTCTGACTAGGGTTTTGGAAACTGAGTTATGAATGTGTGGAGCTGGAGTTCTGTGTCAGCTGGTTGCAACCTTAAAGTCTCAGCCACGAAATTCCCATCCTGTTACAAATTCTGACTGCAGTATTTAGAGAGATTCATATTTGGGTTTTTATTGTAGTCTTTTGTTTGGTTACAGTACTATGGTAAGAAGAAATAAGATTAATGAGCCAAAGTAATTCAGACAGATTTTCCAAAGTCTGGCTCACCATTGAGTAAAAAACTAAAACCCATCCCACAATATTTGTGTTCCTAGTGGGTGTCTATGACAAAACCAATGAATTCACTGTGCAACAGATCCCTTATTGGATAAATCTGTGCTCTAAATATCAAGTCTATATGACATCTGTCTGGTAGTGTGTGCTAAATCTGCAAAAAGGCCTCTTACATGAGCATCTTCACAAATACTATTTTCAGGAACATAACTAATATTGGCTAAATGAAATTATCAAATGGATGTTTATTTTCTAGAAATACATGGGCTTGGGGACACAACCTTGTGGATTTCCAGCTTTATTAACCAGCAGAGGGAAGGAAAATCCTAGTGTGGTGCAGTTTGCTGTCACATTCCTGTACATATCTAATAGCAAAGGAGGTAATGAACAGAAGAATCATGATAGGGAACAGGCTTATGTTTAGAGAACAAAACACCACTGATGCCTGTTTCTTCTATGTTATTGAAGCCTTTGGCTCCAAAACCACACAATTTCTCATTTTGATTGAAATGGGGAGAGAGAAAGGAGTAAGAATAGTTCATATCCTGCTTTCTACTCTCCAAACGTTAATCCTAAAAGCAAAATCTCGAAAGATCATGTTTGCATCAGCTCTGACTCAGAATATCTGTATTTGTTCTTGCAGTACAGTTGTCTGTTATGTTTTGGTTATAATAAGACTTGGCTCAAGTTCCTACTGGGAGAGTCTTCAGTGTAAGGCCCAGCAACTGCCTTACTCCCACTTTTTGTTTAGGCTTCATTCTTTCTCAAAATAAACCTGTAGGCTGGCAAGAGGAAATGACTGTGTAGCTCCATACCAAGCATGTTCCTCTACAGAGCAACATGGATTGCCTGGAGCAGTTAGGCTAGACTCTGCCTTGAAATAATGACATTTCAAAAATCAAGTAGTGCTATCAGTGCAAAGTTGCTTTCCACTTTTCAGGTGAAATTGCTTTGGCAGGGGGGTTGGGCTAGACAATCCTCAGAAGTCCTTTCCAACCCCTGCCATTCTGTGATTTTCTCAAGGCCAGCAGACTGGGAATTCTAGGAGGAGAGGTTTGTAGATTTTAACTGCTTTTGCTGTGTCATTTCACTACAATTTGAATCGTGAGCCATCAAACACAGTGAAAACTGCTTGTCAGAAATATAGCATGGCTTGACAAAGCAATGTAGCACAGGTTTTGTGTACATCAGGTTTTTACTTCAGAATATGACATGCCAATTGCACCATGCTCTGTTACAAATTAGTGATGCCATGTCTCATTCTATGAGAATTATTATAAAATGCTGGTGCAGATAAAGGGCATTATATGACTGGATGTTTGTGATCACCCAGAAGGAGATAAAAGGCTTGTATTATCCAGGAGACAATCAGATTTTCTCTGTCCCAGCCCTAAGTGAAATACCAGCTTCTAATATGTTGATGAAAGATTGTCTTTCCCATGTTTCTCCTCCTCTGAGTTCCTTTGTAAAGCAATTTCAAAGTAAACAATGGCCTACCACCAAATAAGAGTTTTCTAAGAATAAAAATTGAATTTGGTCTGCCTGTTGACAAGCTGATTGATTTGTGAGCTCTTATGACTGAATCCTCTCCTAAATGTACTCTCATTTATCATCTGTAAGATTGTTTCAGAATCAATACCAGCTTAACACAGAAGCATTTCTACCATGGACATTTGGAAAACAACTTGCCTCCTCAATATTGCTGTTAATTTTTTCAGGCAGAATTATTGGAACAGTTTAATTGCACTTCACAAGTTAGCACATGCTTATACTAGGTTCTGCTTTGAAAGGATGATTTTCAAAGTAACTTCTATATATCATCTTTTTAAGAGAACAAAAATAGATTAAAATTGGATTTTCCTTCCTCTTCTAATGGGGAAACCAGATCGAACTTTCTCTAGCTGTTAAATGTGCCCTTTGAAAACCCATTTTCCAAAAATTGGATTTCTTAAATTAGCTTTTTAGCATAATTATTAGCATTCTATTGGAATAAGTACCAGAAAGCAGTCTGGGAGAAAGCCTGCTTGTGTGCATGTTCTTTTTCTTCCCCAGAACTTGAAGAGTTTAAAGTTTCTTTTCTTGATTAAACACCCATAAATTACATTTTAAACGATGGAGAAAGACTTCAAAGTCAAATGTAATACAAAGAATGAAGGGAATGAGGAAGGAGAGGAACATGGTAAAGGGTTTGGAACTCTTCAAGGAGTTGGTGTGTTATCTTGGGCCCAGCATGCAATTCTGGGAAAGCAAGCTGGAGCCCAGCATGGCCTGGCTCTGCTCAGTCCCTCCTGTCACAGGGCAGGGTGCACCGGCAGCGGTGGCAATGGAGCTGGTGCAAACAAGGAAGAGCACAAGCGGCTGTGCTGGCTACCAGACTGCCAGCCAGGGGGGAGGAATGGGGAAAAGGCATACTTGGTGGCAAGCATCCTCCCATATGCTTTCTGCAATCAGTGCGTTTACGCCTTCTAACAGTACTTGTGTATCAAGTAGTCTGGATATGGCAGGAGTGAATGGGAAAATAATAGAAAGGCTTGTTCACACTCCAGTTAAACTTCGAACCCTGAAAGAGAAATTTCTGAGTCTATTTTTATTTGATGTTGTGAAGAACTTTACACTGAGGCATTCCCATTTGTGGTCTCAGATGGTCCCACTTCCTTTCTGTTGATAGTCTGTTTAGGGTGAGTCAGAAGCACTTGCCTTAGTTCAGCCTGAAAGGCACTGAGCTATGCAACAGACCCAGCAAACAGCCCTGCTGTCAACTGAATTGAAGGCAGTTTTTGAAAGGATTTTCTGTGTCATCCAGCCCACAGGCATTTCACAGGTTCCCACATCATACAACCCTTTTCATAATGTGTCACTCAAAGATACTCAGTTTAAACAAAAGGCCTGAACATCACAAGACAAAAATGTCCTGTTCTTTTCTACAAATGAAATTGTATTCTATGAAAAATACATATTTAATACATAATTATACCACATTTATTTTTTTCATTTTTCATTATATTGTATTTAATATCTTATTTTACTTATAGTTAGATATATTCAAATCTCATTTATTTCACCAGGAAATAAAGAAATTGAAGGAAAAGAAATATCTTATAATTTTTCAGGGAGTGGCTTAACCTCTAACCAAAACAATTGGTTATTTATGTTACATCATTCATAGTCAATAAATGTTCTTCTATACTGCTTTACACTTCGCTACTGTGTTATCTTACACAGAAGGTAAATCAGAATTTTTAATTTGAATTGTATGATTGTTCAGAAAAACCTTCAGGTTTCACCTTCATTTTTAGATTTCTGCTGAGGTGATGGCAAACACTAAACTGAGACTGCACTTGAGTATATTCTCTGTCTCCACTTAGATCAAAAGAAGTTCTTCTGTAACTTTAGAGGAAGACAGTATCACATGATTGATTTAAATGTTGCCATGGCTAGAAATAAGTTTACAGAATAAATCCAGTACTCTGATGGAAAATAAAAAATAAAGTGCGAAAACAGTTGAAGGTCCTTGCAGGTGATTAATGCTGGACAATATGATCACAAATAGAAAACAAAAGAAGAAAAATAAGCATTTAAAGAAACATTACTGTACTGAGGTTCACCTGTGGTTCAACTGGTGTGCGCAAAAACTAAATGTGTTCTAGTGCTGCATTTTAGTATTTTTAAAACGTTTCCCCTTCATGTTAAATTCTTAAAAGCTATCATTCTTTAAAGAGTAGTATTTTTTTATGAAATATCTATAACAACCTACTTTTGTACCATAAAGTGCTGTTGGGGCTTACCTCAGAGTGGGAGATGATGATAATGTGCATGTGCAGACAGATAAATGATTCAATTCTTACTTACAAGAACAGCTGACAGTGATTGCTTATGCTCATTTCCTTTATGCACACTATGTAGAGCAGGAAACTCCAGGTTTCATGGCCTTTCATGTTCTCCAAAGTAAATCAGTCACTCACATAATAATTATTAATTATTTCATGTTGGCAGACTGTTGTACTGGATTATGACAGTCGAAAGTACCATACAAAATGCAAAAAAAAAAAATGCAGCAACTGATAAAATACATTACAGCTCCAGTGCTAGTATAGATAATTATCAGCTGTTTGTAAATAACTAGCCAGGTAAACTGAGATATTTGTTGTTGAGACTCAGCTCGCTGCAGTCTGAACCTTCAACTGTGTAGATCATGAAGCTGAAGGGACGCAACAAAGGTTTGGGTTCATGTTACAGTGGATTTATCCAGGTCATATTTAGGTCTCTGTATATTAAGAACATATGTGGTTAAACTTTTATTATGCAAGATATACACCAGTTGGTTGTGAATTTCTTGCATTGTGCTGACTCCAATATTTAATTTCAACTTCAGCCCTCTCAGAACTGTAGTGTTTGGAATATTTCTGATTTTAATCTGAGCTCTTTATCCTGCTGTGCTTTCAAACTGGACCCCTAATCACCTAGCTGAGTTGAACTTTTCATCTGGGGAAGGCTGTGAGGTATCTTAGCCAAAGATCAAATACTCTGAACTGCTGTGCAGCATGGAAGTGAGCCAAAGTGATCACCAAATGTGTTGTGAAAAAGGAAAGGAAGCTGTGATGTTCTGAAGATTTTTCTCTACTAGGAAGGTTCTCTGGAGCTGCTGAACTGGCAATATCTGCTGGTAAGGCATGGTCTCTCAAAAGAAAACCAAGGCACAGAGAAGAGAGTTGCTGTCAGTGACAGGTTTTCCTTAGCATCATCTAGAGAACAAGCAGACAAGCACAGGGCTTCTTGCCAGTACTTGAGGTCTATGAGAACTGACTATGAGCATCTCAGCCTTCTTTGGGGACTGCCCAGCCTCTGTGTTCTTCTCCACCACTAAACTTTCTTCCAGCAGGGTTGATAAAGTGGAATAGAGGGACAAGGATGGAATTTGGTCTCTGCTTAAAAGGCTTCAGGAGATTATCTTCTGCAGTTAATTTTTTATCTGGTTAAACAGAAAAATAGCTTTTATTTGGAGGATCTGCTCACACTACTGGATGTCATGGGAATAGCTGGAAATGACAAATATATGTATTCTTGATCATGGTTTGATAAGTCTCATTTTCCATTCATTTTCTTTTACTAACTCTTTTAAAATATAGTGTCATGTTTTTATGGCCCTTGTGCCAAAGTAGGAGTACTGACCTCTTGTGATATCCATGTAGAAATACTTGCAAGCAGAGTGCTGTTATCCATACTGCAAATCATACTTTGTGCTTCTGAGTGGTTCAGCTTTTAACAATGAACTACTGGTGCTTTTCTACTTAGAAAAGATCTACAAAGAATAAATGAATTGTGCTATGAATCATATGGGTACTGTGTATCAGTACTCATGCATTATTTTTAAGTGAAAGGTTGCTACACAAAATAAAAATCCCCTTTTTTTAATTTTACCATAATATATTCCTATAATCAGGAAGTTTATTCATTTATAAACATATCATATCTTTAGCATCTCAGTCATATGCAACTGAGTTATCATTGTTTGTGTTATGTAGATGACTCATTTCCCTTTCAAGGATGTGCAAATCATATGTCATATAGAGTATCTGACCTTTCTTCTTCCAGTGTCTACAGACCACAATTTGATTATTCAAAGCAATGTTTACGGTAATGATAACAATGTTAAGCAAAACAGTGCAAAAAAAAGTCCCTTAAGGATGGCTGATATTAAATGCATGCAATATTAAAATATTACTGCAAAGGCAATACTGAAAAATGTTTAAAATAATAGTAGTAGAGACCACTTGGAAATGAGGAACAGCATGGGAAAAAAGAGCAGTGTGGAATAAACTAAAATATCCAATTTTTTTCCTTTTGGATTTCCAAAGATGAAAAGACTGCCTTGTGAAATTGCTGATTGAAGCAGGGAGGCTGTAATCAAGAAGGTAGACCCTATTCCTGCAATGCAAATCTGCCATAGTTTCAGATTACAAATCAGATAATATCCCTTCATGATTTCCTCTCTTGAAACACACTTCGAAAGTGCTAATTGTTTCATGTCAGTTGTTGTCTCTAGTAACACCTTTGAAAGGAAGAGGATAAGGTAAAGGGATATCCCTGGCAGTTAGCAGTGTTTCACCTTTTTCCTTACCTTTTCTAACCACAATCATTTGCAATGTCATGTATCTCCCAAAATTATGTGAAGTGCCTAGTGTTACCCCAAATGTATCACTGACTCCTCTCAGCTGTCCAGTGTAGGCAAAGTGTAAGGTGCTGTACTGACACAGGAGAGGAAACCTCCAGCGTCACTTTGCTGTTAGATTTGGTAGTGGGTGTCTGCAATAGCCAAAGACTAGAACATTCAGATCGTGTAGCCCCTTAGTACCAAAACAAACTTAAGCCCTGATGAGATCTGTTCTGAGTGCCAGAAGAAGTTACTAGCTGGAGTCTGATGCTAAGCCATGAAGAGAACCAGCTCAGGTCAGGAGCTCTAAGCATGACACTATGGGAAAGCTCTTGAGTTTTGCTCTATGTCATACAAAGCAGCTGCTCCACCTTCAAGGACAATCTGGCTGGGTTGGTGATGACTGAATTTGGTCTGTTGACCCCAGACTAACCCCATAGGAAGCTGTTGTGAGTGCCTGTGCTTACACAGCACAGTTAGTGGGGCATGGCTGCTCTACCTGAGGTGACTGAGCACTGTCTGGAACCTTGCAGAGGGTTCCTGATCCCCTCTCTCCTTTTACAAGCATTGTTTTCCACAAGGCACTTTTTTTTTTTGGTAGTATCTTTTGGCTTCTTTTGCATTACTCTGATTCATCCTGTTTTGGTGGAAATCTGTATTCTTTTGTGTATAAAATCTCTGTTTATGACATGTGTCAGGACAGCATACAAACTCCTGCTAAATACCACCTGTACTTTTAATCTTCTTGGAACTGGAGGCTTTTACTAGCAATGGATGTTATTGGCAATGATTTCAGTGTGTGTGGTTTCCTAATTTGCTAACCTTACTATTAAAATTAATATTTAGGTTTTATTTCTTTCATAAGCGAATAATGATGTTAGTTATCTGATGTTTATGTCTTTCAGTCACGAAAATGTTCCTATTTAGGCTGTAACAGGCCACACACATGTAATCACAATAAATAGCATTTAATATGTTTACAGTAGTGGAAGGATGAGGTTAACTTCTGTTTTTATATTGATGGACTCAGCTGGACTTGGAATACTATTGTTTACAATTAGCTGCATTTTTGTTGTTGTGCTTTACCCTCAAATTAAATCTTTATTTCATCAACTAACCCTAGGGATTCCCTGTTATAATCAATGTAATAAACAGCATTGGTTGATAGCCAATAGCTGATGTTCATTTGTAATTAGGCTTGTGTTTAAAGAAGAATAATTTTCTAAATTTTACTACAATAATTTTCCTTTAGATTTATTTATGAAAGGCAGGATTAATAGTCGACTATGGTTTGTCTTATCTCCACATGTCTTTAAAGCAAGGTCACTCAAATGGGACAACATTTTTCAATGCCTTTTTTTAAGCATGATTTCAGAAGGGGAATTGCTGACAGTTAGTATGGGCTGAGCACCTAGCTACTCATTCAAAAATCTGCTCTCCTTCTTTGTCAAATGCTTGTTAAAGACATGGCTAACATATAGATTACCCACATAAGACCAGAGCATATGGCAAGTATCAGTGACACCCTACTAAACAGAAAAAAGTAGGAGCAACATGCAACGGGCCAGGGCAGAGATAACCTGCAAGTTAGGTTTTACTTGATAAAAAGAAAAAATGGCTAGAGGTAGAAGTCCTGCAGGACTGAAATGTAAACCTTTAACAGCAGTTCTCAGAATGCAGGTGACTCCCAAAGCCTTTTGTGTGCAGCGAGCAAAGGGACATCTAGTGACAGTTGTCTTGCAGAGCAGTTATTAACTTTACCCATTATGTGATCCTTCTCTAGGTAATTTTTGAAAATTTGTAAATGCCTGCCTATGCAACATTAATGGAAATCTGATGAGGTGATCTGCACAGTTCTGATCCCTGGTGAAAGTAATCTTCTAAAAAGCTTTAACTTCTAAAGCAAGACATAAACAAAATCACTTCAGGCATCTGAAAGGAAATAATTGAAAGAGTGCTTTATAAAGTGTGTTCTTGACTAACCAAGAGGAACAGCAAACAAAAGGAGGTCCCAAACTTTAGGTATGTTTTATACATATTGTCAGATTAAGCATATTTTTGACAAAACAGAACATGACAAATCTGTGTTCATCTTGGATTGGACCATTTGTGTGACGTTTATGGAAAGAATCAAAGGAGAAAGGAGCTGACAAGAAAGTTGATAGATTATTTAGCAACAGGTGATTTAAAACATATATCAGTGTGAAACTCAAGACAGCCCTGAGCAAGACACTCTTGCAGTACAAGACATCCAGCTTGCACTGTTAGTACAGTGCTTTATTTTGATCCAGCATGATGGGTGATGTAGGTGCATTCTATGAAACAAGATTAGTTTTCCCTACGACCACTGCTAATACTCTCAAACCTCCTGCTTATGTGGCTGGTTTCCTGCATTCAACTCTGGGAGGAAGTGTCAATCCACCCCTTTGGAGGCTCTAGTTAACACTCCTTACTGCCAGCTACTTGGGCTGAACAGGCTAAGCTCAATAATAAATGAGCTTTAGTTAATAAAGAAGAGAAAACCAGTAATTGAAAAGTGGAAAGCTACAAGAAGGAGATTCATTAATCTGAGTTTTTTCCATTATACAACCTATAGAATGCAAATTGACCATTCTTATTTGCATGGTTACTCATATACATTTTAATCAAATTTAGTTACAAGTATTTAGACAGAATATATGTATAGAGGAAAGACTGATAAAATAATTTTCAAGGTGCAATTCTTATTGTCTTACATAACAAAGCTACTGACAGAATAAATTAATCTGCTGCACTGGACCCAGAGCCAGGATGCTCACCCTGAGCTGTCAATGAAGAATACATTTTACTTGAGAGATCTGAAGTTGTTCATCCAAGCTAGCACTTCTATGTACTTATGTGCTTCTAGTAATATATATTTCTCTGTGACTGTGATCATTTAAAACTCATGGATCAGGATGTTCATCAGTCCTTTCTAACAATCTTTCCTAATTCTGTTTCAATTTGTGTGTGTGAGTGCATGTGTGTGTATATATATGCATATATATAAACACAAATGCATAATGGGAGACTAGTAAAAAAAGCATAAAGAGAATCATCNCCTTCCAACCTGGCCATTCTACGAATCTATGACTGCAGAATCTCAAGTGGTATTGCAGAGGTATGTTTATGGTATGAATTGGGTGGAGTTTGTGGACAATAAGCTACTAAAAGTTAAATGGAAGACATTAGTCTATAAGGTCACTATTTAGGATTGTATCCTTAAGCACTAAGATACAGGTCCTCAAAAGTATTTGAGAACACTATTTGAATTAAATGTCAATCAAGTAGAAAAAAAGGAGTGAGATGCTGAAACACGTTTCAGAATTGTTTGAGATGTATGTGTAAATAGAGTTGTCTTGGATCCACTTGTGGATATTGTGCTAAAGATGGTTTTCAGACTTGTTATGAATTTTCCTAAGACGAGCATTCAATTTACCCAAGACATGGAGAACTAGGTAGAATTAGTTCTCCTGTAAAGAAACAAACAAACAAAAAATCTTTTCTACCCAACAAGAAATTACCCTTGCATAGGAAAATGTAATTGTTAAATTCAGCTATGCACAGCAATGTCTTATCTCAAATTACTAGCCATTATTTCAAATTAAAAGTATGTTATACCACTGTGGTTATGACCAGACTATAAAACTCTTACTTGTGCTGAATAGTTTTCACTCAGTGACTAGCTGCTGTGAAGTCAGTAAGGGATAGATTGTGATTTACCTTGGTGTGCAGCTGTTCACCTCAAATTCCTGGGAAGACAGAGGAACTACGTATGTGAATAGCTGCTCACTGGTGTAATGAAAGTGCTCACAATCTGAACTTCAGTGACAAAGTACATTAAAATCTGGGCTTGAGGTTTCAGGAAACTTTTAATGAGAATAAATTAACCACTTTATGCTAGATATCCACATCAGGCCTTGGAGATCTCATAATTATGTGAGGAAATGTACCTCAGTATGGGAGGTTGAAATAAAAATACTTTCATTTGTATTCAGGTAACATTATTATAGCATCAATTTTATGATAAACACACCAGCTGCAGCAAGATTGTTTTTCTTCCTGTAAGGCATAGTAGAGAGTGTTTGCCAATTTTCTGTCTCAAAAAAAGGTGTCTTCACATCTTGATTTAGCCCTGAATATTTCAGCAGAATCTTTAATAACAGACTTGCATGTTATAAGATCTTAAATCACATTATAGCTTAAAGAGGCAGGAAGAAATTGGATGTCATCATAGGACTGTGATTTAGAAACAGTAGTTTTAAGGATATGTTGTGTATTATTTGATTTATCATGACTGACTTTTGCTTGACCTAGGTCAGAATCTATGATCCTGAAACAAACTACCTTCCCTTGCTGAACCTTATGAAAGGAATACAGAAAAGCACATGCTTATCTATTTCACTTAATTCATTCTCAGCCAAGTACATTCTTTCTCCAAGTGGCTGCTTTTGTGAATGGGAAGGGAAGAATTAACGTAGGAGAGCAGATCTCGTGTATTTATAATTTCATCTATAAATAAGGAAAAGAGCTCTTTTGCCACAGCCTGTAGGAGGTACAAGAGCATCAGCCTGAGTTTTACATTAGCATTTTTTAAAACATTTGAGCATTTTTTGAAATAAAGCAACAAGGGCTGACTTGAAGGCTAAAAGTATCTTCAGTACTGAAGTAGTACATATTTCTCTATTTTTCTAAAACTTCTATACTTTCAGTTACTATATATTTACATTAATGTTTCCTTTCTCAGTAAGACCCAATCATCTGGAGCAGTGATCATCTGTCACGTAACCAAATCTTCAGTTAACTAAGAAATATGAGACACACCTAGGAAAAGACAGAATCCGGGAAGCAGTTTATACATGGATGCTCCTAGAAAAGTCTCCTGCTGCAGTAAAGGTTAGTTTGGAAATAAAGCTATGTCCTAATGTGCCCAGGCTCACTTTTACAGATGAAGATGTGCAGCTGCACTATAATGCCATTCTCGGCCATGTAAGTGCTTAGGAGATGCCTCAAGTTTAAAAGGCACCAGATAGCCATTCCTGATTCAGGATACACAGAATCACATGAATTTTCTAAGTAACTTTGAGAAATTGTGCTTACAGTGCCCTTACCATTTGAACAAGCAACTTGGGAAGATGAAATAAGGTATGGACAGGATATCTTTTTGTTGAAAAACTCCCTAATACAGGAAGAGCAGAATAAACTTTGTCTCACAGCTTCATCTCTGAGTTGCATGCCAAACACTAATCAGCATAGTGTGGTATTTTCCTAACACAAAATGGCTGCTGCAGAGTAATTAAAGTAATGGAAAATCTTTACAACAAGAACTTTCACAAAAGGATATGTTACATGTTAATCAAACTTATGTCAGCTGCTAGAAGGGATTGTCAGTATCTTTTATGACATAAATCCCCATGAGGCCAATTCACAATGCTGGCCAAGTTACAGGTGTCACATGTATAAAACACATAGCTGGTCTAAGATTTAATTAGGACTTTCTTCTCTGGTCATAACACTTTAAAGGCAAAATACACTCAGGATTTAATTTGCTTTGAGAGTGGTTATTAATTTGAAGTGATTGATGTTAAATGGGAATTAAATCATAAATGTGATTATGCTTGTGGTTGGATGTTGTCTCAGCAGATTGTTTCTGCTTGTCACTTTTGAATGACTGGTGATGTGATATGGCATGTTGATTTTTATTATTGCTTAAAGATTTCACTTTATCATCATTTGTCAGGAAACTGATTCCTCTTAGTCCCATTAATATTAAATCTGTCATAACTAGATTAGGATAGAATTGTTATCTGCTGAACCTGTAAGCCCTAGGCTAAATTTTACTCCTGGGAAGAAGACAGCATAATAATAGAGAGGGGAAAGCCAATGAACTAACAAAAAGTAAACTGGAATGTGAATGCCAACAGATGAGAGTAATTTTTTTACCCTGTAATTATGGTGTATATTTCTGTTCATTTGCCTAAAACAGATTTCAGAAGTGTTTACACCTCTACTGGAAACTTGCTTTTCAGTGCTAGAATACATAGGAGAAACTACTAAGATGAGTTATTCAAAGATGGAATAAGAATGACATATCTTTTTTTAAAGACAGTAATTTACAAGTTTAAAGGGGCAGTCATTTTGATTTTCCTGTCAGGAAACTTGCTTTTTTGCAAAGATAGAGAGAACCATACTCTATTTCTGTGGGCACCACCCTCCCCTTTCTGGTTCAGAATGCACCTGGAGGAGTTGTAGGATCTCTGTCAACTTACAGAATGGATCCAATGACCATAACACACATGCTACCCTCTTTCATTCAGAGAATTGGTGAAGATTGGTTGGTGCAATATATCCTTTTACAATCAGAGTCTAGTCTTAAGCCTGCTAGGTCAATTAATTGGACTTCTGTGGTCTCACATCAAGCCTTACATTTGTTGTTCATTTACACTAACCAGTACTCTTCTCTGGTTCTTATTTGATACCCATTATGTGATATCTGAGAACAAAGATCATTGAGAACAGATACTATTTCTACCAGAGAACAGAAATTTGTATTGTTGTAGAAGCAGAAGAATCCTATTAATCTACAGAACACATTAGAGAATGTTCCACAAAAAGCAAGCCATGTGCATTCTCTACACAAGCTGATATAGCTGTTGCATATCCCTCAGTCTGAAAAAATAAAAAATCAAATATCAGTGCTGGGCTTTTTAGAATTCTGGAGAAAAAAACAAAAACCCCAAACAAACAGTTATTGAATGGCAAAGCTTTGCTTTCCTTATTAATTTTGGGTATAGAAATAAGTATAACCTTTAAAAAAAATTGTGGGATTTTATACACAATCTCTGCTTTTGTATTAGTCCAAACCTAGTATCTGATTTGTTAAAACCATTTTTATTATGGACAAATTTATAGGATTTAGACATCTCCCTACTTGATTGATCTGCCATCTACTATCAATCTTTGAGCCATGCTGTGCAAGGTATGCCATCAGTTGCAAATGCCACACAGCAGGACAGATGGTTCTGGATGCTGTAGTTTTGGGGTTTCTGAGAACCAGTGTACAATAGAACACTATTCGATGAAAAAGCTAAACCAAAGCTGACTTTTGTTCTGAGTGCACAAATAATTTACAAGTCTTTTAAAATATGCATTTTAGACTTGAGAAATCAGTCAAAAGTAAAGCTTTTCTTGCAAACGCTTCAGGTGGTTGGTTTTTTTTTTTAATACCTTTTTTGGGAATAAAGTTTCACTTCAACATTTCTTCAGTGCTAATAATCAGTAAAAAAAATGTCAAAGCGAGAAGCTCCAGCAAGAAGAAAAGGAAAGTAACACCACAAGAGCATTAATTGTCTGTATGACTATGACAGATTGTTCAAAGACCTTTTCCACAAGAGAATTCATTTTCAAAGAAAATCTTTTAATACGATACAGTGCTGAAATTCAGCATCAGTCATGTTAGACTGCAGTTCTGTTTTGTTTAGAAGATATGTGATTTCAAGTATACCACAGTAGCCTTTGCTGGCAAGTGTTCACTGTATTATAGAACTGAAGAAGGAAGGGGTTAGATTCTGCACTTTTCATACAGAGAACAGGAGAAAATGCAATTGAAATAAGAGGAATTACAGAGGAGAAAAAGGAGTAAGAGATCAGAATCCAGCCTTTGTTTAAAAAGCTTATGAAGTTGAATATTAAATTAATCTAATTTGCACCGTCTGATGATGGCCATTAGTGCCTGAAGTAGAGGCAATGAAATGCTAATGTGATTAGTTAGGAACACTAAAAACAACCAGTACATTTTTCCTTTGATTGTCTGTGTGTTTAAGAATATTTCATTACTTCTGCTTCCTTTGAAATAAGGGTAAGATATAAATCATAGGCACAGATATAACTAGCAGTTGTGACGTTTTGTTACAGAGTTTAATTACATGAATCATAAAATATTGCTACAATTTTCCAAACTGTTAAACCTTAATTAATATGAACCCACAGGGACCACCTTGATGGTTCATAATACTCTGGTTTCTCTCCTCCTACAGTAGTTCATACAGTTGAAGAGTGCTTTATAATTTAGAGAGTGATCAATTATTAGAAATGAAGCTAGACAAATTAATTTAATATAAATGGGGTTGTATGGAGTTTGACTAATTCTTTTTAATTACCTATATGTTATTTTTTTCAATAGTCTAACAAAGCGAACCATTATTCTTCCCCGTGTACAAATTCATTAATCTCATTACTGTGCAGTATTAATATAATTTTATCACACATTCCAGAAGTGGAGCACATTGACAAACCATAATGAATCACAGCATTAGTGTACTATCACTACATTAATTTCAGGACATGCCTAGCTCGTCTGTAATTTACGTGGAGACTTAGTATAAAATGAGCTGAATAAGCATGTAATTATGACATCTGCTTCTTTTCAGGTACCTCTTTGTAAATCAGTGACAAAAGAATAACAGGTTTAAATATGTGTTAACACTAAGATAGCATGTATAATTGCAATATGGCAATGTGTAATGAAGATTAAATTAGACTGTAGCATACCTGACATATGCAAGAGCATAATTGAACCACAGTAATTGTGGAATGAAAAAGACTATAAAGTATTAATATTTCGATTCGGCAAAGTAAAACAAGTCTAAAGAAGAAATAATGTAAACAAGTACATTATTTTTGTAAGGAAGCATTAGATATATTCATAATTTTTACCTTCAGTATACTTTACATGCTCTTTTAGGTAAAGTTTTCAAAGACTCTTCTGTTTTGACCCTTCTTGAATTCTGGGTATTTAGGCCTCTCATCTCTACAACAGCAGATTATGCCCATCAAATATACATACAGTATTACTGAGAGATGATTTTATGAGATATAGGAATTTACTTTTAAACATCTATTGTGGCAAAAAAACATTCATTCACTGAAGCTGTGTCCTTGAATTATGGGATTGAGGAAGGGTTATGTGCTTTGTCCTGTATGAGACACAACTTGAGACATATGGAAGATCGAACAGCAAGCCATAGGGTATGGCAAATGATTAACTATATTTTAACTGAAGTCATTATCACATAACTGGTAAAATATTTATTTTAGATGCATGTCGTGTAATACTTCAACTTCATATCACTTCTGGAGGGCAATTAATTCTAAAGGTTAGTAAGAGAATCATAGGTTTTGCATTAAACACTCTCATCTGAGCAAAAATACCTAAAATCTGTGAATGTGACTCCTGTGAAGTCTGTGATGTTATACCATGTGTTTCCACTATAATCTAAATTATAGTATAATTTAAGAAAAAATGGCTTTGCTATATGAATACACAAATTATGAGACATCAATATCCAATAGATACTATATTAATGAATTATTATATTATTAAATCATTTTCATTGTCAGAATGATTGCTTGCATCTCTTCCAAAACAAAAACTTCATGCTTATGAGAGCATGTAATAACATTCTGAATGTAATCTGTGATGTCTGTCATATTTAGGTGTTTATATGCTCATACCCCTGTACATATATTTGTAAGACTATACAGTGTATTTCTCCTGAGGAATTAGGTGTGTAGGAATTCTGCAGCTTCGTAGACTTTTATCTGACAGCAGCTTTTCTTTTGTGCTACTGAGTTGAAAAACAACAGTTTTTTCAAGTTAAACTCACGCAGAAATATGTTTTAAATAAATTTCAAGCTGTACAGAAGAATTTCCAGTGAAGCCATCAGAGCCTGAACAACAAATAAAAGGATATGTAGTCTTCTAAAGAAAATGGTGACTTTTTTTAGCTCATGCTAGACACCCCTCTTTCAGAATTTTCGATGGCTCTTTTTTTTACAACTGGCTAAATGAATTCCCTTGTGATATTCCAATAAAGGCATGCTAAGCAGCCAGATTGAGCTGCACCACAGAGCAGGTTTCAGCTGGAGCATGGACTTCAGTTTGCTTGAAATTCCTCACACAGGAAGTTTACTGAGCTTCAGAGGGCCAAGAGCCTCAGAGTCTCGTTTGGCTTGGACAGGGCCCTAAGAAAGCACACTCTGGCAAATATTTTCAGGTATTTCTCTTTGCAAGTCTTTCTAGTTTTTGGTGTCTAATCTGTAACTACACGTGCACACTTGTATACACATATAGACCCCTACTCCATCAATAACAAACACAACTTAAGCTGCTTTATCAAATTGTGGCTCTGGCTACTCAAAATCAGAGAAGGGTAAATACTAGTTTAGTCTCTGTATTGACAGGCTGAAATTTCAGAAGGTAATAGCTCCTTCTGTAGTTCTACTGCTCAAACTTGCTATTTTTCATAATTCCTATCTTGTTAGCATCCTGGATTTTAACTAAAAACCTTTCTATTTGATGATCAATAAAAGCATTAATATAAAAGTGTATGAAATTAGACCAGAACAACTCAAACTCAATGTAATAAAATTGTGCTGTCTTTTCTGGTGGTCTTTGTCAAGAAACATAAATATTAGATGATTTTAGCTATTCTATCTGTCCACTATTCTTGGACAGATGAGTTAATTTAAGATTAATTACTAGTAAACTGAGACCTTTTATGCAGAATTTAAGTAACACTATTAAAACTAGTAAAAATAGAAATATAGGGAGAATGAAATTTACTTGAAATAATCAAAACTCAATTGTTATAAAAATACATATAACTCCTGGGAAACAGAAGCTTTATTATTTTAAATTATAAATTTGCTGTGTAAATGAAACCAGCGTTTTTGTAAAAGTAATTTCATACCAATACAAATACATTTTTTGTTTAAATTAAATAGTCATAATAAGGAAAATATAGAAGAATTGTAGGAGCTGTAATTGAAGATGTAATTAAGGAATATAAGCTGAATAATGCCACAAGCTTTTCCTGGTGTACTGGTATATAAACAACAAAAAAAAAACCCTCTAAGTGCTTTTTTGACAGTTTTCATAAATTATGATTTCAAAAATGTTCCAAAATAAGCTGCAAAAAGTACCTGCTTATGCACAAAATATACTTAGTCACCAGATTTACAGGAATGGCAATTAATAGAAACTTTCAATCAATTCTTTTATTAGATGAATAATCTATAGGTATATTTTAGTAATGTTATGTTATTTTCAGCTGAGTTTAGGAAATGAGTAAGACTACTTACTTATTTTTAATGTGAATTAACACTGAATAAATTTAAATTTATTTTATTGCTCTTAAAGGAATTGTAGGTTCTCTTCTCCACATAAATGCAGTTGTTTTCTCCATAGCACACTTCGTAGTGCATTGTTCTGATTTGTTATAAAACTTGCTGAATGGTAGATGATCTACACACAAATTTCTTTCTTGCACCAGTTTAAGGCATCTCAGTCTCTGGAAGTTTTCCTCTTATTTACCCTTCATTTTTCCTTATTCACATTATTCTTCTAACTCCTGGTTATGTTCCATGAACATCACTAGATAATTCTTTTATTTGTCTGTTTATATTCTTGAAATATTTATAGACTGCTACCCATGCCTCATATCCCCTACCTAGTCATTATTTGGCCAGTCTGTGTCACCTCTTTTAAGTTATTCCTCATAAATCTCTTTTCCTTCCCTAAACTCTTTTGTTGCTCTTCTCTGAATTCCCCTCCTTGTTCTGGGTTTCTCTCACAGTGAGGTGACCTGTGCTGGACACAGTGCTCAGGAAGTGACTGGCTTCAAGCAATGGCACAGTAGCCATTACCTCACTACCCCATGCTGTGATGCTTTTGCACACACAGTGTAAAATTGTTTTGGCTTTTGTGTGTGTGTGTGTGTACTTCTCATTGCAAACTGATGCCAATATCTTATTAGGTAACAGCATTAAGAATCTTTGTTATTGTTTCTCAGATTTCTCTCTTCAAATTGGATTACACATGTTTATTTTCCGTGCATGTATGAGCAAATGAAGCTACACACACACTGTTCCATCACCATTGCCTAACGCATGTAGAGCTGAGTTGAAATTCTCTCCCTTCTCCCTTAAATTTGCTAATAGCTAGAGACCTAATTTCTGGTGCCATCAGGAAGATGGCCATGATGTCCTTCCTCTTTTCTGAATACACAAATATGGGGACTGAATTATGAAAGAGGCTTTAGGGTATAATTCCACAGGTGTTTAAGACAACCTAGTTCAGATTATCACAGTCCTGTCCTACTCCTATCATATTATGTGGTTTGTGAAGCTGAGACAGACAAAAATAAGGATTTTTTTTTTTTATTTAATGTGATTATATTTTATCCAGATGAGTTCCCAGAACTGACTCACTGTGCAGTCCCAGGAGTATTAGTGGTAGTGTAAGGGGAAGAGGGAGAAGAAGCTTAGCAGAGGCAAGCTTCTAGGAGTTTTGGCTTAAGTTAGTTTAAAAGAGCAGGGAAATTGCTAACATTAATGGTAACTGGTAACAACAGATATGTGCTCTCACATTCCAAAGAAGGAATAATACTCTTGCTAAATCCTACTGCAGTCACATAGTTTGCTTTATATTCAAGTGTCTGTATTAAAATCTATTTTTTTTATCCTTACCTTTAATAATCATGTTGTACATTTATTAGATGAAAGCTCTTTATCATACACCAAGTTTGGGGTTTTTTTGTGTTTTGGTTGGTTTTTTTCCTTGTTCTTGTATTACTTCATGCGTGTACATTTCATGAGTTTAACCAAATTGTTTTTTTTCTATTAGACAAACTTTAAAGCAATTTGCATATATAGAACAGATTTGGTAAATGAAATCTATGAGAATTGATGGATTTTCATGACTCGGAGTAGTGGCCAAATTCTTAATTATTGCAGCTGTAATAATATTGAAATGCAGAACTTTTCAAAACAGCTTTATTAATTTTTAATGCAATGTTTAGAAAACTCTGCTTTTTGTTGAGCAACAAGCCAAAAAAGAGCCTGACTTTTTCTCCTAATGGATTCAAGTTTTGCCTTTCCTAGTTCATAAGTTAGCACAATGATATTCAAAGTATTTAAAGATGTCATGATGACTCTGACTTGTTGTAGAAATAAATAAAGATGGAATCCATATGTTTTTCTTTTGATGGATTAAGGGCCATGTTTACAACAACATAAGTTTACACTGTTGCTGGCCTCAAGTATTCTGCAGACCTTCATGGGTCAGCTCCTGCAGAGGCTCATTCTTACTGAAGAGTACAATTACAGTATTTCCATGGTTAGGGAAAGAGTCTGTTCTGAATAGAACATGCAGCACGATGTTTTTCTGATAACTTTTTTGTGTTTGAGAACAATTTTTGTTTCCAATAGCAGTACTTCTGTATTTGGTCACTTATTGTGGCTGTAGATTAATTTTCCTTAAACATCATTAAACTAGTTTGTATATGTATATTTTATTTTGAATGGAGGTAGATTGTTCTTGTGTCACAGATAATAGAGGGCTATTTTTAAAGGAAATATGGAATCTCATGTTGTAGCTGCTATCCTTCCTCTCTCTATTACTGTATTCCAAAATCTCCATTGCAGCAGTGTCAGTGCTGCAAAGACCACAGAATGAAGCTGTGAGCAAATGATTCCCAACTACAGTTCAGGTGATGTATTCAGGAGTCACATCTTCACTGGCTTCATTTTGCTGCTTTTGATTTTCCCTGGAATTAGCAACAGATTGATCTCTGTAATATTTTTACAGTGATCATGATGCTTTGAGATAAATGTTGAGCTCTTGCACATGTTTATAAGGTCAAGTTTTAAAATGTATATATTTATTCCTGTTAGTGTCACAGGGTCACAGTTTGAAGAGTACTCGGTTGTGATGAGCAGTTCTTGGTACTGGTGTTTATAGTCTCTAGTCCATAACAGGAAAAAATATTTGCTTTTGATCACTGCCAACTATCAGCCTGTTGTTGGCCAAAGTTATTCCCAATAAGCATTGTTCTACTCTAAGAGCCATTCTGAGTTAAGTGGATGAGACTATGTCTAGCACTTAATGTAGGTGTACAGGCTAATTTGATAAACAGAGAGACTGACCCCATTTCCTAGTCTCTGGGATAAAAATCTGCTCTCGCTGAGGTTCTGTGTCTTCTATGGCTAGAGATCAACACAGCAATGTTCTCTTTCCACAGTTCCCTCAAGGCCTAATACGGCAGGAAAAAGACACAGCACTAAGGAATAATACAAAGTGTAGAACACATTTCCAGTGCAGGCCTTCCAAGAAGAACTTTCTGCAGGATTATTCATGAGCTTCCTTGCAGTGGTGCAGTTTTGTTTGTTGTGTCCAGTTCATTTAAGACATTGGAAGCGATGAAGTAAGCAGTAAACTAGATGCAGGAACAAATTGATAGCAGTATTGGCAGAAGGTGTTAACATGCTTTTTATGTAATATTTAGAATTACTATGGAAATGCTATGTAGGAGAATCATAACTGTGCAAGATCCTTCAGTAATGGAAAAGAGGCTTGTTTTCCTGCAGTGGATTAGCAGATTTTATTTTGAAGGTAAATGGGTGGGGGAGGTATTTCAGAGATAAAGAAATGGAATTTCAAAGATAAGAATACCTCTCTCTATTTACATATTTGCGGGTACTAAATATTTGATGATCATCTATGGTTTCCCAATAAGCCTTTCATGTTTTTGAGAGGCAAGCAGCAAACTGATTGTGACTCAGAGATACAGTCTGTTTCTTTCAGTATGATGAGCACCATGTTCTTCCTTGGTACATTCTTTTTTTCATTTTTTTTCCAGAAAGAAATAACATTTGATTAAGCTTAATTATTTTCTTCTTTTTTTTGGGGGGGGGGTGTGGTGTGGTGTGTTCAACATGGGCATTTGTACATGATGAGTTTGATTTGAACTCATTTCAAATGACAATAATTTACTTGATGAATTTGTATTGATGAAAATCTTATCTATAAAACAAATATTTTCTTCAGGTTTTATCAGTTTATTGTTTTCAAAAGCAATTTTCAATTACCTATGAAGGTTTTAGCACTCAAATCTTAAAATAGGTCAAAGGACACTCTTCTTCCCCTTGCAAAACTTGCTAGGTTTAAAAAAGAATAGAGCTTCTGAGCTATTTTTCTTAGACATAAATATATTATCAAGTTACAACTACCTATTTAGACAATTAGGAGTTCCCCAGAAATGATCAAATACATGTTCATCTTGTGTTCTACAAACCTGACTTCCCAAAAGCAGCTGGATTGTGCAGTATTTCCTGAACCATTATCTACACTATGTGTGGTCATTCGTTTGACAGTCATTGCCTGGAGAAAATAGTGGGAATATTATTAATGGGCTTTAGATTTTATTATCTACATGGTAGACTTGCTTCAGCACAGGAAAGCTGTCAATGAGCACCTAACATGCTGTTTGATGTGACACTGGGAAAAGGTTAGGGGGTTCCCACATTAGAGCAGGCATTTCTGTTAGCACACCAGTACTCAGGTTTATGGTGTATTGAAAGAAGCCACTTGGGAGGCAGATTTTGTCCTTTAGAGAAATGACTGATAATAACAGGTTGGAATATGGAAAGCAAAAAGTCTTAATTACATCATATGCAAGCAGAAACATGTACAAAAATAGAAGGTCAAACACTCAGCTCTTAGAATTTGCCAAAGCCCAGTTAACTACTGAGGAGGCAAAAAGTTCCTGGAACATTAAGGAAAATGCACCCGTTGGTGGCTTATCTCTGCTATTTAAACCCAACCCCTGTGGTGCTCATTTTCCTGTTTTTCTTCAGAAGTGACATTTATTAAGGCAGCAATGGTAGATGGCACAATACTAAGACCAGAATACTGCTTCCTGAAAATCTCCCAAGCCTGATTATTTTCTGTTGCTCATATCCTTAACAGTATTTTCTAACTTTTTCAAGATCATTTGCAAGATTTTGGGAGAGCGAAAATACACTCAATTTTATAGCTTTGTTCTTTCTTCATGCTGGGAGCTCAGCTAAAATAAACCTTTTTCAAAGTTACTTTATACTATACAGACTGCTGGAAAACAAATGCTGTAAATTGCAATCTCGGCAAGCTTTGAGGGAATGGACTCAAAAATGAGTCAGCTAAAGTAGAAAATTAGTATGTCAGACTGAGAATTAAACTTAATCCAGCATTTATATTTTGTGAAAAGAGTCATAAGTGAAGTTGAGTATCTCAACTGTGTAATCAAACAAGTTTGAATTGTACAGATAGGTTTTGGGGAGTAAAACTGAGGCACAAACATCTTGTGGAATAGGTGTGGAGTACAGAGTTTTAAGGACTTTTTCATTATGCATCTTGATTTTACATATATTTTTTTAAATGTCGCAGGGACAAATTTAGAAGTTAATAGAATCTGTCCAAAAGCAGATGAAGAATAGACTGGTATCATGTACTACTGCATGCATTTAATATTTACCTAATTTCCTAATTGTTCTTCTTAGGGTCCCTGTTGTACATCACTTCTGAACATGGGTCACAGAAACTATAGCAAAAAGCATCTGATCATATAATTCCCACTCAAATGGCCTAGAAAAATAAAATGTGATGAAAAAACCTAACCAACTGGAAAATGAATGATTAAATCCACACTTCTTTCTTTCACCACTATGAGTTACACTAAAGCAGGATATTTTGTAGAAGTAAAAATGTCTTCAGATCTCTCTAAAGCTTAAACTGACTTTCATTATGCTGTCATTTACAGATGTTCAGAGACATGATTCCCTAGCTCTTTTGCATAACCAGAAGAAAGTATGTAGACAAAAGCAGAGAAAGGAGAAATCCTATGCAGTGATATGTCAGTTTAGAAATTCTCTTCTGGAGGTAGCTACTTTCAAGCACATGTTCTGTCTGGGGAAAGGATGGATACATGCAGGCACACCTCATGCGTGCAAATTCTGCTGTAAACAACTGGCCATTAGAGCCCAGCACTCAAGCTACTTTTAGATGCCTCAGTCAAATTTATAGAAACAAAAATCCTTAAAAACAGAACTTTAATGAGGCTGGGATTTTTTAATAAACACTCAAGAGCTCTACCCATATTTGTTCTCAGGGAAAATGTTATGTAAAATAAATGAGAGATAAGCCTTTTAAATACATTTTGAGAATTTACAAGTAAATACCAAGTGCCTCTAGCAGTTACATCTGCAATACGGTCACCTTTGGAACTAAAATACAATCTTTCTTACTTTGTAATAGTGAAGGGACAGCACAAACAAGAAAAAGACAGCAAATTCTCTTTTTGTTTATTTATTTGTTTGGATTGGATTTGGGGTGTTTTGTTTTAGTAGAAAGGAAAAGTAGATGATAAGTGGCTTGAGAAGTCATTTAATACATATATAACAGAAGAAGCCATTTGTTCCTAGTAAAGCAAAGAGTAACTTGCAATCTATGGAAATAGTTGTGCATGTAATCACCTAATCTGGCAACACAGTAATAATTTAGATTTCAAAGATCTTATCTTATAAAACTGTGGTTTTGTATGTCCTTGAACAATCCAACTTCAGAGCAGGAGTTTATATCTCTCTTGGTAAACTTGAGCTGTGCTGCAGGTGTTTTAGTTTATCACTGAAAGGAAATGACTTTTTTTACACCTAATTTAAACTGAAGCTATTCACAGTTTAAAATGTTCAGTAACAGTGACCTCTGTAATGACTAACACATTGCAGGTGGTCTGATAGCAGGCCAGTGGTTAATGTTTGCTATCGAGAGAGACAGAATTAAATGTCTATCCCAGAGTTGTTTGTTTCCATTTATAGTATGAACACAACAGCTGTCACAAAAGTAACCCACAATTAAAGGACTTCTGAAAAGTTGCAATCTGTTTAGTTCCTGCAATAGGAGAACTTTCCTGTTGGCATCTATTAAAAATTTGTCATTAACTTTGAAAGCAGAAATCCTGGTAAATATTTGCAACCCGAATCTCCATATTAGACTTCTGATACTGCTTCTGATCAGGTTGCAGCCTTGCAGTCCCTGCGCAGTCCTTCAGGCAAAACTCTTACTATTCTGTGGTTCCATGGTTTGAATCAATGAGTGTTTTGTCTTGGAGGGCTTGAAGTGCTTTATCAGAGCAAAGAAAGCTCCATCCACCAAAGCTCTTAGCTTTCACAAGTACCTAACCGAGAAGGCAGTTCATTGTTCCCGTAACACCATATAAAGCAGAACTGGTGAGCCTGAAGTTTTCATTTTAGCTTATTTTCATTTTGACAAAAATTGAGCATCTTTACTGCGCAGCTGCTGTGCAGCTTTTCCAGATGTGTGGAGACCTGGGTAGTATCTGGGCCTGTCGTAACCATTGTCAATAGTACCTTGGTTTAAAATTCTATTCCTTTGTAATGTTTACTGGATTCTAGTATTGAACAAACAGAGCTCATCCTGATTCCCTTTTGTACAGTGCAATTGGAGAGTCTAACCTAATTCTGGGAGTACAAATGTACTTGCTAAAAATGGGTGAGAGATTTTGGTACTGTCAAAGGACAATTTTGTACTTTTACACAATTCTGCTCTTTCTGTTCTTTGTCGTGGAATGACATGAAAGAAGAGTGAACTTCTGAATGTAAAAGTGAATCTTCAATTATTTCTTCAGGCCATTTCCTTAGCAAGAATTTAAACTGACCATATATTCATAGAATACAGGGTAATGGACCACAACAGTTGAGAGACATGATATGTAACCAGAAGTATGAAAAGTATGTTTCAAATAGTTTCATTTGTTAATACTACAACAAGCCTTGTATGAAATGGCCAAGATTAGGACTTATCAGCATTTTGTAAACTAGTCTTTAAAGAAAAATAGTAATCTTACTAATGGGATGCTTGGGTAGGAACCATTTCACTGCTTTGTTAACTATGCAGAGATGAGAATCAAGGGCACTCTGTAGTATTATGTGAAATACCTCAGCTGACATTGCTTTTAGCTGCATGAATGAATGTAGACAAAAAATCTCCACAGTATGAACAGTAGATCAAGTAAACTGAACACTAATTGGAACAGGGATTGGAATCCACATAATTTCTCTGCAGAGCCATGAGAGTAATCTGTTTTGGTCAGACTAAAAAACTAAAGCAAAAATTGGCTATATCAACCACTCAAGAGGCTTTCAATGTCTGTCTAATTCTTTTATTGAGCCATCACCACTTTGAAATGACAAATAATCTGGTTTTTAGGTTTCTCTTCTGGGAAGAGGGAAATTCATGTTAGAATCCTGTCAGGCAGAGGGTGGGATTGAACTTCTGTTTACTGTCTCCTGTAAGAGTGCCATGCTTTGCTGTGTCACCTTCTTTTAGATGTTACTCTGGAAGTTCTGCTAGGTTTTATAACAGCTTTCTGAAAATGAAATTTTTTTTAGATCTCATAATGAATGTTCACTTATACTGTTGGAAGTATACCTTTTTCTCTTTGGTTATTTCAGTTTGTGCAGTAAATTTTCAGTTGAAACAAAACAGGCTCTTCATACAGCTGTGTGAACAAATGTTTCCTCTCATAATCTTTCCTAATTCTCCCTCCTATATGCATTCAAGATCTAAAAAGAAAGCACTATGAGAAATGTGTACGATTAATATAAGGTTTATTTATTATATGAGGATAGATCCAAAGCCTAATACAGTTATGAGAAAGAATTGCATTAATATCAGTCTTGTATTCATAAAAGATATTCATTGTCAGATCCTTATTCTAGTAAAAATAATCGGTTTTCCAAAGATTTTGATATTTATACTTGTTCATATCTCAACAAGTTGGTATGGTTTCTGACAATGGTTTCTGTGGCATGGCTACTTTCTTTATATATGTAGCTTTATATATTTTGTAGGTCAATAGAGTTGTTCATACTTTTAACTCCTTCAGGGTTCTGTCACTTTAATAATATCAGATGTATACAAAAGTATGGAAAGAAATATGTAAGTTTATCAGTAAAAAATTCAGTCATTCTTTTCATAAGGTATACCTTATATGGAATTCATATAATATATTTGTCTTTTATGGCTGTGCTATGTTAATAAAACACAAAATGAATACTCAGTTCTAACTCACCTATGTTTATATCTTTAACACTAAAAATTTATTGTCTTGAAATTAAAACTTTTGAAGTTTCTTCCTCTCTGAGACACAAAAGAAAGCATATAGTTGACATCAAAGTGGAGACTTACTGCTGACTAGTAATTATGGTAGCTTAACGTTCCCCAGACCCCACCCATTTACAAGCCTGCCTTTAGTTGCCTCAGAATGTACTTGTTTTGATCAACACCTTTAGAAATAACTGGACAGCCCAGCTACTTATAAAGTTTCTGCAAAATTTGGTTGGGTAAACAAAATGCTAGTTTAATAATTTTTTCTTTATATATGATTTTTGGTTGTTTTAAAACCTTATTTAGTTACTCTAAGTTGTAACTGTTAGCTGGGTGTTGCCAGATGTGAAACCAGACACAAGGGTGAGATTTTACAATTTAAGCACAGCTGCTGAAGACAAAACCTGGTTTAGGACACAAGATGGATTTAAAATATTACATTTATATTAAAAATAGAAGGGAATCATAGGCAGGACAGCGAAAGGTTCTCTTGGCAGACTTCCTAACTTCAAGTGAATCCATCCAATCAAAGTAATAATATTTGCCATCGGTCTTCCCTCATCATCCTCCACCAAAGTGAACACACAAATGCAGAGCACTGCTGTGTTTTCAAATTAAAGCCTCATATTTTTGTAATGTGTACATTAGTAAGGTGAGCACTGGAACTAAGGATGAAATGCCTTTGCATCTTGGAACAGTTTTAAACTTCTCCAAGTATCAAGATGATGAACTCAAGAGAAGTTTATGTTGGGCAGTTGAGTTTTAGAGCTTAAGATAGAATAACCATACAAATCCAAGGAAGGAGTGGAGGGACAGGGTCCTCCCCATTCTTGCATATTCTACTGCATTGGCCAAATTGTTGGTATGCTTAGTAAGGTAGTGCAGAGCAGCTGAAATAACTCTGCATGGCTTCTGCTGCTGACCCCTGTACCGTGTGTGTAAAGAGGATGTATGGCACGACATTTATATCAATATATAACGAGTTGTGTGGGACTGAAAAAACCTATCCAGTGAGTAAGCCTTGTTTTTCTGTATTTAAAAACAAAACAAAAAAAGTTTGAGGTACTTTGGTTTTAAAGTGTTTGAATTATTAACCTAGAAGGGTTTACTAGTGTAACCCAAATCTCGTGGGTACTATGTTTGCCCTCACTGTATTCCATCTTATGTTTAGGTGACGTTATGCAACAATTTGAAGAGACATATATTCCTTTCTTCTGAATCAACCCTAAACTTAACAGTGACTCACAACAAGAACAAGACAACTTAGCTATAACAAAAATCAAGATAATTTAGCCACAACAAACAACCCACAATCTTTCCCCCTAGCTGGGTTCTTTATCTTGCCTCACTTCATAAAAATGGTAGATTAAAAGCAAACTTTTCCTACTGTTTTTCCCAAGTTGCTATTTTTCTGTGACATGATGCTGATCTCAGTTACTTCTTCAGAATGCCAACCAACTGCAGCAGCTGATTATAACCAGCAGTCCATGCTTCCCTGCCTTCTTGCCAGGTCATTGCAACATTCATCTTTTAAAGTGTCTTTTTCTAAACAGGAAAACATTTCCCCAACAAAAGTCTGTAAATATTTTTCTCAGTAGTACTAGCATGCAATATTTAACCTGGTACTGAGGTCGTTCAGAAGAGATCAAATGTGGCAATGCTGAGTTTTAGCTGTCAACGTAACTTTCTGGCATTTCAATAGAGTTTTCAAACATATAGCATAGAAGAGTCTCTTTTTCTTGTTAAGGCATGCTTCTAATTTCCATCACTATAATAGGTGTTGCACACTCTTATCAGGGACATTATGAGACCTCCCAAGTGTTCTGTAGTGACTTAACTCACATTTTTATTGATTATCTGTGCCAGAAAACAATGTACAAATCTGTGATTTGATCAAGAGATTCTTATGAAGCTCATAAGTTTTCAAAATGAATCCTAAATGTTTTGCAAATGCTTTCCAAGCCTGGAGATGGAACTGCAGAGAAGCAGGGCAATGAGTGTTTAACACTGCATAAAATAACAGCTAGTCTCCTCTCTCTACTTGCTCTGTTTCCTCATCACATTTTTTCACTTCTTTTTTTCCTCATTTTTTCTGTTGTTTCTTCTTTTCCTTTCATTATGACATTAATCTTCTGTATGAGCCTTCTTGCCAGTAACAATAGTTATTCTGAAGTGTTGCGTGTTGTTTATACAAGTCAAGTAGCCAGTAGAGTAAAGCATTTATAAACTTCTCCTGAAGCATTTATAAATTTTCCCAACAATCATTATTTACACAGTACTTATCAGTATGTCATACATTCTATTTATTTACCAGTCTACCCATTATTTTCTTCATGTTGATGTAAAGAAAAAATAAAACCCTTTTATTCTGTTTTCTTAAGAAGTAAGGAGTTACTGGAATAATGCAAATGTAAATGTTCTGCTACTTTGATTAAGAAACATTGACTGATTGATAAGTCCTAAAAGACAACTCGTTGAACTTCTTAGCTGAGTCTTGAGAGAGGGTCATCTTTCTACCCCTGCCTCTATTTAGCAATATTAGCATCTTTTTTATTAAATGACAGTGTTTGGTGATTTTCTTGCTAAATATTACCAATATGTAGGATGCTATTATCCACATGCAGTTCACCTTAGAAGCACTTTATTTTCATTAAAAGCTATAAAGTACATATGTGGTGTTCATCCTTCCCTAACAGTGTTACTAGGTTCCAGCATTTACCTGCCAAATCTCAGGTTTAATATGAGAAATCAGGCTATTGATGTGATAACAAAGCATTATCTGACTTAAAAATAAATCTCTCAGAATGACTTGGATTTTCATTTAGAAAAGTGGTGAGACTTTAAACTCAAGTCTCTCTTGCTATTTGTATCTACCTGTATATATCAGGGTTTTTTTGAAGGGTTGCTCTTTGAAACCACCGTGCAGTAGTACTACGTAACTACTCTATCTGGTGTAAGGAAAAGGGAACCTGACAATAGTCAGGGATTTTTGCCTCTCAACATATTTGAAGATATTACACGGTTTCTTTATATAGTCTTGGGAGACTGGACTGTTGACAATACTATAACTGTTTATAATGGTTTTATTTCTTGAAAATAAGTCTATCGTTAATTTTGAATGTGTCAGAAAAAAACTCCAAGCTTCATATAGATGTCTGCTGACATGGTAGATACTTTGTGCTACTCAAAACCTTAGTTCACTATGTGTACTAGGATGTCAAATTTCTTTCACATGACTGATTCAAAAGAACAGACTGATTATGTGGGTAGTCATTGTTGAGTAGACACAATATGAAGACTTGTTACTTCTAACCAGTTAAGGAAACTAAAATCCTGGTATTTTTTCATTCCCACATAGAATTGTAATAGCCATGCAGAGTGCACTGCTAAGTAAAAACTAGACTACCTAAGACTTGCTAAATAATTTATCTTAGTAACAATTCTTCCAAACCAGAAGCAAGAGGGAACAATTTTAATATTAAATGCATAAGATTATGCATGTCAATCTTATGATGAATAGATAGTATGGAAATCCATGAAATAATTTAGTACATGAAAGTCTATTAGCTCATTAGAAACCATGACCCCATTTAACAGTTATGGACCACCATAGCATCTAATCTATATTATTTGATTTGTATACCCTTTATGATCTGCACCAGATCCCATAATGTCAAAAATCATAGCTATTACACTGAATTACAATGCTGGTGTCCTTTGCGTGTAGAGCTATGATAGCATACACTCAGGATTCAATTTCAATATAAAGGGACTATATTTGCACTTCTTTCATAATTTTTTATGTGTTATAAAACTTCATATCCTTCTGATAATGTGCTGATTTACAGTATGGATGCCTATTAGATTGAAAAATACAGCTAGAGGAAGGCATATATATGATCACAGGGAGGGTCATGTATAGCTAATATTCTTTGACATTCTAAGGCATACCCACACAGAGGAAAGGCTGAACAAGTCTGACAAGTGTTTATGCTTTTTCCAGTAGATGACCTGAAATCCCTCGTACAAGGTAACCTGTTCCAATAATTCTGTAAGTGATCAAGAACGCAGTGTGCTGAAAATATCACAAAGCCTAATCACTCAATCCCAAGTTTAATGAAGTATTTAGGGCCCAAACTTCCCATTAATTTAAATGGAAAATCAATGGGAAGTTAGGAGCCTAAATGCTTTGTTGAATCAGGGCCTCCGGGCTCAGTTGAGATTCCCATAGTGATCACTGGAAAGACTTCCATTAAAGCTCTGGATTGTGTTAATCACTTCCATATCTGTCTGTTGGTACCTAACTGGTTCATTTACAACATTTACTTTGTGGGTTTATTAGGGGCTAGAAGTGATACTTTCAAAGTGTCTAAGATATAGTTAGACACATACTAGGATCTAAAATACTCTAAGGTTTTCCTAGTGCCAACCTGCATTTCTGAGTACTTATCTACAAAAGCTAGCATCTAGTCACTGAAATACACAAATCCTAAATTATACTTTATTTCCCTTCCCCTTCAAAACCATTATTTTAGAATTTCTATCTTTAATATAACCAAGAACTTGAAGAATTATTGCAATAATTTTTCCTATCACTGTGTCTAGTGTCAATGACATTTGGAAAATTGGCATGATCAGTGAACCTTTCTAATAGAATATCTTTAACATGCTGAGGAATCTGGAAAAAAAAAAGCCAGATCTCAAATTTTCACAAACTACAAAATCTGATGCGTAGAAATAGAAGGAGAATTAATTCTAAATAATATCTCCTTTTGCTACTTTAATCCTACTAAGTAGTTATTCAGTTTTATCTTACAATATTCCCCAGCTCATACTAAGTGGCTTCACTTAATTCACTATGGGCCAAAATTTGATTGCACTGAAGTCAATGGCAAAAATCCCATTTTCTCCAGTGACAACAGTATGTAACCCTGAGGAACTGACCTTAAGGTTAATTAAATGTTTGAGAAAACCTGGAGTGATTTATAGTTTCATGCTGAAAGAAAGAAAAATTCCCAGTTTTGTTAGGTTTTGATGTAAAACAAGATAAAACTGTATGCACTCAGCCTGAGTTTCACTTTAAATTTTTATTTTCTTTTAAAATCTGAAACTCAGAGAAACTCAGAGAGAATGCAATGCACTATGGGGATTACATTCAGCTTTTTTTTTTGAACTCCTTAAAAATTTGGACTGACAAAATTTTGTATGCCTTTGCTTCTATGAGATCTTTCAAAAATCCCTACTAGTAATCACTCTTTTTATTACAAGTTTGTTTTCATGGTACCTTTTTTTACTGGAACTACTGCTAGCAATGCTGGGTATATTTCTTCAATGTGCATGTAAGCAATTATGAAAGAAGGGAAAAAGAAAGCCTTCTGTATACACATTTCATGGAATGGACATTAAGCATTACTTAAGGAATGTTACATACTTGATTAATGAGTTTTGGAGAGATTATTTCTCAATTTGATTCATGTGCTTAAGCACTGTAAGTAAATCAGAATCTAATGGCAGTATGTTCCAGAATGTTACATCACTTATGTTATCCTTACATAATACAGAAATTCAAATCCATCCTCTCTATAACTTTCTAGTACACAGTATTATATTTCAGGAGGAATTTTCTGAACCATAGACATTTAGAGATTCTACTAATATTCTACTGTAATGCAGAACTGAGACTCAGGTTATTAGAGCAAAACCTGCTTTTTATAGAAATATATCTTCTTTGATTTTATGTCCACTATTCAAAATTGGAGTGGGCTAATTTGAGATCAGAACCTTTAAAAGAGTCTCTTAATGTCATGAATTACTCTTCTTACTTAAGGCTGACAGGAGGTGTTTTGGTTTGCTTTAGATTCCATGTCTGTTTTCAGAAAGTCCATCTGACCTTGGTTTTCCTGGATATTTTTAGGGTCTGTCAATGTGCAAGAATATCTAAAGTCTTATTTTTTATGCTTATTTTGTGTTAATTTTTATGTATATTTCATCTTTGTCAAAATGGCATAAGAAGTAGTCCTGAAAATAAGGAGCTGACTACTGGTAGAGAATGACCTTTGAAAAGGAAAGAGCAGCTTGATAGGAGTGAAGTATCAGAATTACCTCCATCATTTAAAATCTATTGACATCTATTTGAGATTTGAAAACCTTATCAGAGGATTATTTTTTTCCTGTTTTATTCTCTGTTGTAAGCACAGGCACTGCAGAGAATCTACAACAGTTAAGAGGCTGCAAGATCGATTTTTACTTTGCTGGAGACAACTCGTTGATATTTTGGGATACTATCTAATGTATTTTGGAAAAGAGGATGTGTACAGTGATCAACACTGGTCATGATCACCAGTAATTAATACAAACCAGACAAAATGTAGAAGAGGAAGAATACTTTCACTTAGTCTCTCAATAATTGAAGTTTCATTACTGAGCCTCTTAAAATTTATTCACCTGGGAGAACTGGGATTCTCTAAATGCTCTGTGCTCCTTGTCTTCCTTTCTCCTGAATTTTTTCTGAGCTGTAACATGTCAGTAAACTCTTGACTCACAGATTGAAATTCACAAATTCCAAAGAATTGGGAATCTATCTATGTGTTATTAGATATTTATAAGTTAACAGAAAACATTTAATCTATATTTGGAGATTAGGGAAAGAAGGAATGCCCTGGGTTCCATCTAGTTACAATCCACATATTGAAAGCTACATCTNCACAGGAGACCACAAGTGGTTTTCAGACTGTGACATCTGATATACACAAAGTTTTAGTAGATGTGTCTGAATATAAAATTGACCAACATATTTCACTATTATTTTATGCTCCTTTCCTCAGAAAAGTGACAACAACAACAAAAAAAAGACACTCCACCATCTTTACATCTACAAAAAGACAGTGGGGGAATCATTGATAAGGTTCCAGGTGCCACTGCTAATGATTGCACTGACTTGGGGAGCAAACTTCTCAAGTTTATGTTTTCAGTTAATGCAGTGTTCCGAATGAGTGTGTTTCTTAGCTATGTTGAGGAAAATAATTATGAGAAAATGAAGAGAGAGAAGTATTTTAAAAGAGGATTGAGTAGCATAGCTCCCTGGTCTATATTGTATCCTCTGGTGATATTAGAAAGCATCTAAAAGTAGAATGGAAAATCAGTGAGGGTTTTAGCTTTGGAAAACTTGGGAACTATTTAAAAATCCTATTATGGGAACCTTTCTACTTGCTCTAAGTCAACAGCAGGTTTAATTCTGGCAGTCTAACAAGAGTATGAAATGTTTGCAGAATAATATTCTTAGCTTCTGTCCATTGCTCAGGCAGTTTATACTTCATATGATTTTTTAAAACATATTTTTAACATATATCCAGTTTGAATGTATCGGAGGTTTTGTTGGGCTTTTTTAATTTATTTTTTAGGAATATGACTGAGTATTGAAATTATCACTTGTGATGAATAATGAAAACATTGCCATGTGATTTATCATTGAATCACAAGTGCCGCTGCAGTTTTCACTGGAGTGATGAACAGAGCATAGCTGATCAGGCAGCTAAATCTTGGAGTTGGCTGTGATCTTATATAGTGAAAGCACTGAAATCTGGGCTGTGATCAAACCCTGCCCAGATTTTGACCCTTGGTACTGAACAGTGAGCTAAAACTTTGCCAACTTTGTTGGCAGATGGGGAACCCCTCCCCATTTGGGGGTACTGTGATCAAGTGGGTTTTTTTTAACTAGTTCAGCACATCTTTATTTACAACTGTTACGTAGTCAGCACAACTTGTAAAGGGTGTTTTTTCCCTAGAACTTTCCGTGTGATACACCTCTATATATTATATTACACTTATAAAATCCCACCAAACCCTTATGAATTAAAAGATAATTAGTGGTTCAAAACACATAAGACATTAGGCTAGAAGTGTCAAAAATGTCATGAAAGGCCATAAATCATAGTATACTTGCATTGATCCCTTATATAGTTAGTTTTTAAATCATCTCTTTAACACCTTGTAAATGTACAAACAACTGTGAACCCAAGGGAAACTTTAATATGTTTTTCATACATATTTTAATTTCATCTCAAAGCACTGGCTGCATAAAAATTAAGTCAGACTCACAAAAACTCATTGATTTCCTCTGGATAAAACCCATCTGTCCAAACTAATTTAGAACCTTTTTGAAGCTGTAAAGTTAGTCATGCAACACTGAGGTCATTATGGACATCCTGTACTGTAGGAACTCTAGTGTAATTTTAAGAAGGTAATTTTGTTATATTTACTGTATTTAAATACAGTGCCACTTTTAAGGAACAAAAGCCTCACTGTGTAACTGTATTGAAAGTAAACCAGAAGCTGTGAAAAGTGAGATCTGTTCTTTTCCTTGTGATTAATGCACCTTTCTGCCAAAATTGAAACTTCTTAACTGAGCTCATTTAATACAAAGTAAATGAATTCTGCTCTTTGGATTTGATCCGCTGGCTAAGCTCTATAGATAAGGGTCTAACAGTGAATAGCTTTCATTCTAAACAAAGGATGTTTTGATAGAAAGGTCAGAGCTAAGGTCTTTTATATTGTGATAACAGGAAAGGGAAATGACATATTAATGGCAATTCATGCCATGGTGGTCTGCTGAACATGGTGGATCCAAAAGAAAAAGAAAAAGTCTGCAGAGCCATTTTTTTTCTTTCAGGACATCAGTTTTTAATTGGTCTTATTTTGAATGACCATTTCTTTCATTACACTTGGCAAGACAGAGATGCCAGAATGTACAACAGTACTACCACAGGGAAGATTGAAAAAAAATTGCCTGTATTGATCTGGATTCTGCCCTCCAACGTTTTGCTGCCAACTGGAATATTAAGCAGGTTTAGCCTCTGTGAGTCACACTTGTAACAAACGGTGATCTGTAGCTAATTTTTATAATGTGATAGACTTTAATTATATGCTGAATCACTTGAATAGGGCAAATAAGTTTAAATTAAGAGGTTCTTACTATGGCTCAGGACACGTACCTCACGTTTCATGCTTTATGTGCAGTGTTTGTGATTTTGGGAACAGAATTTCTTACAGCACAAGTGTTTTATGGCTTCTGCAATGGAAGGCACAAGGAGTTTTAAAATATTTCTGCACACTATAAAAAATAAAAGCTATTTTGCAGTTGCAGGCCTAATTCTACCACAGAGATCTTTATTCTCAGATAAACAAAAAGGTGATGTGATGAGGTGAGGCAGTCACTTCAGTGAAGATACTCAAAAGGATTATTCCACTCCCTTTCCCAACATTCTAGCTCCTCCCCTTGGGGCAGGCTGCTTTGTCCTTTGTCTAGAGCCAGCTGATGTTATCTATAATGCCAGCAGCTTCTTACATACCCACAATCAGTCCAACAATTTAATGGCATAGTATGATAGTGTAGATTTCTATACTACCTAATGAAGACTCAACTGAATAGTATTTCTTTTGTGCTTAGTAGAATATCAACAGAGAAAACAGCAAGTATTCAAGAAGCAGTGTAAGATGAAAGCAGAATAGCACATTTTCCTGTTCATGTCTCACATCTCCAAAGAGAAAACTTCACCTTGCCTGCTTGTCTCCTTTGAGATGCATTCCCCAGTAGTCAGCCAGTCACTTTAAGTGTCAGGCAGCAACATCTGAGTTGGTGATGTTAGCAGAAGATGCTATTCCTTGCTACAACCTCCAAGCACTGTAAGCTGCACTCTCCTTGTCTAAACTACCACAGCACAAATAGTGCCATTAAATTTGCTTGTAAAGGCCTGTCAAGCACTTTGATGACACTAGATAATTCTGAAGAGCATCACATGGGAGAGACACCAAAAAGCAAACAGCCCCACACCACACTCATGTCTCCTATTCAAATGACCTCCCACCCACAGACAGAAGATTAGAACTAGTTTCATTACTTACAAATTGGGATATTGTGTGCCATCTCTCTGGATAATTGAGGGTACACAACCCCACCTTAGAAATGTTTTGTCATGTCATCTGGGAACACACAACGGATTGAAGCTCCAGCAGAGAGAAATGCAGGAAGTCTGAAAAGGTTTCTTACTCAGGAGAGAAGCTGTGTGCCTCTAAACCATGTAGTGTGAAGGTAGTTACACACCTGAGCTGCACACCAGGTTGATATAACCCAGCTATTAGGCAAGAAACAATAAGAATTCAAATAATTAAATCTTGCTTTCAGTACATCAGTATATCCCTTTGTCCAGTGTCCATTCCCTTGTTTTAGCATGACCCAGCTGGATGGCTGTACTACTCCTGCAGGGACTGAAAATACAGCACCTACAACTAATAGCTTTTCCTGAATTTTGATGGAATGCCAATTTAAACCCTAGTCATCATGAACCTCATCTCAACATATCCTGTCTTCCCAGTTAATAATTCTCAGGGACTTTCACTGCTACCTGTTCACAATTTACCAACTGTCTCACTCAGAAAAGCTCTGCTTAAAAATTATATTCCCTAGACTCATTTGACTATATTTCCTACTTTTTGTCCATAGTACCTGGTGTCTGTCTCAGTCTTTCTTACTATATTCCACAGTGTTGTGAAAAACTTATATCAAATGGTTCTTACTTGAGTAGCCAAATGCTTTTATGTTACTGAAGTGTGATTGTGATATAAATGTTTATCTTTTTGCAATGACACTAAATGGTATCTGAAAATGTAAAGTACTAACTAACATTTTGTTTTAAAGAAGGCTTTTAAATGAAGAACAAACTAGATACTAGTGAAATAAATACAAGTGAATAAATGTGCTATCACTTAATTTTTTTTTAAGTTGTAGAAGAATAAACAGCTCTTTATGAGATCATTAAATTTTTGTCAAATTTTAATCTAGTCACGGAATGAAAACAGTTTCCCATTTTGTAGTCTGTTACCAAGTAGTAGTAACTTCTTTCAGAATTAAATTTCTGCCTTCTAATAGGTAACTATTCAAGTGCCATAGGAACAAGGCAGTAGTGTTTTCTAAAATGTTTTAGTGGTCCTCTGGATTTTTTTTGTGTCTCATTACAGATATGTAATTTAGGTCCTACATTTGACCAATCATGCTAAAAAAAAACAACAAACACCAAAAACCTGATATGCAAAGCTTTTACCAGTGCCAAAGTTCATTAAAGTAATGAAGCTGCAGTCGTTTATTTGCTACTTAAAATCAAGAGAACAGCATACTCAGGAAACATGATTTGAGATATGATTTGATTGTGAAATAGCTTCTCAAATAATAGCCACAATTACAAGTGATTGTGCAGTTGTAGGTGGCATCAAGGACAAGGTTGTTTTGAAAATCAGTGTGTGTGTGCATATAGCACTTGTTTTATAACTGTATTCTAGAAGATGCAATAGGCATCTTTTGCAGCTTATACTGCTCTTGACTGAGCTACTAATTGTACAAGACTGATTTTGATCAATATGCTTAAATGATGGACAATTTGTTCTTCCATGGTTCCCACTTCACTCTGTAAACTGGGAAGAGAGCAGAGCTCAGGAGAAATGCAAGTAATACTCTGCTACATAGAAGAGTGAATTTAATCCTCAGAGCTGACCCTGTCACTTAAAGGTAGCATTGTAATCTTCACTCATCAAACCAGTTTGTAAGTACAAACTAAACAGGATTTTCTTTAGAAGCCTTTTCCACTAGCAGAGATTCCAATCTTATTCTTTTTCTTAATATTTAAAAAAATATATATCCAGTGGTAAAATTAATAATGGAGGAGTAATATGCTTGTAGCAAATGTCAGGAAACGCTAACATTTTTACTGAATGGTGAAAAAAAAAAGTGAGTTCATTTACATCATCTTATTTTTCTTGCTATCATAGCTTTTATAGCACTCTCAAAAATTCCTGCCTTATACTGTCCTATTCAGTATTTCCTTGCCTCCATCTTTGAGGGAATAGTTCATCATAAAAAGGGGGAACACATTGGAACAATACAATGGTGTCTTATATTCTCCAAAAAGAGTTGTCTTACGCAAGGCCCTCTTTAAAAACCCATTTGTCACACTCTATGAAACAATTTATATGATCTCTGTTTTCATATCTCATAGTCCTAATGTTTCTCAAGACATAACTGTGATATAAGAAGGTCCTACTGTCTCTGTTGTAGTGAGGGGAAATTAAAGTACAAAGTGGCTATGTGAATTGGCAAAATCACAAAAGAGGCCTTTTGGGGAGCAGGAAATTGAATACCAGCCTTGTAGCTTAACCAGTGTGTCAGCCTTCTTTTTGAAAAGAATAAATGGTCCTGGAAGTACTGAATACAAAGTACTGAATGGGTGTTAATCAATACTTCAGGAATACCCTGCATAACTTTATTAGTATTCATCGCATAATTTCTGGGTTTGATTGATTGAATTATAGCAATTGAAATGTACCAATGGCTTTTAGAAACAGATTCAGTATAAAATATATTCCCAGTTTTAAATTACAAATGTACACACTTGCTAATATTGCATATTCCTCAGGATCTTAATTTAACAATTTATTTTAGCACGTCTTAGTTCTGAAATGTCAAGACTGAAAGAAAAATGAAGAGGCCAGAACATAGCATAATTCCATATGACATTGAGTGCTAATCATTAGCTATGTCAAGGAGGTCTAGAGCTGTTATAATACTGAAGTCATTAGTCTGTTTATAACCTATTATTTGACTACAGTGTAGCATTAGAGTCAGCTAGCTACGTTTGCTACTCAGGGAAAGACATTTATCACCAAAGAGAAATTCTGTACACTCTGGGTTTCATGGCATTTTGCTCTGCTGTTCACAGCACATTGGAAACCATGATTACTAAATGGTTTGTTAAATTAAAATAAAAAAAATTAATGAATTAAAGAAATAAACTTTACTAAGAGTTATATTTAACAAGGATGAGCCTGTGACCTAACAATAATATTCATGCTCAGAAGGAAAGAAAATTCAGCAGCAGACACCTTCCTACTATGAAATGAAATGGCTAAGAGCAAAACAAAAGAAAAATCCCCTCTGCTTTTTCTTACCCTGGTTTTACTATGGCTAAAATCAGGAATACAGACAGATGAAATCTTAAAATCTCTGCAATGAAAGTGTTTGAAACTTTATTAAAATTTTATCTTGCTCTCTCTCTCATCACTGGAAGTCATCTAGTTCATTTCTGACAAGGACAATGATCTTTTATTAACATTAAAATATCTTTTTTCCATTGGCATATCATTTAATACATTCATTTTTATACTTCTGAGGATTTGTTTACTAAAATCTAACAATTTTGAGGCTCTTCAAAATAATTTGTATCTTTCCAAATCCATTTGTTCTGTTCCTATACATCTTCACTTCTCAGACATTAATTTATGAGAAAATTTCACAATATGTCATGAGTTAAAGCTCTAAATTGAGAATTAAATTTCTGCCTGAGCAGAACCTTTTGAGTTTTGCAAAATACCAGTAACTTTTGTAGCCACATTTATTTGATGTCAAGAAAAAGGAAGAAAGATTACAAGTTGGAATAATTAGTATTGGAAACTAGTCTGCACATTGAACTCTAATGGAAATGAATGAGGGAGTTTTTGAGAGAGACTTTTAATCACCACTTCTATAAATAGTGAGCTTCTTATCACTGCCTCTTAAACCTTTCATTAATTTTTTCTTTTCAGACTTTTCCTTTTCTTTTAGACTTTGAACTGGCTCTTCTGGTCCTAATAACAGTCAGTTTAAACACACTAATAAAATCTAATATATTTGAAAAAAGTAACTGGAAGGGGAAAAATGATACCTATTATGATAAGACCTTGCTATAAGATTGAGAACAAAATTAGTTTATGCAGTGACCATCACCCTAGCCTAGTTACCAATGAATGAACTAGTAATCCCTGGAGTTAAACTCATTACTTTCTAAAGAACTTCAGCTAAGTGCTATAACAAATTGGTATCTTCTCTAAATTAGGTTTGCAAGGGATACATGGAAATTGTCTGAACCTTTGAGCTCAGTGTAAAGTTCAGTTCCATAATAAGCCACTTTTGCAGAGGATAAGAAGAGTATGAAAGACCTTTGCTAATTTAAGTACCTTGAGAAGCATCAAATTTGGATGAATTAAAGTTCATATTAATGCAGCCCAGTGGCAGCTATTTAAGTAGGTATTCAGATATTCCATTCAGTTATATTTTATCTTAAAAAGGTAACACATTTCTGACACCAGAAAATTGGCATCATACTGATAATACATTGATCTCTATAGAGTTAGAATTTAACACAAAAGTTTTAATGCCTTTAACATAAAAATGAGAAAGTATCAGAGCTTTTAGAAAAAAATATATTTCCTGCTATACAGTTTTTAATAGACACATTTTTATTTAAAAGAATACTTGCATCCTCCCATGTGTTCAAGGCATGTTTACTTTTTTTCCTCCAGTGCCATTTATCTCATTGTAATAAACTAGTACTTCCTCCCCTACTGATCAACATTGATATCATATGATTGGTAATAGAAACTACTTGTGAAGTGTATGGGAGATCAGTATAATCGAAAATCAATGATCTGAACTGAGTCTGGTTGTTCTATAATGTGGTTTATGTAATTTGATAATGCCAATTCTAATGGAGTTAAATATAATCCATCGAAATTTCAGGATGTAAGGGTCAATAGGGAGTGCAATGCCTCACTTCCCAGCAATTACCACTTATTACTGGGGCAGTGCTTTTGCTTTGCTGTTCTGCTTGCCTCAATAAATAATATTTGGAGACCCTGCAGCTGCAGTCAATAGAGTACAGTTTTATTGTCACAGCTTCATAGTCAGATCAATACCAACTCTTCTGAGACACAGGAGAGAACCACCACACGCCAATCTAATGAAACCATGTGTTTTTATGATTCTGAAATTATACATTTTATTCATTGCTCATGCTTAATGTCACTGTTGCTTTTAATAGGGCGCTTTTGAGTAAACTTTTATGTGCCCTTCACATGACATTTATGTGTAGAAAGAAAGGGAATTTGTGTTTGGAAAATGAGTTATAGTGAAACAAAATTGCAAACATTTCCTGATTTTTTTTTCTTCTAGATGTTGGCTTCAGTTATAAGATTTCCCTACATTGCTGTTGCAGGGTTTGAGAATAAACTAGAAAATAACCAGAGTCTTAGTGGACCCATGCTGCAGTTTAAAATCCATTAATGGAGAATGTAAGCTTCCCTCTCTCAGGAGTGGGATTCTGGGCCTCAGCACAAAAACTGGGTTAAAAAAAAAAATAAAAAAAATTAAGATTTTAAAATATGTCCAAAAAGATATCTGCATCTTTATGAAATTTTACATGTGACAGCTTGTTCTGCAAACTTGGAGGCTTGGAGCTCTGTAAGTAGCTTAAATTATTTAAAGAAACAAGCTCCATCAAAGAAAGCTGGGCTTAATTCAGGAATTGTGTTTAACATGCAAGTTAAATTCTCATGTGCAAAAATCTGCAGTGATATGAACAAGCACCAAGGACTGTAAGCTGGTGTAAGGAGTTCCAATTTAAATCAAGAAGGTATAGATTTTGAATTTATTCAAGAGGATGTGAATCTTTCTCTTAAGTGGGATGTCCTACTATGCTGTCTAAATAGATATAACAGATAGCAATGGACAATATTTATGTCTGAGGTTTGCATGAACAAGCTTTCTTTTCACCAGCTTCATTTTTATCCTGCTTTTCATCACAATCATGTATAAGGTGCACAAAAAAAATGCACAAACATCTCAAAATTAGGAAATCAAAGAGGTCCTGGAAGTATCAGAAGAAAATTACAGCCCTTCTAGGTTAATGACAAACAAAACATACAAAACAAGTCAGTACAAAAGGAAGGTATAGAAAATCCCTCTACATTGCAGCTATTTTTACTAATGTTTGTTTGTAAATTACACGACTGTTTTCCAGGGAATATATTATACCATGGAAGCAATTTTCTTTACAATTATTTTTCAGTTATTACTAATATTTTTACATCTCATGCCAGTGATGATTCATCACAGGATTGCAGAAATAAGGTGATCAGTCATTTCCATTGGGTTAACATAGTGATGTTTTCAGTGAATGCTTTGGGAACACCGAAAGCTCAAGCTCAATTTTTGCTGCTGGTAAAAATCCCACAAGATGCATAGACACTGAAAGTCTGTTCAATGATTTAAAGTCAGGTAAAAAAGGTGAGGAAGGATTTCAACATTTTTTTAAAACAGAGACCCTCTTTCCAACACCTTCAGGAGGGAGTTTTCCTTTGCAGTAGCATAAATATTTATAACACTCACCACCACCTGCACAATCATCCCCATAAACTGATATGCTCTCATAACTACTGGTAATGAAACGTGTTTTACGCGACAAGCCTTTGGCAATGTGTCCATGCAGCGCAGACATTAGCAAAACAAGAGCACTAGCAAGCTTACTACTGTGGCACAGCTATTGGCTATTTTAAGGTGTTTTCTTTCCCAGACAGACATCTCTCATGCACCTCTGTATGTATACAAAACTACAGGAAGCAGTGTTGCCTAGAAGGTAGGGCAGAGTCTTGAGATTCAGGTTCTAGTCACACTTTTTTCACTGATTTACTGGTAAATTTGGGGGAACTTTATCTTTTCCTTATTGAAGTTGCTACTTGTAAAATAGAATACAGCTACCTGATTATTTCAGGCACAGTCTGAAAATCCCTTGTGGTCTCCTGTGGCCCCTGGTGCCATAACTGTGCCCACAGCAGAGGGAGCATTAAACTCATTGCCCACGGGAAAGTGTGGGGAGTGATACCCATGTTCCTATAATCCTTGGATGGGTAGGATGAGCTCATTAGCCTTCTGGCAGTCATCCTAGGAGAAGGACAACTCTGATTCCAAACCCGGGCAGATGGAGCTCGTTTAGCCCTGTGAGGCCTTCCATCTAAGAGGTTAAACCTCTGTCCTAAGGACCTCGCTGCCAGCGTCCAAGCTTGCTAGGCCCTGGCAGATGAACCTTAGGACTAAAGGGTGGGTCCAGCTCTGCGCATGCTGTGTCTCACCTAAAAAAAAAATCCATAGCACAGGCTCGAGGGTGCTATCTGCTAGCCTCTTTTTATCAGCGCGCTTGGAAAAGGCGCTGATGAGGAGCGTGGATGGAGCCCTCCCTGGATCTTAGTTCGCGAAGCCTAGCCACAACTTGATTATTTTATGACCTTTGAAATTATTTAATGAAAATTTCATGTATGAAACAAGCACTCTATAAATAATGTATTTATACTTCTATGTATCTAGGTTTCTAAATGACCAGTTCAGAGTAGAATATAGATAGTTAACTCATTGTACAATAACTATGCTCATTCTCTTTGGAGCCACTAGAATGTCATAGCTACCAAAACAAAGTTTTTTAACTACTTCAGCAACAGTTTGGGGCAGCTAAAAATTTTAAGGCATCTAGAATAATGTTGAATCTGAATAATACTGTCAAAACAGAAAAATAAAATTAGTAAGTATGTTAATTTCAAATCTTTATAGAACATACCATTATTTAAAATCATGGCCAAGATCCAAAATTATCTTTATAATATATGAATGCTCTTTGTGGGTTTGTTGGTCATCATCCAGCTTTATATAGTTTCAAAATTTTATAATGGCATAAGTAGGATAAAATTTCAGACTTGTAATAAAATTTTGGCAGAACATTGATCATTATGTTCAACTGTAAAAATCTTCCTGTTGTACATAAAAAATAAAAAGCAACTAGTTACGTACAATGAGAAAATCTAGATAAAGACCATGCAATAACAAAAGTTGATCCAAAGCTCACTGAAGACAATAGAGGTCTCTTCCACTGATTACAATGGATATTGGATAGGATCCTAAATGGGAAAATCAAGGCATTCATCCAGAGAAGCACTTAAACATGAGAATAGTCTCGCTTAAATCTCATTGAAAAACTCTCAGTTTTGATTTCAGCAGGATTACTTGCAGGGTGAGAAATGACTAAGTATGAGCAGTGATAACAAAATATGGCCTCTGGATTCGTATATCTAGGCAAGATCTTTGTGTCAAGGAATGCAGAGCTGTATCCACATCTTTAAATATTCATAGAGGCTACTTTCGCCTAGTTGAAGTATAGTTGAGGAAGTGTTGCCAAGCTGAAGAAGGGAGTAAGTCTCACAGAATGCTATCTCTGCCTTTGCAGAAGGAAGTTGATCACTGTGCTACATCATGCACAAGGCATACCTGTTCTCAGCCTTCCACTACCACATTAATTCTGCCTCTAAGTTTGCTGGAGCACTCAGATGCTTGTTGCATAATGAAAAGCAACCAAGACATTTGAAGAAGGAACTTTTTCCATGAGTAGACATTTGAACATTTTTGTACTTTATTTTTTCTCTGAGAATATGATAAGGAAGCTTTGTACGAAAGAACAAGCTGTATTTCAGCAAGATCACATAGGACAGCAGGAGGGAGGCTGTTATTTAGATAGGCATTAGGAAAGGTGAACAAGAAAGCACAGCTTATTCCTACATAAAAATTACCCATACCATAAAAACTGAGGCCAAGATTAGAATATTACTGTTAGTATAAAATCCTTCACTTTTAAAGAATGTACCAGTGTAAGTTCACTCCTTGGTTATCAAGAAAAGTACATACAATACATGCAGACATTAGAGTTGTGCAGTATTTTCTCTTTAAAATATCATGCATAGGTACTGACTGTTCAGTGAAAACAGGACAGCTAGAAAAGTTCTGCTCTGTCAACCCTTGTACCCCTGACTTGCAAAACTTAAAGGTGGAATAAACATAAAATTAAGAGACTATATATTAGTTGTTGAGAAAAGTAGACTCCAAGAGCAGAAGAGATAAATTTTAGTGCTGTTTTTTTTTTTTTTTTAACAAATCACAGAACAAATGAGATCACTGTTGCATGTGGAAGTGTTCTGTTGTACCAATATTTTTTCCTAAAAAAAACATGTTTAGGTAGAGAAACACATATTTTACAATGTAATGTTATTGAAAATGACTGTGTATTGGGAAATGAATAGGATCTTACATTGTCATTGAACATATTGAAAGAGAGTAAAGACCATAAGTTAACTCCTTATGGTTCTCATTTGAAATGTGTCAAAGCATCACTAGAACTAGATAATTCATTACAATCCAGTGCAGTTAAGCACCTCATAAAGTTAATATTCAACACTTGTATTTACAGCACTTTCACTTAAGTAGATTTTTAGCCATGTTGTTTAAACTAAACTGGTGTTGACACAATTATTTCATTTTGCCTTCTGTCAGTATGAGATAATCATATTTTTCTTTATTGAATGCTTTCCCAAAGTCAGACCAATTACTTGTGTTATAGCACAATAGAACAACAACTGAAACATACCATTCCCACTGTGGAGGACATGGCATGTATGAAAGGACCAGAACTTCAAGTTCTTTTTCTTAGTCTTCCAAGAAATTATGTCTCCCTTCCACTTTATATAAAAGCACAGTATGGGGCTAGGGCAGAATCCTTTTTCTTTCTTGAAAGTTATGCTACTTCTGTTTGCTCTACAAGGGGTTTGAAGATTGTCCATGTTTTTCATAATGAACACCAGAAAATAGGCTGTAGTTTCCTCCTTCCTTGCCCATGCAATATATAGAAGAGTATACAAGAGAGGCATATCAGTAGATGTATCTATTATTTGCTATTGCCTTACCTTTCTCCCCCAAAATGAAAATATTCTGACAATGAAGTGATATGCAGGTTGCCTAGCTTTGTCTCTTAGCTGTTCCACAGGGTCCTACTGCAATCTACCATCATTTGCCCTGTAAATCTGTAAAATATAAAAAAAAAAACCAACGTATTCCTTCTAAAAGCAAATGATAGTTCTGATTTTATATTGTCTTTTTACAATATAAACATTCCAGGGAAAGAATATCTTGATATTTATAAAATGCTAACACATGACCTTAGTTTGGATGCACATAATAAACAGTGTTAGTATTGCAGTAAACATGGTGTTAAAGTGTGTGTGGGAAAGTTTGCAGTAAGAAAAAAGTATTTTTTTAGTACTTTTTTTAAGCTACTTTGTCATTTTCAACTTTATCAATTGGCCTGAAAAAAGATATCACAACTCCTTAAAAATCTTGTTACGAAAAGTTAATACTGATGATAAAGTATCTTTGAAATGTTTCTTTGCAGGGTTGTGCAAAATTAAGATGTCAGAAGAGCAATAGAATGAAAGTATTATGTACAGTCAAATGCAGTTATCACTGGAAACTGCAGACAATTACATATGAGTGGAGGGTGTGCAGTTATAGCAGTTCTGGAATTAATTCACGCATTGGTTGTTTTATGTATACTTTGTGATTCTGTTCAGTGTCACAAAATATATTGAAAACTCTTAACACCTTTTAAAACTCCATTCACTTCTGATGCAATAACAGAGATTGGTCCAATAAAGTAGAACCAAAATCCATTTGTGAACCTTTTCACTGAAGTATATTAAAAAAAATCTCCTGTTATTTGAGCTTACCTTATAAAATGTTTACATGCCATTAAATAGTACTAACATCTCCTGTGTAAATTAAATGGGCTGTGATGTTCCCTATGTCCTAAAGAGCAGTAGTACTTGAGGCTGTAAAAATACCTTCATGTAATAAATCAAATGCTCTGCTCCTAAAACTGGAATTATAAAAATAAAGGGACACAATCCCTGCCTAATTAGCTAGTCTGTACAGCCATTGCTCTGCAAGCACTATAAAGAAAAGTATGTTTAAACTGCAGCAGCTCCTACAACTCAGCATATTTTAAGAGCTAGTACCTGATGCAAGAAAGTGAATTTAATTTTCAAAATAATTTTGAGAAAAAAAATTAAAGTGTGTGTGCTGGTTCGTTACAGATTTTTTCCATCTGTGTAAAAGGTAGCGAGCAGCACTATTTGACAGTAGAGAAGTCTGACACAAGTCTGAATTCAGAAGGAGGGCAGGGAGTGAAGTAAGTTGATCCTTTTCACGCTCACTTGAAATATTTGTTTTCATCCATTTACTGATGGGGAAGTGAAAGGCAGCCTATCCTGGCATGAAGGCAGGTACAAATGCTAAGCTGAACTAGAAATCTTTTTTCCCCTTAGTTCACATGTTTCTACATGCCCTGTTAGTTTCTTTCTTTGTTACATTCCTCTCCACTGAACTTTTTGCAAACGAAGTTTGCCAACATGAGAGTTTGCCAAACCATTCTTTTTCCATTTTGTTTCACTTTTGGAAATATTTTTGGCTTCAGTTGTATAGGTAAGTAATGTCTTTAGATAAGCCTGTTCTGCAAAAAATAAAATGTATGCTGTAGTGGCTGAGGGGAGTTCACCTGAGTCATTTTATCTTCCACAGTCACTTTTCTAATACAAATTTGAGTGTTACTGAAATTTAGCTAAGAGTAAAATTTCTCCAGTGGGGAAAAGCTTTTGTCTAGTGCATAATTTTTTACATGAAAATATAATTTGAAATCTATTGAATCAATATATAGTAGTTACATTAAATAAATGACATGCATTCTCACTTTGCTATCACCTAGACTGATCCCTAAATGAATTTTTATTGACTATATCCCTACAAGTTGTGTTATCTGAGGTTCAAACTATTCCTGTCTGTGTTAAGTGTTGGTATAACAGAACATTGTGGATGCTGCAGGCTGAAATGCTCTCCCATTTCCTTGAAGATGAATGCACAAGACAAGTGCTCAAGCTATGAAGCAAGTCTGTATTAGAATCTATGAAAACAAACCTGAATATGTAACTCTTCAAAGACACAGAAAGATTAAATAGGTTGGAAGCAAATCTCCCTGTTTCCTGCCAGGGCTTTGTACAAATCAATCCTTTTCTGCATCCTGATTTCCCATCCAGCAACATTAGTACTCTCAGGGGTTCTAACAATCTTTGTAGAGTCCCGTTCTGATCCTAGGAACCTCATCCTTTTCCCACCATCCCCCTACCCTGGAAGGCTGATCTTTCACTCGGCCTAGTGCTCGGCCTAGTGCTCGGCCTAGTGCTCCTGCTGCAGGATGGCCTGTGCCAGCTGTGCTGCAGAGGCACCCACAGCCCCACAACCTCATTTTCACAGACTTCCCTTTCCTTGCAGGCCTTATGTGTCTAGGGATTTTTTTTTCCACAGGATATACAGTAAATCACAGACAAATGGAGCCAGACTGAACCTTTTTGCCACCTAATCGCATTTGGTGAAGCTAATGGTCATTTTGGTGATGTTTTTGGTAGTCTCTTTTCCTGGCAGTGTTCTTGGCCTTTCTGTTTCTCTAAAGAACTTAAAAATCTCTCCTGAGATGCAGCTCACCTGATCCAGCAGGTGCCAAAGAGAGAGGCTGCCCTAACTGCCTTAAATTAAGCTCTGGGACAGGCTTCTTGCTGCACTCCCACCAGCTGCAGCTCCACAAAGTAATGACTCTGCCCTGCTGGGTGTTCACTGGTGCTGTGTCTGAGCATGGAGGAGGAATGCAGTTGGAGAGTACTTGTTTCTCTACTAAGGTGGGTATGGGGCTGAGCTGTTTATCTCCATGTTGAGGTTTCTGGTTTAAGCAGCTTAAAGGTTGCTGTTGTGGGGGTGGTATGTGATGGGGGTTGTCTGCTGGTGGTGCCCTCCCATCTTAGCATAAAAGAAAAAAATGAAATGCTATGGTGACAAGGTTGTTCTCCTATGTCCCCTGGCTGCCTGTGTTCCCTTGAGGGGCTGCTGGTGTGGTGCTTTCAGTAGGGGCAGCTGGAGGTAGAAGGTGGGCATAGGTAGAGCCTGAAGGAGGAACTGTGTGGAACCTTCTGGAGCACTGCTGGTATTTACTCCTTGTGCCACAGTAAGGGAGAACTGTTACAGCTATTTGATGTGCTTGGTATTTTCTTCCCCCTGTGTTCTGCACTTCTTGGGCTGCCTGTGTGTGGCAGGGTGCCTCTTGCATGTAAAAAATCCTAATTTTACCAGTAGCAAGTATTAATTTACTTGTAAGCAAGCTGTATGTTTATCTCTTTTTATTGATTTTATTTGTCAAATAGCCTGCAAAATGTGTACTCTTGCTGCTCTCACCCAGAGCTTCCTGTGAGACTGTAAGTGGCAGGTGGGGCCACAGAGGTGTTTAGTCAGCATTTGGATACAGGCAGGCAGGAAGAGGGGAAAAGGCCAGGCATTTTGGCAGCAGATCAGTTCTGACTGGATTAATGGTATCGTGAAACTTTAACACATAATATAATTGTACCTTTGTAAGGGAATAGGAAAACTGGTGTAGTTGTGTTGTGAGTAGTGCTCTTGGTATGGCAGAACTTTGAATTCCTTGGTATTTTCAAATGCATCTGAGAGGAATAATGTGATTTTCAAAGATAAAAAATTTCCTTTTAGCTTGGAAATCATTACCTGAGAAAAGAGATAGAGACTTAACCGCTGAGGTAACTTCAGAACCACTTTCTTGCCCTGCTTGGCTTGATGCATGTGCATATGATAAGTACAGTTGGTGAAAGGCACTATCAAATTTCACAAGTGAAAACTGTCTTGGATGACCTGCATCACAGAAAGCAGAGCAATTAACATGTAGAAAAGCATAAGAGAAGTTCAAGAGGCCTTTGAGCGTGTAAGAGGTGTAGATGAGGCAGAGGCATGATTTTCTGCATTATGAGTTGCACCTGGGTGTCAGAGAGCAAAGCTAGGCTCTGTAACAGCACACCTCGGCTGCTGTGCTTTGATAATGTCTTTGTTGTATGCCTGGATAAGCAGTGATGACTGATAATTTTCATGACTTGTTAGATGTTGCTTCCAGTGTCGTTCTGGATAAACTTATGTGGCCCAGTGTCAACTTGTAGTTACAGTCTTTCCTGCCCATTTTCTGCTGGGGCAAAGCTGAGTATTTAGGTTGAATTATGGATGAAATGTTGCTAGCCAGTTCATTTCTAGTTCACTATATGAAACCTACGTCCTAAGGACTTGGCTGCCAGCGTCCAAGCTTGCTAGGCCCTGGCAGATGAACCTTAGGACTAAAGGGTGGGTCCAGCTCTGCGCATGCTGTGTCTCACCTAAAAAAAAATTGATAGCACAGGCTCAAGGGTGTTATCTGCTATCCTCTTTTTATCAGTGCTTGGAAAAGGCGCTGAGGAGGAGTGTGGGTCGAGCCCTCCCTGGATCTTAGTTCGCGAAGCCTAGCCATACATATGAAACCTAAGATACCATCAAATTTGTATTACTCAGTGGGAAGCCACCTATTATTTTCAGGCGTATTTAATTTTAATATTACTGAAAAACTTGACCTGTCCTCTATAGAAATGTATAGTATTGTATCACTGGGTGGACTATGGGAATGTGCACTCATGCATGGATCACAATTATTTTAATTCCATAACATTATCAGCAATAGACATATGACTATAATAATGCGATTCTCTAACACAGTCTGTAAAAACACATTGATTTTATAGCTCCCCTAACTGATTATATTAATATCTGTGCATAATTAGTTTACACATTACTAAATTACTGACAGATTAAAAGTGAAATAGTGCAGTTCATACATGGCCACATAACTGCCAGAAAGGAAATTAATATGGATTCAAATGGTCCTCGGAGACCTGCGCTGAAATAGCAGAAATCTATAAAGACTGCTTACGTTAGGAAATTTCCATCACCAACATGTTTGTGGTTGATGCTTTGCTAAGTCTGTTAATATGGGTAAAATTTTGTACAGGAAATGATGTTTGAATGATGCTTTTACTGTTACCAGCTCAAGAATGTGTTTATTAAAAGTAAATTCCTGACTTAAATGGCAATTGCATTGGATGTGAATATGAATTTTAAATAACTTTGTAAGTGTTCCTTATGAAGTGGTAGTAGCATGAAGTAGCTAGTACTTATGATGCAATTCAAACTTACATTGCTTTTAGATACAACAAAAATTGAGAACTTGCTCTTGGTGCTTCTCCCTCAGGCCTAACACTTATTAGAGGTAACCTCACATCAAAACTTGATCTGTTTATACAACCTCAAATGCTACCACACGATTTTCTGTCTCTAGAAGAATTTTGACATAAACTGTATAAACCAACTTCACAGACAATTCAACTGTCTACAGGCTTGTACTTACTGGGTACATTTTGATGAAGACTAGGCTACTAGGCTGCTAGTCCAAGTTATCATTATGGAAAGAGTTGTAAAAGGATTTGGATGTGGTTCTTATAGGTTGGTTGTAGCAGAAAGTTGTGCTAAGGTGCTCTTTTTTTTCTCTATTTTTGTTTTTCTTCTCAACCTGATTAGACTTCTGTGGAATACAGTATTGAAAGAAAAATCAGAGGGGAAGTGAGAGGCTGATGCAGCCAGCGTTTCTTTTTGTAGACTTTGCTCTTTGGAGGCTGTGACCTCAGCGAATGGGTAGTGTCAGCTAGTTGAACACAATGACAAGGGAGAATAGTGTTATGCAAGGAGGCAGCCAGATTTACTACCCAAAACCAAATACAAACTGGAAATACTAGATGAATTTAGTCTCAGTTGTGTTTTTTGAGGCAAAATGCCCTTTAAGGTCAACCAGCGTGATGCACATAAGGATCTGCTTTCTTGGAAGTCTCACTATTTACAGCTCTTATTGCCTTTAGCAAAAGCTGTCGATGTTGGTGGCTGACAGGTCTAAAAGTCATATTGAAAAGGCTGACCAAATCTTTTATTTTGGGGAAAGATTGTTGCTGCTTCCCTACCTTACTCCCTCTTTGAGGTAGCCTCTAATTAACTCTCTCTTGCTAAGCCTTCAAAATAATTAGTTTGTTCTTGAGCTCCAATTTTATGTGTCATATCGGTGTGTTGTGGGTGAAAAGGGAGAGAGGCTAAAGGTAGCCTGTGCTGTGGCTCTTCAAGGATCAGCATGGTTAAGAGGGTGACATTTCAGATGAAGCATTATGAAAGCAAAGGTCAAATGACAGCTGCTTAGAGGTATCAAAAGATTTTTGTGGATGTGTTGCTTTCTTTCACTTGAAGGGTTCAAATATGTGGAGGTACTAAATAAGGATGATGTCTAGGTTCACAATTTTTCATGGAATTTCCTGGACCTTGTACTCTGGGAGGAGATAAGCTTCATGTTTAAGATAATAACTATTTTAACATAGCTTTCCATTTTGCTGAAGTAGTCACTCATTAGAACTATATTTATGATTGCGTAATAAGTGCTCCAAATTCACCAACCAGTCTTTGCTGGAATTAATCACATGTACATGCCAATTTACTTTCTGGATTTGGAATTAAGATGATCTGTGTGAAACATGATGATTTTGTTTGCAAGTATTTTTTAGTAACCATTTCCATCAGTTGTGACTTGTGCAGCGAGATGCCACATGGGAGGTCTGCCATTTTCCATGTAGACCACGTGAAATACAATTGGCAGACTTGCATATTGCTGCTGGATTTTTGTACATCTAGCTGAACTATCATGAATGTTTTGCTTCTTGCCAGCCAATGGAAGCTACTGTTACACTTACTGTCACAGTGGGTTTGTGCAGGAAGAGGTAGCTAAAATTTCTAGGATGCAAGGACTGCATGTAGATCTAAGAGAACCAAAGATATGGAGCTAGGTTTTTGAAGATTAACTGTAGTTTTGTTTGCTTGTTGTTTTTTTGGTTTTGTTGTTATACATTATTTTAAAGATGAGTATCTTCAGCTTTCTTGAATAGGAAAATTAAGCAAGGTAGAGCTGTTATCATTAGCTGTGTTAACAAATACAACATTATTCCCCAGGGCTATTGGCACCAAAACAGCACTGTGTTTGCACATGCTTCAAGTGGGAAGGGTCAAACAACATTATAAGTGTAGTAACTTCCTTGTTCTAGGCAGAATTTTGAGACACTTGTAATAATCAATATAGCCTAGATATAATTCAAATAATATCGTCAAATAAAAACATCTTTGCTCAGGCAGTTGCATTTAATGCATAAGATATTTAACCTGACCAACTGTCTTGTGTAAAACTATTTTGTGGGTTTGAATGCTTTATTTTGACAATGAATGTACTTTGGTAATGTTATTGAGTAACTCACACTTTGTGATCATGTCCAGTAAATCACTCTATCTGTCATTTTTGGTGTTTTTCAGAGTTCCTTTGCTATTTAGTGATATGGATCCCTGGGATTATTTTTTTTGCAAAAAGTTTTGTTTACTTATATTACATGTTTCAGTAGTCAGTGTAGTGAAATAAGAGATGAGATTAGATTAGTGGAGTTTTCCTTATTACATTTCCCATCTAAGCCTCTATAGGTCTGGAAATTTTATCTTTTGTACCATTAACACAGTTCTAAGAGGAAGCTATGTAAAAAAAAAAGCAACAAACAACAAAAAAACCCCACAGCAAAACTATCCCCTCAAAAACGAATCCAAAGCCAATTTTCTATTTTTCTTTTACTGTGAGCTTTATGCTGCTACAGCAGAGTTAAGATTACTTAAGAGCTGATCAAAAAGACTGTTTCTGTTTAATGAGGTATGTGAGTGCTGGAGGAATTGTGAAACATTAGACTGCAGTTTCCATAGATGTTAATTTGAGCTCTTTAAAAGAGTATTCTCCTCACTTGTCTGTATCAAACAGGTCTGTAACCAAGTAATCATTGTGTTTTTGAATTTCACTTGCTTCAGTACATTCTTGTTTTTATACATTTTCTTGCTGTTCTCTCTATAAAGCTCCCTGAATTCAGACAGTTTTAACACCATTGTTTTAGCAGTCCTACTAGTTTCTTCACAAGTCTTACATCTTTGTGGATTTTCCTCCTTGTACTAAGTCCAAGAAGCCTAAGATCATGAAAATTGAGTTTCTTACAATAAGAGAACAAATTAACCTGGCAAATCAGTGTTTCGTGCTAAGGTTGCAAAACTTTCCCAGATGAGCTACAATTAACACTCACCTGGATGGCTCAGACTTCCAGTTTTCTAAGTTCCATGATCTCGAACTGTGCTGGCAAGCAATGGGATCAATAGAGGAACAATTTTTCCCCTAAGAGGATATTTATTAGGTGGGAGATATATGCACAGACTTAAGAATTATGCACAGTTGGAATATATATATGAAATGAATGCAGTGTGGAGGATGAAGATGCAGTAGTAGACTTTCAGGATTGGCAAATGGAGGAGAGAGTGGACTTTTAGTAGCTCAATTTTTGGTGCATGGAGGTGCTGAATGATTTCTAAAATCAAAAGCAAGTGCGTGATTGTAACGAGTTGGGAAGCGTTTAAGGCTTTGTTTTTCTTCCATATTGGACACAAGCATCATTGAAACAGTCAAAGCTCTCTAACTGGGCACCCATTGAATAACCTGAGTGAAGAATTTTCAAAGGAGTGGTCCGAGGAAACACTTTTTACTAATGCACTAACTAGGACTTCACTTTTCCTAGGAAAAGATGTAGGAGGACATAGGACTAATGGTTGATAGTGTGGCTAAGGTGTTTCCTTGTTTTGTTTTGCTCTTTAAAATGGGTTATGAACTCTTATTGTTAAACTAAAAATAGATTGCAATAAAAAAAACAGTTAAAAAATATCTAGTGAACTATTATTAGACAATACTTAACCTGTTCTAGGAAAAAGGTTTTCTCTTTTTATTGTTATTCTCTAACAAACAAAAGTTTAGTTTAGGTTTCTTTTTTCTTTTCCATTTGACTTGAGAAGAATTACATCAGTGATTTCAGTCTCTTTGAAAGATAATCTTTTAAGGCAAAGAAAAGAACAGTTCAAAAAACTGAATTGTGCTGTGAAGTTTTTATTATTTCTGCTGTTACTTAAGAATGGTGAGAGTGAATTTCTGGCTTCTATGAAGTAAAAGTAGAATTTCCCTGCCTTATCAAAAGAAGTTAATCTTTGTTACACAAGTTTCATCATTTTTGTTTGTATTAGAGAAAGAGGGCTTGTCTAGTTAGAGAATTAAACAAAAAAAAGTCAATACAGAAGCATGTTTTATGGATGACAATTTTTAAAATTGTTTGCTATCATGTTTACAAGTAATGTTTTCTTGAATTGTTTGAGGAAATTTAGAAAATCTATTTCACTTTTTAAAAAAGTAATTGTTTAGTTACTACTTGGATGCTTCAAAGAAGGGACAGGTGAAGACTGAAATAAATGTGACCCAAGGGTTAGATAGTTGGCAAAGCTTTGACTTACTGAGGAGATTTGGTAACTTTCTCTATCAATGGATTACTGGCTTGCCTGCAAATATTTATGCTGTTATATGCAAAAATAAATAAGCAGTAGGGGAATTGTTTTATTTCCCCCTCCTTACCTCAGCTTCATAATTACTACTCTGTGCAACTTATTTAAAATTTCTTCTCTTGTATTATGTAGGAGATGTAGGGGCTTGATATTTTCCTTACAAAAAATATTAACGTAGACGTGTGCCTCTGTTTGTTTATTCAGATATTGAAATTGCATAATATAGTCTGTGTAGAACTATAGTTACAGGTTTTTGGCAAACAAACGAAGCAAGTTTGCAGTTTAAGTAACAAACTGCACAGACATAGCCTTCCATTAAGAGTTGCTTGTGTAAGCATATCACATTTCCAAGAATGTAAACCACATTAAAAAATACATACTGTAAATCTCATTAAAGCACTAAAATTAACTGAGGGTTTTTTTTTTTTTTTCATATTTACTTGTACTTGGTAGCATTTGTAGCAGCATGTTCAAATATATAGCTTCTTTCCATGTCTTTCTGCATGGTAAGGAGCAAACATGAATGCTTGTTATCGTACTTTTTCTTGCAACAACATACTCAAAAGTTGTGCCATTCAGGCTAGTTCTTTTAATTATACTGTATCTGCACCAGTAAACAACATGAAGAATGCAAAATGTAATTTTAGGGGAGCTAATTAAATTTTGATTTCAAGGAACATCACAAAAAAACTTACTCGAATATTTTCAAGAAAGTCGAAAATCCTCCCAGCTGCTCCAGTTCTCCTAAATCCTTACCCCTCTGCAACTAAGAAAATGAATATTCAGTATTTTTTCCATTTGAGTCCCTTGATATACTATTGATTCACTTTATTTTCCCAACAATTTCTGACAGATTTCCCAATGTGCTTACTTATGTGCTTTGATCTTAATTTTGTGACTGCCTTTGAAAAGCACATAAAAATTAGAACTGCAGCAAAGTGTTCACTAGAGCTGCTAAATAGTGAATGCTACTCTTGGAAGTAGTGAGTTCACTACTGGTGGCATATGTAATATTTAGTTTTCCACATCCACCATACTGAGTATTAACTGAAGGAAGAAAGTGTTAAAGAGGTAGGAATTAAAGGCTGCCTGCATGATATATTTTAGTAATGCTTGGTTGGTAGAATCTACATGCATGAGAGAAATAGACTTTTAGCTAATATGAGTGGCATTGACATGAATGCAGGCTGAAAAAAAACCAAAAATCTGAAAGCAAAGACCTAGTGCTGAATGAGTTGCTTGCAGAATTTTGATTTTTAGAAGGTGACTTTCTGAAGTGCATTTGTTATTCTCAGTAACTGTTCTGTATAACCTAGTGAAGTGACAGTATTGAAAAGGACAGGGTACGTTTTGTTTCACTGTATCGGCACACACATCTAAGCTGTTTTTAAAAAACAAAAAACAACCCCACAGATCTCCCAAAATACCCACAACGTCTGAAAATACAACCCTTCCCACCCTGGGGTTGAGTGTGAACACATGGTCTAGACAAAATTTGAGGCTCACTGTTCCCTTCTCACAAAGTCTAAAACCATCTTTTCCTGCTGATGGCTGGCTCTTTTCCATAGCTTGGTGTTCACATTTTGCTCAGGGATCTTTTTCGTGTGGAAGTAGATCTTTCACTGGCTCACTTTCTATGCTGCTGCACATTTCAATGTCTAATGAAATCTTAGAATTGATGAGGCTGACTTGCTTTTGTCTTGCTACCAGTGCTAGGGGTGGCAAAGGGCTCACCTCAGCAAGTATGGTGTCCTTAAAACTGTCTATCTTGAATGCTTCTAGAGATACTAGGTTTCATGTAATAAAGGTCTGGATTAGCTACATGGTGTTTTCTGCACTGGATTCTAATAAAGTGGCTTTTCACCAAGAAAGTTCAAGTTTCTATTAGATCCAGCCTTATTCTTACCCAAGATCTCTGCAAACAAATGATCATAGAATCCTAGAATGGTTAGGGTTGGAAGGGACCTCTGGAGGTCATCTAGTCCAACCCCCCTGCAGTGGCCAGGGACATCCCCAACTAGAGCAGCTTGCCCAGAGCCCTGGCAAGCCTCACCTGGAATGACTCCAGGGATGGGAACTCAACCACCTCCCTGGGCAACCTGTTCCAGTGTTCCACCACCCTTGTGGTGAGGAACTTCTTCCTATTGTCCAGTTTAAATCTACTCCTCTCCAATTTAAAACCATTGCCCCTTGTCCTTTCACTGCAGGCCTTTGCAAACAGGCCCTCTGCAGCCTGCTTGTAAGTTCCCTGTAAGTACTGGAAAGTCACTATTAGGTCCCCCCGAAGTCTTCTCTTCTCCAGGCTGAACAATCCCAGCTCCTTCAGCCTGTCCTCATAGGAGAGGTGTTCCAGCCCCCTGATCATTTTTGTGGCCCTCCTCTGGACCTGCTCCATCAGATCCATGTCCTTTCTGTATTGAGGAATTAACCACAATGTACAGTCAAATTTTTCACCCTTCGAAGGGGCCTAGTCAAATCTTATACCTCCTCAACAACTGATAACACTTGACTTATTTGTATTTTCTTTCTACCTGGATGATTTCATGAACCTTTAGCAATGTTCATAATTTGAGATTAGCCTGGTGTGCTGCATGACGTTTTGTGTGATTGGATAAATGTGTGCAGGCAGTTGAGATAAGAATGAGATTTGAGAACTGATAATTTCTACTTAGATACTTTTTGAGTTATTTTTCAAATTATTTTTGTACAGATCTGGGAGCATTTATGAACACACTGGAAAGATGCTCTGAAGGTGAAGAACACTAATTAACAAGTCAGCAAAGCAGTAAGTCATGTACTTAATTTGTAGTGTGTTAACAGACACATCAAATTGTTATGCCTGAAGTAGCACCTTTAGAACTGTGGGCTGCAGTTCTGGATAGACACGTTAAAGGAAAACCATTTCAAATACAAACCAAGACTTAATACCTGCAGCAATGAACTCATTAAAAAACAAACTCGCTCCTCAAAATGCATGACAAACCAAACACAGAGCATGAAGACAGCATTTGTGTGAATATCAGGCTAGAATAATGTTAAACAGTTCTGCTTGATCCTGATTTTTCAAGGCTTTTTCAGCTTTATCCTTATTGGGTTCGTGAGCTCAGATTTATAGAAATATTTTTCTAAGTAGTTCTTTAATTTTTGAACCAAATTCACTGCAGCAAATTAGGCCTTTGAAACTTGCTAATTATCTTTCACCTTCATAATGAAGGGGGTTCCAAACTGGTTAAATTCAAATGATTGCCTTGGCAATAATTAATACTAGTGCCATTATTGAGAATTGTACCTTGCATCTAATCTGTAACACAGTTATGCTTGGGTAAAGTTAATCTCCCAAAATATCAGGATGATCATATTGCTATATTCTCTATTTAGTATTCTGATTCATGATGTATTCTAAATCAAAGAAGGAATAGTTTAACAAGACTCTTAGCTTTCAGTCTATAAAATACATTGCTATTAAACTGAGAAAAGGGGAAGACCTGATTGAATTCAGAGGGGAAGCAAATCAATTAGGATTGATATTTAATTTTGAAATTGAAATGCAATTTCTTTTCTGAAGAAATATAATGTATTGAATAATTCCATTTGTACACTTCCTGGACTTGATTATTAAAGAGGTTGTTTTCTTGAAGTTCCTTAAACTATTCTCTTTACAGTTTCATAGGAACATACTTTCTTTATAATAGGACTATTTTTTGATTCATTATGAGAATTTCCTGTCAAGCCATCCTGAGATCATTTTAGTTTTCTAGACATCTAATCAGCTGGTTTCCACCAATAGTAGTTACTACTCTGTACTAGAAATTACTGAAATGCATATAAAATACCCGAGTTTCATGACTCACTAATGTTTTCTAGATTGTTGACATATAAATGACTTTAGGCAGTTGTGTTGACTGTGTGTGAGGGTATCTGTGCATCTGTTCCTAAACTTCTTGGGTTTGGTCATTCCCCAGTAAATATGGTGGAGAACTAGAAATCGTGAAGATCTTTCAGATCTATGAATCCTAGGAAAATTAACAATGGCTGGAAGAAAAAGCTCATATTCCATTGAGAGGAAAAGGTATAATGTAATCTCAGACTTTGTTAGAAATGAGGGAAGCCATGCAAGCTGTCAGCCTTGGGGCAAATCTCTGCAGGAGAGGAGGATTCATTAGGTTTGCTCCTCCAAGAAACTGATTGACTTGAGTGGGAGTCACATTTACCTAAAGCAAAAATTCTTATTACTGTGGAAAAAGCCCACACAAGGAGCACAGAAATTGACTGGCTAATTCAGAAAACCTGACTGTAAATAATGCTGTCAAATGGGCATGTTTTTTTGGAAAGAGGATGAAAATATTTTGTCCAGCCTTTCCTGCTCTCTAACACCTGTATGTTCACGACTGGTTATTCGCAAAAAAGCAACAGTTTTGGAGTGCAAATTCCTCATTGATGGTGTCAGAAAATATTTCACTGTCTTGCCTCGTGTGCAGATGCTGTTACGTTATATCTGGAAAGGTTTATCTTATTCAACCTTCTGCTCAAGCAGGAGTGACTTCCCAGTTAGATGAGGTTGCTCAGGGTTTATGCTTTTTGAGGTGAAGATAGCAGTACGAGCCTAATTGTTGCAGGGCTGTATTTGGACTTGATCACTTTCTACTTCAGTAGTTAAAACTAGGGGAGGGGATTTGTGATGAAGCAGACCAGCCCACAACCAGTAGTTGAAAACTGTTCTTTCCAAGCATGTTTTAGCATATATGTATTCAGAAGAAATAATATATATTAAGCTCAGAGAAAAAAAAACTATAAATGAGCTTTCTGTAGACAGATTTTAAACTCTCATGTACTGCTTGGGGACTGTGACTTTTAAGTCTTTTCAGGAAAATGTTACAGCATGGATGTCACATCAGAAAACCATTTTGCATTGTCGTTTCTGCTGGCTATTTTTCTGCTTAGCAAGTCTAAGAGAATTTAAAGATGGAAATTAACCATCACTCAACTTTTTTTCTCATTTCTCACTTTTTAATATTTTCCTTTATATTTTTTAAAGTTTCTTGTAATATGTAGTTTTTACTAACGTCTGTCGCTAGGTTTTTGCGGGGAACTACCTTCTGCTTTCTTGCTTTTTCATTCATGTCAGATCTAAATAATCATTAATTTAGCACATGGCAGATGGTTGTTCTGAGTTGTCTCCTAGTAGCACATTTATACCTTCACAGGTGATTATACTCAATATTTGAATAATTTTAATACAAAAATTATTTTCGTGTGCTGATCTAAACTCAGAAAAAATACTCAAAACCATATTATTTTTTCTGTATTTACACCAAAAAATTTTCCTTGAAGAAACTGTATTGAAAAGGCAACAGCTTACTGTATTTGGAGGCACTAACATGAAGGGAACCATTAAGCCTCTTATACTTATGAAATAGAGTATCCTCAGAGCTCTTGCAGTAATGATCTTAAATTAGGTGAGAGCTTAAAACAGACAAGTAATGAATGCTTTAGGATACTGTTCCATCAAATGGCTGAACATTGTAATGCATTTGTCCTAAAAATGTCATTAGAATACCTAATAAGATATTGTAGTTTATGCCTGCTTATGGTTGTTTGCATAGATTTTGATAGGCCTGCTAACATGCTTAGACAAGGGCTCATACATAACCTTTGTAGAGTTGTGGCAGTAGTGATACAAAAAAAGTCAATATACTGCACTAAGGTATTGAAAAATAGGATTTTCTACCAGTTGGATGCAGATCATTAAGGTATAGTAACAATTTAAACTACTAATCTTGTTGGGTAGGTTTCCAAGTGCAATTCTCATTACTTTCTTTACCAGGTTTTTCACTTTGTAATAAATGAAACTCAAGAAAATTGCTGTACATAAACTTATTTTCGTGTTGGTCTTGTGAATGTTTGTGGGTTTTTTTCAGTTGTTTTTTGGTTTTGTGGCATGGTTTTTTTATGGAGGAAGTTAGGAATGTAATGAGTCCCATGGCTTGACCCTTTCAGGGTGTTTTTGTAGCAAATTCTGCTGACTGCAGCCTGTAATGTCATGGAATCATTATGGTTGGAAAAGACCTCTGAGATCATCAAGTGCAACCATCAGTCAGCTGCATCATGTCATCTGCAAACAGGCAAGATATCTGTGAGCTTAAGGACATACAACAGAAATAAGTATAGCAACAGAGATCACAGTATTATTAGCACTGCTATATTTAACAGTGTTATGGAGCTGAGAGCAAGAGTGGAGAAATATTCAAAATGAAATACGAATTTTCACCTAAAATCCATCCTAGTCCCTAATCTCTGTGACTAGTACTGAGTGCTTTGGAAACTGCAGTCAAAGCAGCAAAAAACATGCTGTGGCAGAACAACTTATGAGTTTAGGTTTTACTGTCTTACACCCCTCTAGCCAATAACAGCTCTAAGTTTGCATTTATAATCATTATACGAATTTGACAAATGAAAATTAAGGCCTTCTCAAAACTTCCCAAGCACAAGGCACAATACACATGTATCACTTTAGTCATTCTTGAAAATTCTTTAAGTAGTTGCAGAAGTTAGTATTTATAGTATTGTGTTAGTGGAAAAATTACATGTTGCTATTTTGAAAAAACAAAGATCTGTTTGTGTTTCTGTGATAGACATTTACATAGTAGCTGTCCAGAAGCAAGCAATGATTCAAACTCATTCCATTATCAGGATGTAGTGATCTCAAATATTAAGTAGTCCATGAACAATCTAATATTCTCTAACCAGAATTTTGAAATGTTTTTTTCCATCACCAGTTTTGACTTTAGTTTCCTGTGGCCATGGGCAGTAGCTTGAAATTTTTTCTATTGGAGAATGTTAATCTTTGATAAATGTGATGTTATGCCTAAGTGCTTCCACATTGGTTCAAAGCATATGTATCTCATTGCCATAAAATTAAATTATACTTCATTTGAGAATACCATAAGTGATGCCTCACTGAGGTTTTTTTGTCCTTCCATATCTGTTTTCCGTGAAGCTGTTAAGTATGTGGGATTTCTTACTGCTATAGTCTGAATTGTATTTAATTAATGCAGTTTGTGACAGGAGTTGTCTTGGCTGCCAGTGAGTACTGTTTGTTAGGGCACTTGGCAAAAATGGGGAAGAAATGCTTCCTGTCCTGCAGAGTCTGCAAAACAAATGTCTAACCAAATTCCCTTGAAATTTATGAAAAATAATCTCTCTTCAGGTTTGTTATTTATATGAGAGATTTCATGTTGTTATCAGTGTGTTGATTTTTTAAGTGGAGTTATATTAAAGGTGATTGAAAGTAAATTCTATTATCTCAGCAACATTCTACCTGTATTGAACTCAGGAGAAATTGTTTAACTCTGTACTATTACTTGTGATCTTAGAGACTTTATTTGGGTTACTGGATTTTTGGCACACAGATATTCAATATATGTATGCAAGATGGTAGGTGTGTAGATGTGTCTGCTAACAACTTTAAGCCAATGTGGTTTGCATAGTTTAAAACATCTGTGAGAATACTAGGATTTGGCAAAAATATAGATGTTTTGATGAGAACAAAAACCAACTTTTTGTTAGTAAGATTTAAAATAGCTAGCTGGGCATCTCTTGGTATTGATGTCTCAATATTTTGTAGTTTTCAGATATATTAAACTTTCTCCTTTGCAATATTAAGAAGGAATTAAAATAAAAAGTTTTTTCTGTATGTTGATATGGTCAAGATGCTGACAAAAGAATTCAGCTCTAGGCAGTGCCAAATAGGTAATATAGTTCAGCTGGAGATAGACTTTCGACCACTTTCTTTTGACTGGGTTTTTGTTTGGTTTTCTTGTTATTTTGGTGGTGTTGTTTAGCAACTGTGATCCAAAAACTGATGTAAGAAACTTTTTACGTGACATCACACTGAGGAGACTGCATAAACTGTTGTGATAAATAAAATCACACTCAGTGCATACCAACTACTGAGTAGCTAAAGTTTAGTGACAGTATTATTATAATTTCAAATACAAGCATTTTGTGGGATGAACAATAAAAAAAAAACTTCATAAAAAATACAGTAAAAACTATTCTAAACTAAAGGCATTTTTTTCCCTGAGGTTTGACTGTTCTGACACATGGTACTGCTGCCAGAGGAATCTGATAAGCCTGCTCAAGGCTTTCTTCTTATCTGTTACTTGACCACCTTGATCTCTTCCTATTTATACCAGCACTAGCCAGGATTACTCTATGTCACATATCTTCAGTTTTATGATACAGACAAGCAATGATGCATTGTCCTTTGGAGTTGCAGAGCCTCTAGAATCTTATGCTGACTGCAGGAGAAGGCAGGCACAGTAGTTTGATTCCTAGTTTGCTGGATGGAATAAAGACTGCTCTGGATTTTTCATCTCAAAAGTTACACTGGCTTAAATATAAAGTACTAAATCTACTAATTGGAGTTATTTGTAGGTGTAACAAAGACATTTGACTGTGAGTTGTTAGGGGAAGAGGGATTCTCCTGGCTCTTAATTTTTGCCCTGAAGATGTGGTCTAGGTCTTGCTGAAATTGGTAAGAGTATATTTATTTTACCAGGTATTGAACAGAGTTCTAACTACACTCTTGTCTTAGACAGTTCAGGATTTTCAAAGTAGCCTATACTGTTGTTCTGAAATGTGAGTTCTGCTAGCATTGTTTACCTGTTTCTTGCTCATGTTGCGCAATGTCCTGTGCATGTTCCACAAGCAGGCCAGCTGTTTATCATCAAGCTGTCACAGAGCACACTGTGGCCAGGACCCCACAGTCGGTACTAAACGTGTGATATTTGTGGTATGCACATGTACCAGCTAAGGCCTCTATGCACCTCATGAAACAGGCATCAAGTATACAAATTAATTTATAGGGAGCAGTCAGAGGTGTGAGCCAACTCTGGGTTTCCCACCTCTATGGTTCTGCTAGCACAGTTTGAGGGGTGTCACTGAGAAAGGACTGTCAGGCCCACTGCTATCATTTGTACTCTTAGAGACTGAGGGTGCTGCTTACATAAGCAGTTCCTCTAATGCTGCAGAATTGGTCTTTTTTACATCAAGTCTATGGCTACTGCTCATACATAAACTGCATATTAAGAGGCAAAAAATTCAGAGGTCTGGATAGTCCCACTTGGGGGGAAAAAATGCTAATTTTTGTTTTGATGTGGCAAACAATTCCAGTTAAAGTGAGGTTGTTTGTATTTTCCTTTCAAATAGCAATAAAAGAATAAAACCATAAATTTAAACATTCCCTACTTCCTCACTAGTAATTTCTCAGAAAATATTCCTGAGGCTGTTCTAGCTTCATAATTTTTAACAGTACTTTTACAAATACCACTTCTTTTTAATCTGCTTGCATGCGTGAAGCCTGGAAAAATCAAAATATATTCTTCATCACTTATGGTTATATAATTTTGTAATGCCTTTATTTTTTTATTACTCAAAATAGCTTTCTGAACTTAACATTTACTAAGTAAGGATTAATTTCGGATAGAAACTTGCTGGTTTCTTCCTTAAGAAAAAAATTTTTCTACATCCATCAATCTACTGAATTTCTTTCCAAAAGAAAAAGTATCTAGAGCAAAGCAAGAAAATAATGTCCATGAAACAGTTTAAAATGAGTGCCTGTCTGGAGTGGGACAAAGGCAATTCAGCTTTTTTCTTTCAAAGAAGGCCCTCCAGCTCAGATTTCATCTCTCTATGATTTTCAGATGTCTTTACATACACATCTGATTCCCTGCTTGTGTCTTTCCCCTTTTTTCTGTTTGTACAATGAATCTACACAGAATTCTACAAACTGTGGAGCTAAGGTGAGTGGAATGTTGTCTCTAGCTTTCAGCTAAGACAAGGCATGATTGGAGCTGTTGTGTCGAATAGGCATTGTTGAAACCAGCAGATGGTGCTATGCAGCATCATATGACTCCTCCGATCAACTAAAGGCACTCTTGAACCAGAAAACTACTTAAACTTTCTAGTGCAATTCCTGAGCTGAAACAAATGTTTGTGGAATTAAGTAGTGATTTCCTTTAAGTCTGGGGGACTATTTTACTGGGTATGTTTTCAGTCTTTAGATGTTAGCATATGCCATATATTGTTTTGGTTTTTTCCTGATGGAATCAGGGATACCCAACCACACTTTAACCAATTGTAACTGTTCATATCACTTAGTAAAGGTTTGGATTTTCTGACAGAATAACTAATAAAACTTTCATATTAAGAGCTAAAACGGTTTAGAAGAGAAAGAAATTCTGGGAACTGTAAGTAAAAACAGCAGCTAAGCCTTTTATTTATGGAATACAGATGAGGGAAAGTTTGGGGGTTGTTTTCTCTCGACAACAACCCTATCTGTGTGAATAGTAAAAAACAGTTGAAATATTCAATTATATACTTCATACTAGCTGAGATCCTAAAAGTATACAGCAAGGTACTACACTCAGGATGTATTTTTTAGTGTAACAAATGCAAATACCTTGCATTTAGTTTTACATTGCAATGTAGCTGTGCTGTTCTCTGAGATTCAGTTATTTATCAGAAGGGTTAAGTGAAAAGTCTGATGCAAGAATCAAATATGGAGCACTTGAATTGTAAATAAGGTTGTTCCAAGGTTTCAATTTGTTGTATTAGTCAGTGACAAGTACAACATTTTTAATGCATGCCATAAGATTAGTGTACCCAAAGTAAACAAGCAGTAGTCTGTGTGCATCTCCAGCAGTTGGTTAGGGTTATATGTATGCAGCTTTGTTTCTGATAATGGATTCAAGTTCAACATAAATAAAAACAGTGTACATTAAGGAGGATAAATATCTAATTGCCATAATCTGCGCCCAGAAGTGAATGGCTGCAAGCATACAAGCTAACCATGGAAAACAATCTCAGAACAGAAAGTAGCTAGTTGGATCATTCCTAGCAAAGTATCTGTACTTCTTTTGTCTGTTAAGCCTTTCCTCCTTAAAGATGGAAACTATAATTTTTAGGATGCTTTTCTGTAATCACAGTACTTGAGCCTTTTAATTATGAGATGGACTTGTATTATGTGGGCTGTATATATTTTGTGGCACCGTAGTAAATTATGTCCTTTGTAGATTCTAAGATCAGTAGAGAGCAGACTTATGTTGTTAAAAGTGCTCATATAATTTAAAATAGTTTTCTCATTTTTACTCAGAAAATATATTGTGTTTAACTTTGAAGAACAGAAAAATATCTTTGTATCAATATGCAAGAACAAGGTACAAATAGTATTTCCTTTTTAATTATGTTTAAAAATGTGCTGTACTTGCTTAGTTTGAAAAACAATGCAGAATATTTGCTTTCAAAGTGCATGATAGAGGCCAAAGCAGAATTACATTCTGCAGAGCATCCTAATTATTGAAACGGAATACCTAACAGAATTCAAAGCTATGAATATTGTGGTGGGCTATTTGTAGATTAATATATTGATTTAGAAAACTATACTACGAAAGTGTGACTTTGATTTAAATAACATGGATTGTTTTCCCAAGTACCAGGGGTTTTTAGACAACTGGGTAATATATTTAAGGAGCTGCAGTCACCTGTTTATTTTTAAAAAAAGTAAACCAAAACCAAACTGGCAGAAAATCTTTCACTGATTTTTTTATTTTTTTTTTAAGATGTTTGCTTATACTGAAACATATTTGGCTTTCAGTAAATACACTAATATTTCTACCTTCTCCAAATGTGGGAGTCTTAGATTTACATTAAACCATATTACACTTTGAAACTGTCTTGTTTATCAAAAAGAATAAATATAAGAATGTATTATTAAGTTACCAAAGACAAGTATGGTTTTGACAAGGCACAGAGGCAGTGTTCACACTTAGCACCTTCACATCAGTGCTTTGTCTCTTACAAAGCTGATTTTTTTAAAGGAAATCTATAATTTAAACAGACATTTCAAAATTTGAAGCTGCCTTCTGAAACTACTGTGAAATTGTGATTCATCACAAATTTTAACAGAGAAAAATTTCTAAAAGAAAATACTGACAGCTAATTGCAGTTAAGTTTTGTTTCTGTGTAATTAAGCACTTCAAAAACATAAACAGTAGATTTGCAGTATTATTGCTGTGAGATTAATGTATGAAAATGTGTAGTTAGGAGCTACGAATCACATTTCTAACATTGTTGCAATGCAGCTAAAAATATATTTCCAATATACTAGTAGATCCTGCTGTCACTGAACTGGAAAAATACACTTGCTCTCCATGTGAAATTAAAGTTGTCCATAGGGAGTGTTCAAGCTTGTAAAGATTTCAAGATTATCCTAAATAAGAGATATATTTCTAATGTTTCTTTTAGGGGAAACAATCCTCGATAAGGCAGACTTTTAAGTATCATGTTTAAAACATTAATACTTCAGGGATATGTATAATTAACTTAAACCTATTTTTCATGGTAAACTGTGTTCTAATTTCTTCATTTTTTGTATTTAATATCCTGGAAATGAGTGTTGAAATGACTAACTTGCTTGTCCTTGAACTCATTGCATCACTACACTTCATCTCACTTCATCATTTAATTTGTATGGTTTCCAAATCGTAGTGATTATCATCTATTAGTACCCCTGGTGACAGAGGGCAGGACACTGTTGTATCAGAGTTAATAAAGCAGAAACAGAACCCTAATTACTATGGGAGGTAAGCCATGCTGGCAAGATTTACCTTTCACATAAGCTCTATACATGGTAAATACTTACAAATAAAGATGGATAGATAGGCATCTATATGTGTGTGTTTCTCAGGTTGAAATCATTAATTTCTATATTACAATTTCTGATATATTAGCCTTTTTTGGAGGCTTCTGTGTGTATATATATTGCTCTAACAGTTTTCAGATGCTCTGTGTTCCATTTTGAAAACTTACATGGAAGATTTCATCTGAGTTAACTTAAATGATTATGCACATATAGTGGAGATACTCTCAGGCATTGCTTCTACAACTGCAAATTTATATTAAAAGTATGCATACTGTGTATATTAGCTGAAGATTTATTTAAAACTGGTCTGTGCATTACAAACTGAAAATACTTGTAATGCTAGTATTAAATATGTATACAGAATATTAAACATGATTTTGAATGGATTTTCAGTAGAGGGCTATCATACATACTTATACACAAATATGTGCATGCACACATAGGTAGAAAAAATCAGTGCTGTAAATACTTTTTTCTGCTATTCTCTCATCACTCAAATATAGTGTCAGCCCACTGTTCTTATAAATCATAGTGATTTTTCAAGATACTTCAAATCTTTAAAAAAATGTGTATTAGCTACAAAGAGGACCAAGTTTCACATCTGCAAATATAGGTGTATTTAATTTGCAGGATCTTATGTGAGTCTGGAAAGTTTTTAAACTGTTTGAGTGGTATTTATGATGATTTGTTCTGAGGTGATGCAGGCTTTATTCATCAAAAAAGCAATAAGTACAATTTTTTTTTTTACTATGAAATTGAAAAATGTTATGGTAGTTTATACAAGATCTTATATAAAAAGTTTCATTGATTGACTGTATGTCAATTTTAATTTAAGTTTTATGATTCAATCTGTGTCTATTTTTAATTTAAGTGGATTACATTCCGTAAAGATCCTTTTACTGTATTGACTTGGATGTACCATATTATTAGGTACTATGAGTTCAGCTTCTACAAATCTGTTAATACATAAAACCATAAGAAGCCTCTTATGCTCAAACCAGGTTAGGGTGAAGACATCAGATTAATATTTGATCATGTAGGAGTGCCCTTAATCAGATTTACTCATTTCTCAGAGTGTTTCTGCAATTATCATAATTGTTGTGCTAAATATGTTTGTCTTTATATCTGGCTTTGGGCATAATCTTCTCTCTTGAAACCCTCTCATTGTGGGACTTGGATTCCTGCACAAAACCCAATTAATATTAAGATGACAGTCCCTGATGAGTTCCCAAGGAGCCAGCAGCTGAGCAGACTCTGTAACGCTGTTAAGTACAGACTACTTGAATGATCAAGAGCATCTGAGGGAGACATACAATTCAATAATCCCTTTCTCAGGAAAGTCAAGAGTCCTGTGAGATAAGAGTGAAATCAAAGGAACACATCAGAAAGAAAATGACTGCTATAGTCTTGTAGTGTCTCTATTAAAATGCAGAAGTTATGGATTTTTTTAGGGGTGATGGGAACCTTTTCTGTTTTATTGATTTCTTTTTATAGTTTGATGATTTCTCTAAGATTATCTTAAAAGCTTAAAGAAAAAAGAGACTTCATCAAAAGATATCCTGTGTGACAGGAGCATACATACTTTTTGTTTCAATTATATTAACTAATACAGCACATTTCAGTGGTTCTTGTGGTTGAGACTTATGCACTTTATGCATATGATATATATGTCACAATTTTCATGCTGATGGTGACCCACAAATGATTAATATGCCACATGTGACTTACTGTGTAAGAGCTGTTCATTGAAAACATGGTGTTGCACAAAAGCAATACTGTTTACTGGGTTTTGTGTGCATTAAAATGGCAACACTTGGTCTTTTCTGATTTCTTCTTCTATGGACTAGTATCAACAGCTAAATTTACTATCTGATGGGAGCATGCTGACTTATTGATTTGTAATCAGAAATTGGTTTCCTGTCACTTTAAAAGGGAAGCACTAAGGGGCAGTAAACACAAGCCTGTCAGTTCTAGATGGAGCTCTGGTTCAGGCTCCATGCTGTATATTTTCTTTTAAAGAGTTCACTTTTTTAAAAAGAGGATTCTACAGTTAGACTCAAAAGGCCTTTTACCTTTTGTTTTATTGTATCGTGCAGGGTTTGTGTGTTTAAATTGCTTCTGATGTCCTTCTTAACAAATAGCCACAATTAAGAATTTTTTTTTAATGTTTACATGGCTGAAGCTGATGTTTCTAGAGGTTAAAAAACACAAAACCAAACAAAACATCTCTATGCTGGTAAGTGTTCTTTCACTATAGATTTACATCATTAACAACGTTTCATTATCTGAAACTTGTTAGACAATAAAATAGTAAACGTTGCTAAGTGATCAGAAATGCTCTTCTGTTCAAAAATGCTCTTCTGTATCTTTGTTAGTGTTCCTGCATTGTCCCTTAGGTTTAAGTCTTATATGTTTCACTGAATAGATTTATTCAAATAGTTATATAAAGATTTGCTTCAAAACCAGTAAGACTGTAGTGGAATGCAGCACAGGCACTTTCTAAATGAAGATTTTTATTTTTTTTGAAGTCTTACTCATCCTCTATTTTTAGTTCAGTTTATTATATATTATGGTAAGCTTTGCAACAGAGGACGTTATCCTAAGAAAGTCTAATATTACATTAGAAGTAGGACCTGCCAACATAAGCATTTTTGTTCGTTTTCCCATACCAAACTAGACTAAATTATGAAGGATGTGGAATAAAATGTGCCTTCTAGTTTTCTCCTACCTAATTAATATTCAGAAGAATCAAAGAGGAAAAAAATGAATACCTAAATCATACATATGTATATGCCTTTTGAGCTTTATAATAATAGCAAAACAACCTCTTACTTGGTTAAAATCCAGCTTAAGAGTCAACATACAAAGGTGACTCTATATAATATTAGACATATCTGTATTATATGGGCAAGTTACTGCTCCACCAGAATCTCTCAATAGTAATTATTATGCCAAGCACCCTGTTGGCACAATTACACTAAAGCTCTAATTAGTAGCAGTAAGATTAGAACCCCTACATGTTAAATCTGTAGAAGCAAAGCTGAGTGAAGGATTTAGAACAGTTTCAAAACATTGTATTGTCTTTATTACAGTCTTTATATTTCAGTAAAGAAGGGGTTTCTGTAAAATGCACTTAAAATAATCTGGTCCTGTCACTAAAAATAGGAAAGATAAGGTAATTGCAGTCAAACCTCAGTACTCTGCTTCTTTCTTGGTGCTTTATATCTGAAGTGACAAATTCAGTGAACTCTAGTGGAAGTTACCTTTCTATGTTTTTCCTTCGAAGAACTGGTGTTCTTTGGATGGGTAAAAGCTTTTCCTGTTGCCTTCAGTTAGTTCTTGGGGACCATTCAATAGTCTGTGCTGTAGCTTTCTGGCATGTGGCAATTCTTATGTTGGAACTGTATTGGTAGCTAAACATGATCCTTGTTAATTCACACCTTGCTCAATTTCATTCTTCACCATTCTTTCTGTAAAGTAACAAAAACACAAAGTTCATTGTCCAGCTAGAGTTTTATGGACAGTACACAAGGGGCAATGCCAGTCTGAAGCTGTTCCCTTAGCAGGGAAGAAACAGTTACAAGCCAGCACAAAAAATGCCAAACTTCACTATTTAAAAGTTGTGGTCTTACCACCTGTCCAATAGAGAGGAGATATTAGCAGTTTTGAGATGACTGATAATGTATCTTCATCTAGACTTAATATCTACCAAAACAGTTCAAAAAATAGCTGCTTCTGTATGCACTTAAACTCTAAGGTCTTTCTGCCCCAGTATTGCATCTTGGATACAGTATATTCAAGTAATGCATTAGCTGCTCACTCCTAGAATCACAAGAGAAAATTTCATGCCTAAAGTTTTTTCCTCTGCTTCTGGTTCTTTAATAAACTTTTTATCTGAAGTGAATTCTCTGTTTTAGGAACAACTTTTTAGCTGTACTGAATTGTAATAATTATTCCTCCAATCAATATAATTATTCTTATTTATAGCATGTCAGTTTCTCACTAAGAAAATGATTGTATGATTGCTTTGTCTTAATGTTTATTGATTGTATAGTGTCACTACCATTAATGAAGAAAGCTGCATGCAAGCTAACTAAACCTGGTAAATATATTCCCACTGCTTCCAGTAAGATTTTCCAGTGGAAACAGGCTTTATGGAGCTTTGTTCAGGCTTCACCTGAGGGGAGAAGGACACCTTTTGTGGTTCTCATCAAAGTTACTTAAGAGGCAGAGCTAAAAACCATACTGGAATGCAGGGACCCAGAAATTAAGTTCATGAGGGGTTTTGCACTTCTAGCCCTTCATGTTTTTAGGGTACTCTTTATTACTGTTGCACATCTCATTAACTTGGTCTGACAAAAGAAGCATAAATAAAAAAATTTGGGAAGGATTGCCTACATTTAAAGGTTTTTCCTCCTGTGTTTTTCCACAGTGGAAAGAGTCTTACATGACAGTACCATTGTGTTTTGTCAGCCCAGGAAGAGACATTAAGGTGTTTCTCAGTATAGCTTCAGGCTGCTTCTGTGACTTGTGCTGCTGCAGAGAGAAGCACACTCTCCATTACATTACACTAACTCTAGTCAGACAGCCTTATATAATCAATCTAGTTAAATACCTTTCTTTGTAAATGCCTAGATGTTGAGGGCACAGGTGAAAAGCATCAGTGCTCCAAAGGCATTGAGTTTTTATATGCATTATTCAGACTTAATTTATATACAGTCATTGCTATCTATAATATGTGGCAGACTCAAAAAACAGCTCTCTTGGTTTCAGTATTTACCTTGATTCCCCCACCCCCTCTCATTTTTTGGTATCAACTTCAGGGAATAAAGCTTGTAATGAAAAATGAAAGTTATTTATTAATAATAAAATAGCTGTAATGAAATAACAAGTGTTATGATTTTAAAGAATTCAAAAATTGTTGAAGTCCTTGTTTCGCTCACTGGTAGTACTATTAAAAGCATATTAGCATGGTCATTTTTGTTTAATGGAAACAAATAACAGTTAATCTTATTGGGAGGTTAAGTGGGTTTACTCTGTAAAGGGCAAATCCCAGATGAATGTTTTCTTTTTTAAAGAATAGCTTTAGTCACTGACAGATGGTCTCTGTCTGAGTCTCCCTGTAGACAGATACAGTTTCTTTTTACACGTTTATGAAAGTTGTAGATACAGATATTCAGTAATATGCTGTTGTGTAGAACAAAGAGCAAGCCTGGTGGACTGATAGGATTAGATTTCAGAACAGTGACATATGGTTGGTTTACCAAAGTGGACAAAATTTGAAAGAAAAAAAAGTATCTACAGTTACAGCTCCTCATGTAATGGAAGAATTTATACTGGGACAATTGCCTCTTACAAAAGATTGTGTGGTAGCTCTTATTTGACTCTGCTTAGGGTTGAATCTGTCATGATTATGGTCTGATTTTATGCATTTCTGGCTTTCAAATAACTCTACCAATAAGTTGCCATGTGATTTTAAGTGTAGAAAAAAGGCAATGCCTTGATTTAGAATATTGATAATTTAGTCACTCACCATAACCAATCAGATATCAATATCACTTACATCTGTATTGCAAATTTGTTTTATAAATACAACTAACAGCCTCCATAATTCTGCATGATAACCCTGCATTTGGCTTACCTTGTACACTACACATAAAGTTATAATATCATTATAATCTTAGTCAAATAACTATACCACATAGTTAGTGGTTATTTGTCACACTAAAATTATTCATAGATGCCTTGAGTAAGCCTGCTCATATTTATGTGTTATACCATACCATGTTTTTTGGCAATGGACTTTGCTAGATTTCATAGATTTACTGTGTCTGCTTTTTTTATGACTGACATAGCAATAACCAGATTGCAAGGATATTTATGTTGTTTGTGGCTTAGCAAGATAATTAAAGGATATAAATTAATCAAGTGCAATTAATTAGAAACTTTATGTTCACAGCAGTCCTTCTTTGCATGTATAATTTATATGTATTGATTTCCTGGCTTTCATTAGCCTATGAGATAACAGCAAAAATGCATTAGAGAAGAAAATGTACAATTAGTGTGAGAGTGAACCCTGGCATAATTGATAGATCAGCACATGTTTGGGGCAAATATAAAGCTTTGTTAACTGTCATAAGCAGTTAGAATTGATAAGTGGTATTTCACTACATATCTCTCAGCTGATTAATGGTGTTTTTAAAGAGTCTTCTTAATGGGAAGCTGATAGGTTGGTTGAATTTACATTTTAATCAGAGTATTTATGATGGAGGCAGCCATAAGAAATTCATTGGCACAGTGGTAAGGGCTTTCCCCTGAGGGATCTAGGGGAAGAGAAAGCATTTTAATATGGCTACTCACCTTCCCCTTCTTTGTGTGTCCTGGGAAGCGCCTAGGAAGGGCAAGCTCATTTGCTAGCAACTAGTAACTTACTGTCATTAATGACAATTTCAGTTTCTAATGTGCTGAATATTAAGTTAAAATGAGAATGATAACCTACTGAATACTTGCCAATGTTCAGGAAAGAGCAGCTCTGTGATTAACAGAAATAATCTCTAACAACTACCTGTGGATTCTTACTGCGTGAGCTGCTGTGTAATAGTTTTGTTTCAAGAACACATTTCTTTTATACCTATAGGACCTTCTACTGTAGTAGAACTCTTGATTGAAAGTAGTCTCTGATTGAACAAGGATTTGGAGCAGGTAGGTATGCTGGAATAGCCTCAGCCAATTGACAAGTGGGGCTTAGGATTCATTGTTCAGGTGTCCTTTGTTAGAACAACTATCTATGTTGCTTAAAAACCCCATGGATGCTTGTCACTGGGGGATACTTCCTTGCTTGAAACTAGACACTTGCATATAAAAATGGTTTTAGTCATACTTTCTATTTGTGATAATTTTCTGATTTTTATATATATATATAGGCACATACTGTGCTTTAATAAAATTATCTAACTCAGTTATTTGTCTCATTATATCAAGCTTGTCTAGCAAATAAGCAGTTCGTCCTATCTAACTAAACTAGTTGTTCATATGGAAAAGAGCTGGACTACACAGTATCTTGCTTTTCTGTTTTTATTGCTATGTCTCGGAAATGAATAGGTTCACAAGTCACTTCCTCTCTAGATTAATTCTATCTGATATTCTTTTGCCTGCCTTTTCCACAAAATGAGCAATAACTGGGTTTATTTTGTACATAGTACATTAAATAAAGTTTTGTAGTTTAGATATTTTTCTTTTTATTTTTGTTTAACACTGGTAAATTAGAGTTACTGATCAATGGAACTAATTAATAGAATATCAAATTTTTGGTGTAAAAAAGGAAACGACATCTAGCAATGAGAAGAATGAAGCATCACATGCTAAAAATGATAAATCATGATATACAAATAAGCTAGATCAGAGAAGAATCTTGGGCTGTGTATAGACACATTAGGTTTGCATAATAAATATCTTAATTATTCAGAGTTCATTAGTTTCTTTTTCTTCACAACTCAAAATAAGTAAAAGTTGGATGGGTTCTGCTATTCAGTAACAGTAGCTAGACAGCATCACCAAGTGACAGTTTCATAGACAGCATGGAAATAGCTTATTCCTTTAGAAAGGAATCAAAGTGATTATTATATCATTTATTAGTTTAATGCAGAAATCAGGATTTTCTACACTAGTAATTTAGAGAGGTTGCTATCTCAATGCAATGTTGTCTTTAATATTGTGTCCTTACTTACGCAATATACATTGTCCCTGTTGCTTTACACAGTGTCTTATGTTGGTTTTGTTGGCATTGCAAAGGTGAGAACTGCTGTTTCATCTCTCTGGTGGCCGCCAGGAAAGTCTTATACCAAGCACTGTCTGCAAAGCAACTTGCTTTTTTTTATTTCTAGCAAGTAGAAATATAAAACTGGAACAAGAGTACTTGGATATAATTTAGAATGAATAACATTTCTAAATTAAAGTGACTTGACTGTGCTCAAAGAAGCCTGCAGGGTTACAAACAGGAACATTAGTGCATTAATATTAGTACTCATGAGATCTATGCTTGCTCTTATTTGAACTGGAGAGATTCCTTGTACTGGAACAGTTGTCTTCCCCTCACTTCATTGCCATTTTCTCTGGTAGTTTCCATGGAGGTTTGCCTATCACTGCCTGCTAGCAGTGTGAAATGGCAGGTGCTTGCTCAAGGAATTTTATACTAGCCTTTTTTGCTTACCTACCACTTNCGAAGCCTAGCCATACACACACCACTTGCCAGTTGGGTGAGGGTCTAGGCAGCTCCTCTGCCATCCTTTGGTGGAAGCAGGCCTCTGCCTGCAATGGCTGCCTGAGCCCACTCGGAGTGGTCCCAAAAAGATGTTTTCTGGAACCATGTGTTTGAGACTCTCATTTCCCTCCTTTCCTCTTAAGAAATGTTCTGCATATGGAATTTGTTGACTAGTATGTCAGTATACTATGCAGTGTACAATTGCATGCTTCTTACTGAGAACTCAGTTCCAAATGAGCCAGGTTTATATGTAAAATTTACTATGATACTTAAACTTCAAGGTAAAAAAAAATACATCTGTCTATATGTAATTTTGACATGAATGAAATTTAAAAACATCTTTGAGTTATGGTATCTTATGGGGAAAAATAAATGTTTCCTTGATTCTCAGTTTATTTTGGAAGTTGGAATTAAAATAGATGATTGTTGTGTAGCACATATGCTGAATAGGTAATGATGTCTTGTTTGTTATGGTATGCTTCATGTCAACTTAAGAATAAAGATACAACCTACTTGGAAAAAGTATTCTAAGACTTTTGTGCCAAACTACAAGGACATATTTTCTGAAAATATTTGACTGGATAGTTTCCCAGCTAGATATGTATCTGTTTTATTTAAAATACTAGGTAAGTAATGAGTAGACAACTCCAGAAGTACATTTATCTGGTCACAAATGCTACATTGTCAATAGATTGAATAAACAAAGATGGGAGTAATAATTTTATCTGAGAAAATTACAGTAAATATCTGTAATTCCTACTAAGTTGTTGCACATGTGCTTGAGCATTTTTAACTAAAAGATCAGGCACTTTCCTTTTATAATTGTTTGGTTTTCTCCAGTTTAATGCTAAGAACTCTTTGGGATTGAAAGCATGACAGTATTCCAATAGAAAAGATGGAGTGGCAGTGATGTGATAAGGATGTGGTATGTAAGTTGTTGATGTGAATGTATTAAATTAGTTTATATGCACCAGGAGAAGAGCTACTTGAGCAAGGTATTACTGCCTACCAACCACTATAAATTCTCCAGTCAATGGGAGCATGCCTAGGGTTTTACATGAGATTCTTTTTCACTGTAGGAGCCCCATCCCTGGCTGACTCAAGTGCAGCTTTATTCAGAGCCTTATTCTGTAACAGCCATTTGAGAGCACTGCACTAGGCAGTTTGTTAGGTATGAGATATTGCAAACAGTGCCTAAAGAAATAGCTACCTGACTGTGATGGCTATATTATGGAGGTTGGTGATTTTCTTTGCACAGACCAAAATTAGCTAAAATCTGTCTCCTGTGCAGTAAATAGTAATCTAATAGTAATTTCTGAGAGGCAGGACATTGTTCTAAAAAGCTTTACTGGAATTTCAGTGTAGAATACACTTCTGCTATGCTTTCTGCAAATAACTATTTTGCCCAGAAATGACTTTCCAATTTAATAGCTTACATAGGTGCTAGCTTCCTCAGAGTTATCTAACATCTGTGTTCTCTAAAACAAAAATAATGAAAGCTTGTTTCTGATCAGAGCTGCTTCCTGTGTCTTTTACTGTTATGATAGTTGATTTAAATTCACAGGTTAATAGGACTAATGAGGATAGACTATCTCCATGGCTCAGGAAAAGAGGTTATTTATTCTGAAAGGAAGAGGAACACTGTTACAAATACTCAGTGTTTTGTAATACAGAATTTGGTAAGTGACAAAGCAGCCAATCTAACTGACCTGATTGATTGAGCTAAACTTTCTGAGGGTCTGGAAGAGAAGGAAAAACAACAACCAAAAAGCCCAAAACCAGATATACAAAAGAGAAAAGTATGTACTTAGCTGCAATAGAAATATTAAGATACACACTTTAAAAAAAAAAAGCATAATTACTATTAGCTTTTTGTAAACAACTCTCTTCTAGTGCTGATTAGTTCTACAGATTGCTTGCAATGGGTTTATGCTTTTATTTTTGTTCACTAAGCTATCACTTTAACAACACCTGGCCATTTTCATCACACTTGGCAACAATCAAACATTTAGAAAAACATCATATTTCATTTTATAGTTTTCAATTTTCATTTTGCATGTGTATGAAATGCATTGTAGTGAGACAAAAATAGCAAAGTTCCCATGTATATATAGCTTGTGTTTGTTTCTAGTTAGTTCCAGTTCATGAGGGAAAGTAGGAAGTGGAGAGAACTTGGAATACTTAAGTGTGAACTTAATCCCATTAAGTAAGTTCCTTAATTCATCAGGGTGCCTGTGAACCCTGTGACTATCACTTGAATGTGTTTGAGGAGTGTATGAAAGTCTGGACTTCAGTGAACATTACAGCACTGGAATTCAAGTGTTGATTAATTTATAAATTTATAGTGTTTTAAAGAAAATTGTCAAATATTATGGACTGTGTTGTGCCCTTTGTCAATATTGTTTTAATTTTTTTTCTAGAACGTGTTGAACATGACTGCAAGAAAACAGAATGTCAAAATCTGCTTTTGTGAAATATGAAATAACATTTGCTTTTGGATGATGAACTCAAATTTTTAAGAAATATTTGCAAAATATTTGACTAGCCATGTCAGATGTGGTAATTACATAATTTCTTTTTTGCTGTGCTCATTCCCTTTTATTAAGGAGGGAAACTTTTTTAGCAGCAGCTTTGTCTGGTTTCCTTTATTGTGTTTCCATCTATTTTTGTTCCTGGATTGCACCTGCTTGGTAGTTATCTAATCTTTCTTAGAAGTTTACACTCTAAAGTAAAAGCTTTGAAGTTTACACTGATTAGTGTTTTATGGCATAAGATATGTATAGATCCTTCTTTTTCAGTGTTAAAGCTTTTACGCACCTGGTGAAAAGATAGACATTAAAGTGCAGATGACAAACCTTTAAAATATTTAGTAGATTAAAGTACTGAATTACTGCCTACTCCTTATTCAAGGTCCTTAATATACCAAAAATTCTGCTGGTTTGGGTTTTCTCATTTGTTAGTTACACACTAGCAGGCATCAGACATTTTGCAATAAGGTAGTAGATCATTATAGAAAATTGCTTTTTACATAGAACTGTATAAAAATATTGGTGATTCTTGTCTTCTACACCAATATGGCCTTTTGCCTTTTTTTAACAATTTACATGACCACTATTCATCAGCTACTCAGGTGTTTTGGGTTTTCTTTGTTGTTGTTGGCAGAAAGCACTGTATTCAACAATCATCTTTACAAGGTAGATCTGGTGGAATTTAGAACATTAAAAGCCTGTGGAAGGGAGATGCTGTTTAAGCAATTATTTGCATGCTCATGTACTAAGCAAATATAGACAAATAGGTTACCTCAATGTAAGTGGTTTTTTATTAATTAAAGGCTTGTGTGTGTGTATATATATATATATACACATATATAGAGGCACATATGCATTAATAAATGCTTGCTTTTTTATAAGTTTGCATCAAAATGTTAAAAGCATTAGGAAACAGTTTTTGTCACTAGACTTAGAATATTCTACAGTACAGCAAGCATGCTACTATAAAGATGTTAGTACAGAGTTTTTGAAACTCAGATTTATTTACTGAGATCGGGATTCATTAATCACTAGAATTCACTGGAGAAAATAAGTAATTTAAATATCAAAACATACACTGTAAAGATTTTTTCCCTCAAATTTATTTAAATTTTATTATAGCACATAAATTGTATCCTTACCAAAGAGCAGATGATGAAAAGACTGCAGAAACTCCACAGTTAATACAGAATAACATGTCCTTAGACAAGTGTGGTGTTAAAAGTCTGCTGTATTTAAGAATAGATATGAATCTATATACAATCATTTAATTGACTACATTTGACTATTATTTATCAAAGTTTATTTAGAGGTTGCATAATTAAGTTGTGAATTTGAAAGATGCACAGATTTTAGAAAGTTCCTTTCATTAAGACTGAAACTAAGTCAGCCCTGACTTTGTGGAGAACTTAAGAACCTGTTCTGTTTTACATTAAGCTGACTATTGTGCTATAAGCTTCTGCCTGCTCCCGGGAGGTATGTTTGCTTCAGAAGTTGGGAGAATTGCACCAAGAGAACTCCAGAGAACATTGTGGTTAATAAAGGGATTTTGGTGGAAGCAGTCTAGATACCAGCTTAGGTTCTTTCAAAACCTTTCTGTCTTCATTTACTACTTTCTTTTTTTCTTTTCTGCCAGACAGATAATTCTTTCTTGGGCATCTTCTGAATTAAGAACAGTTGTTTTGAAAATGTGATATTGTAGCAGTAGCTGGAGATGAAAAGACTTTGTTACTCAATGTAGCAACAAGGAAGCTCTAGTAAACAGCCAAGGAGCAATACTAGTTTTGCTTACTCTAAAAATCCTAGTCCTTTCCATCCCAAATGTAACATTTGAAACTTTGTATCCTTTACCTGCTGTGTTCCAGAGTTAAAAGACAGATTTGTTACTTTTCAACTATTTTTTCCTCTTGAGCAAGAATTTGTTCTGTGCTTTCATCATCTAATTTGCAATGGTTTGATGAGACCACCTAAACTCAAGAGCTCTTCTATTTGAATATATCTATACGTGCCTTGGAACTGTCAGCTCTGTACTCTGATTGTACAGCTATTTTCTATCAGTTGTGAGTAATGTTGTGCAATGATAAAATAGTCTTTTATTGTATCCAGAGGCACACCTTTTTACAGAGGATGATCAGTCACTGATCTGATCTGTTATGGAAGGCTAAGTACATTGTCAACTTCTCAGAACAGCTTGCTAAGGACAGATTTTTGTGTTCTTGATTGTCATCTCCATTGTGGTGCTTAGTTATGGAAGTGAGATATTGTATCTTTTAAAACAGTTGCTGAGAGTGCTTGAAATAATTAAGCTCAGTGGAACCATGTTTTGAAAAAAGTTTTGATTCACCTTTTGCATTTGCATTTTAGCTGGGCAAAGCATCTATAGCAGTTCCTTTGTGATGGCCTAAGACTGGCTGAAATCTGGGATTGATGTCAGTGGAAGCATTCATATGCTTAAAATAGGAAAACCCAAATATTTTGCTGAGCTGAAATGAAGGATAGCAGGTGACACATCCATGCCATCTATGTAGCTCAGTGTGAAAAAGCAAATTGTTTGCACGAATCTTCAAATGTGCATAAGGCAGTATTTTGGCACATTAAAATCGTGCAGGTGTTTTTAAAAGATCACACTGGTTTCTTTGTAGATTAACTTTTAAAGGCAATCCATATCTTGAAAAGCAGAGTTGACAATAACTGTAATGTAGTCTCTTTGGATGCAATTTATGTATGTATGGCAAAGTGAATTTGGCTGTCTGATCTTCAGTATTAGGAACCTGGCCTAAAATTAAGATGTAGGCCACATTTCGCTGAAAAGTTTAAATAAATCTGTACCAGTGAAAATATTTAGTAGGCAAATAAAGATCTAAATGCCATAATTTCTATTTTAAGACCATCTATACAATCTTTGCTTAATAAAGCTAATAAAATTCAAATGTGGAAACATCCAAAATGGCTGGGATTAAAAGGAAGAAAATTAGACGGTTCACTGAATTGCAGGATGCCAGCCTTCTGGTTTCAGAATGTAACTATTAAACATCATTTTATCTGACTTGAGAGCTGTACTGATGCTCAGACCTCCTCTAAATTCCACCACTGAAGGTAAGCTTTCTGTAGGAAAAAATCCCATAAGTAAATACTCATGAGTAGTGGCTTTTCTGTTGGGGATGGAACATCTTTCCCCAAGCATAGACAAATTAGGAGCCAAAAATGCTTTGACAAAGAATGTACTAGAGAAACTTAGTTTTATGTTTTGGGGTGGAAGAAGAGTAGGGGTTTTGTTTTGGTTTTGCATTTTGTTTTTTAATATCTATCTGCTAGCATTTGCTGGACACAAGATTGAGGTATATTCAGTGTGCTCAGAGACTGCAATTTGATCTAATCAGGGTTTGGACTAAGAATGTAATAAATTGTCAATGCAGGACTTCTGCATTAATTTACACTAATATAAAGCATCTCATTTCTGAGAACTAAAACACAGGGCTTCAATACTTTATTTTCCATCTTGTATGTAAGTAAACTGCAGGATCAACTGGGAGGTTGAATCAATCTGCTATTTATTACCTTGAAATGTGACACCCTATTTTAAGTGCCTTATTCCCTTATGATTTAGACTGAGTAGTGCATTACATTTAAGCAATATAGAAACCAGCTTTACTGTTGGTGGATTTTTCACTTTAGATGTGATGGATTTACATTTGTAGAAAACTTTCAGTGCATCACTGTATTACATAAAACAGAGTTTCAAAGACTGATACAGAGAGAGCAAGGAAAGTCATTTCAATTACTTTTTCCTATCATCTAATAAGTATTTATAATTCTAGAAGTTTTTCTAGGATTTCATTTACATATACTTTTAAAAAAAGATATTTTATCAATTGATTCATTTTCATTTTTTATCTACAACTGTTTGCCATTTCTTAGGAAACTATTAGCCAAGAAAGCTGTGGCTTCTTGTAGAGCCTAGGGCACTTCAAACTTCCCTCCTACTGGTTCTTGTGCTTTAATACAATTTTTCTCCATTAATTTATACAAATAAAAAAGGAAAGATATTTTTATTTTGTAATTATTATTGGTTTTCACAGAGGTGATGGGATGAAAATCAAGCCTGTTCTCCTCTTCTAGCTTTATGTTCTGAGGCCATACGTCATTGACTTTCATTGTATTTTTAAACTGAATTTTCTTATGTTGATCTACTTTTTAAGGTACTANTATACTTTTAAAAAAAGATATTTTATCAATTGTTTCATTTTCATACGTCATTGACTTTCATTATATTTTTAAACTGAATTTTCATATGTTGATCTACTTTTTAAGGTACTGGTGGCAACTGTCAGGGAACTTATCACACTAAAAACCTTATAGGTTTAGTCAAATAAGAAGAGAGTAATATTCGTAGTAACGAATGTCTGAAGAATTTTGACTTCTTGGTCACATTGCATATGACTTAGTTGGGATAAAAGTCTTAGAATTTGCTAATGGAAAATAAATTTTAGTTCCATCAACTCCTCCTTACAATATCAGTTTTATCTTTTTAAAAAAATATTGAACTGATCAAATTCGGGGAAAAAAAAAATCCAGATTTTTTTTTTCTCATGCAAATGTGAAAGAATTTAAGTTTTTCAATCTGAGCCTTTGGAGTCGGAAAAACACATAAACACTTTTCATTTCAGCATGTTAGTGTCAAGTTTTAGTGAAGTTTTCTAAAGTCACAATGTGACTTTTTACCAAGTACTATTTAACTTGAAAGCATAAAAATATCTTATTCTTGTAGACATTAAAAAAGCTGTTGTTTGTGCACAGTTCACGTTTATATTTTTGGCCTCTGTCTTGGAAGTATATCTCATATTCAGTGTAGAAAATTTGACACAAGGAGGAAATATATCTGGCACTACATGTTTCCTTCATGTGTTTAGCACTCAAGAAATACCTGCTATATGGGAATAGTGGAAAACAGCTAACAGTCTTATTCCACAAATAACTACAGGTGATTAAAAATTTACTTAAAGGTCAAATTATGAGATAAAAATCTATTCAGGCACAAAAAATTATGAATTTATCCTAGAATCAGTACCTGGTACTTGAATCAGTTAGCTCTGACTAGGGCTTTTCCCCTCCCTGTTTTATTACGGGTATACTGTATGCTCAGTGGTAGAGAGGGGAAAGCATATGGCCTCCTGTTTGAACTTCTGTAATTAATCCTTCCAAATACTATTTCCTTGGAAAGTTATTTTTAATTTTATTACAGTCTGTTCTTGTATTCTCCCACACAATCATTTGGGCTACATTTGTATTGATGAAAATGACATAAAGCAGCTCTTAACTAAAAGGAGACTGCTGTTTTACACAACATGTAAATGATTAAGTGATAGATTTTTATTGCTGTTTGTGTGTAGAAAGCACTACAGCATTTGAGTATTAACCCTCCCCACCAGCCCAAACCTGTGCAGTCCTACAGGGTGTGTTTAGGATTTGTTGCTGTTTAAATTCTTATAGTTTATTTTTTAGAAAGTTCTTTAAAATAGTATTCTCTTAGAGCTATATTGATATTTCTGTATACATTATGTGAATTCTTGCACTCATGCAAAATAAATTCCTGCACTGTGGAACTGGTAAGAAAGAAGCTAAATTAAGTTTATAATTACAAGTGATGGAGAAATTCTGGTAAATGTTGTAATAAAATATGATCAGATTCATCCTGATCCAGTCAGCAGCTTATATAAGAAAAAGAAGAAAAAGGAGGGGAGTAGGGTGGAAATCTGTCCATTCTTAAAGCTTCCTTTTTTGATTGCCTGCACACAGAATTGCAGATGTATGCACTGAACATGGCTCTCTACTAATGGGTAAGATACTGGCTGCTGCAACCCTTTAAGTCAGCACAGGGAAGTAACATTGCAAATGAGATAGGATGATAGAGAGCAGCAAGGATTATACTTGCTGAGTATCTTAAAATATTTTCTAGACCTCCAAGATGAAGTAAGGGAGATTTCTTCTGCTATACTAGCCTGATTGCTGTTGATTTTAAAGGTTATAATTGATAGGAAAATTTCAGTTCAGAGGCCTACTGGCAACAAGTAAGACTGACTAGAAACAGCAGGCATTAAATGTGTTTTTATTCAAATAAACTAAAGGATTAAAACAATGTTTAAAACATCTCTTAGCAACTTAGTTCTTATTCAAGGATCACAGTAAGATCACATTTCCAGAAGTGTGACCAAGGTCTGCCTCTCGGGAATGTCCAGTTGTTGGTTTTGTTCCTTGAAACGAATTGCTGCACAGTACCAGAGAGGACAACACAGGCTTGTTTTACATACACACAGTCCTCATTAATTCAGGTGGAGTATTAGGTCAGCAGCTCTGCAAAACCAGGATTAGATAGTGCCATGTCTGCAAATTCAGTTGCTGTTTTTCTTTGAAGATATGCTTCTCAGTTCTGTCACATGTAAACACTAGGTTTAAATGGAGCACTTCTTTATGGCTGAATGAAGTCATGCTTTTGCTGAATAGTAACACTTTTTCTTAGCCTACACATATGAATTATACATGTGAAACGGGGCTGCCTAATGTCAGCTTTAAACTCAAGTTCTTAAATAATATTACTTATCATGATTAGGCCACATATATTTAAGTAACATTGATTAGATTCATACAATAGTCTTAGGAAATTATAATTAGTTTTTTTATAAAATATGTATGTGAATAGGAAATAAATATTTATGTTCCTTAGTTAATGAAAGAAAAAAAATCATACTTTTAGCTTTATTCTTTGCCTCTTGTTTCAAAGGTTTGTGATGTCCTTGCAAAATTCTGTTAAATCTTTGTTATACTAGAAATGTTTACAGCATTTCAGAGCAATATTCTATTTATTTAGCATACACTAATCTCCTCAGTTACCATACTTACTAAGAGCCTTAATTTAATGTCATTCATGTCAAAGCATATGATTTCATCATGGTCTGTACTCTAACCAGAAGCAGGTATCAGGTTAGCTTCTGGAATTGTCAGGCAATAGTAAGAGTTTGTAAACCCTCTAAACTGTCTCAAATATTTTTCTTTTCACTATGTTTTATTAATATTCCTTTAAAATGGGATTTATTATAGTTCTGTGTTTTAGATTTGTGGTAAATTTGTTTGTCAAGCAGCAAGCTAGAATTTTTTTGCCCCAAGTGAGGTAATCTGAAGGCCATGGTTGAGAAATGCTCCAGATCTTTATGAATTATCAACTACTTGGTGTCTTAGACAAATGAAACGCTGCTAATTCTCTGCACTATTAAATAAGTGAGAGTCTCAAAGTTTTAGTGAATGCAAAGTGTAACTGTGGACTTAGCATCTACAGTTATCCTACAGTAATTAAAATGTTAAAAAAAAGCAAAAAGCAAATAGATAAATTTGCAGAAATAAAAACAGTTCCTAATCAAGAAGTGTTGATGGAATAAAACTGATTTTGAAGACTACTGGAGTTTAAGAAAATATTTTATGCTTTCCAAGAGTCAGTCCTCATTGAATGCTTGCTTCAGGTAAGTATTGCAGTAAGGATCAGTCATGTTGTGGGTGGCAGTTTGTATGTAGAAGCTGGTTTATTTGCATGGAAACAAATCAAACAAAACTGTGGCTCTTCAGCTTGTATAGGATGAGTGCTTTTGAGTTGCCTGCTTGTCTCCTAGTCAAATAAANGAGACCACAAGTGATTTTCAGACCGTGCCTGACAAGTATGTACATAAAATTGGAAGTGTGTCTTAGTATTAGCTTTCCCCTCATGTTTGAGGTGCAGATGGATAAATATTCCTCAACTCTGAGGCCTGACCTCAAAACTGTAGTTTAATAACTAACTATAGCTTTAGTAAATTCTATCACAATGATCTCTCTAGCCTGCTATGTCACAGAAGCAAGTCTAGTGTTTCTTTAGTATCTGTCCTTCAGGATAGTTTTGTCATAGTTTTCCATGATGCTTCTGGTTCTTGAAAAGGTTTTTTCTCTCTCTTTATGATGGTTTCATTTTAACTTGTGTAATTTTCACACTGTAAGAGTAAGAAAAAGATAATCTTCATATGTTAATTACCTTCTGTGGCTTGTAATTTGCTGGAGAAATTAGATGAAGCAAAATAGCTCCTTAGACTGATACCTTGAGAAACTGTGTGCTCCATTCCTAGAATTCACCAAGAAGACTTTTATCTAACAGCAGGAAAAGATGATAGCACCACATAATTGTTCATGTATTCATGTTTTGCTTGTGCTTTCACAAATTATATCTGCTTACAAAATAGATCATGAGTCTGTCTTTAGTTACAAGCAGTGGGAGGTTTTACCTTTAGCAGGTGAGTCATTACAACATAACATTCCATTTTAATGCTGTTATGCAAAACCATTTTGATGTTTTCTTATGATATATGGATTGTGCAGACTTCTTGAAAGAAGCAATTGAATCGGGATTATATTTTAAAGTATGCTCATTTACTGGAGTAAATACTACTGGAGTAGTACTATAATTATTTTGAGCACTCCCACCACTAAGAGCTAAACATACAAATAGAAGATGTTCTTTTACCCTTTAATAGTTCTTTGCACTTTCTTTCTGCTAGAAAACTTTCTTCCCATAATAAGGTAGCATGAGTAAAACATTGATTTCACCTGACTCTTGTAGCCTGAGACAGTGTTGCAGGATGACTCTTCTTTCCTCTCTTAATATTGATTCTTTAATATGCTTAGGGTAAAGTGACCTGATTATAGGAAGCTAATGGGTGCCCATTGGTGAGATATTTTAGTAGTAGAACAGCTTCAGTGACTTCTGAGCTAACAACCTTACAGGAGATAAGACCTAAGTATACATTGAATGCAAAAATGTAATCCTGTATTAAAGCTTTCTGGAGACAGGATACTTGAGAGTGTAGGTTGTTTGTTGTTGTTTGCCTTTTAAAATACTTCCTCCAGCCCACCTAATACAGTTTGTGGTCTTCTACATTGTATTATGCCATCTTGAAATGAGCTGTCAACTGTAGGATATAGAAATTTGCTATCATTCAGGGAATAGTGCTTAACTTCTATAGAAATGACCATTGTTTTTTGAGGACCACAATGTATTTCTTAATCATTTTTTCTAAAATATTTAGGTATCTTTTGTAGCTCTGGTCTGCAGTGCATTTGCAAGATTTGCACTGTGAAGTAAAACATTCCCCTTAAAATAAGATTTACTCATAAATGATTCATTTGGCACTTATTAAATCACATTTTAACTCCTACCTGCCATAAAGAGTTTATCAGAGTACTTTAATGGCATGGCAAACAGCTGGCTGTCTATTAGCCATTTAAAGTTGGAAAGCCACTGACCAGTTTACTATGTTAGATTTGTTCTTTACAGGAGCTATTTTACAAGCTGGATGGTGTTGGAAGCATTTTGGTTTTAGTTTATGAATATTTTATTTCTATGGTAAAGGAAGGATAAACGAGGTTTGCATAACAGGAAAAGTTTAGTACCACATAACTAGATGAAGTGGCAGTTAGATGGCCAAAGGCCACTTCAGAATTAATGTCATATTTGCTTTTGCTGTAAACAAAATCTAAATCTATTTGCCCTTCTAAAAGCTAAGAAAATCAGCTTTTTACCTGGGAGTTCAGCGTAGAATGGGAAAAATGACTCTGAATCAATCAAATGTGAATTCCCTCAGAACTATACAATGCCCTCCCTTAGTCTGGGGCATATGGTGCATAGCCATGTCTACATTACCACTGTACTGGGTTTTTTATATGTATCTGAGTGTAAAATGCATGTCAACAACAGTTTTGGGAAGTACATGAAGCATATGCACTGGTATCTTTATACAGTCTATGTACATGTCCTGTGATAAGGCAACAGTGTCCTTGCACTGAAATGAAGAGCAAAGTACTTGTCCTACAAACTCGTTGGTAGCTAAATAATGTAGTATATTGTGATTTAGCAGTAGTTCTTGCCTGCATAAAAGACACAGAAGCACATAATCTAAATGCTTTCAATCAGTACCAGGGTTTATCATATGAGTAAACACAGCAAAGGGGTAGAGTGCTTAAGACTTCAGCTCTTGATTGGCTTGTAACTGGATATTTTCTCTTTATGCATAATGTCTATTTTTGTTCTGAGAATGTCAGAGTATTGGTGGATATGTGTGCCACCAGGGCAGTCCACAGAGCCCTGGGATTTTAACTGTAGAGCTTGTAATTTTGCAAGTGTTTAAGAAGTGAACTTTATCTCAGTGTAGTTTGCAAATAATTTGTATTGGTCTGGAGTTCAGAATATACTATAAATAAGAGACCTAGTTTAAATATTAAACTCCTCCAATAGTATCTGCAGATGTGATTTGCATTGCTGGTTCTCTGGGCCTAGACAGAGTCCCTGAAGAAATTGCTAGGACTCTGGAGGGATGCACTATGCTATCTGCAGATATCTAGATTAAAAAGTAGATTCCAGACAGACAGAACAGGTGCTTGATAAAGTTGAATAGTTCATAGCTGATACAGATCTTCAAGTTTTCTAGAAATATAGACACTTGTGTTTCAATTCTTGGGACAATTCAATGCTACTCTGAACTGAGAATTTTTCAGAGCAACAGGAGGGCTGTGTATCACCCATTCTTAACTCTTCTTTCTTGATGAAATTTTTTGTCAGGAAGAATGTGTTCCTGTTTCTCTCTATCCAGATAGTGTTTCATACCATTCTGGATTATTTTGACTTTTTTGTGCTTTGACAGTTATTTCTTTGTCTTTTTACCTTTTGGGCTGACTGTTTTAATTCTTTTTGATAGGAACTTGATCTGAATTCTATAATACTGTTTATATAATCACACAGTTAAAGCTACATCTTTTAAAGTATATGTTTTGTAGCAGTATGAATACAATTGGAGATAGATTATGATATACTGTTTTATTAATCGTGATCCTTTCCAGATGTAACCTGGAAATAAGATTCACAGTTCTGTGACTTGACCACTGATAAGGAGAATTACATTTAAAGGGCCTACCAATGTCACTTAAATCAGTCACTTGTTTTTAGCATAAGCTTTGTGGAAACAGAAGCACTCTTATGTAAGACTCATTGCTAAACATGGTATTTATTTATACGTGAGACACATTCAGGGAAAATCTCAGGTGGCAAAGGAAGATGCTTCAGAGCATTAATCCCAATATAGTAACATGCCATACACTGACAAATATATCCAAGCTTAAGTAATTAAATCTTTTTCTGCAGACGCACTATGATAAGGAGTAAGTGTCCTGAGCAGATTAAATTTCTTTTTCCTCTCACATACCACAGTTCCACAGTGATTATTTGAAAGCTGTTGTCTCCTTTTCCCCTTCTGCTGCTGTTTCTTTTAAGACCACTGGGGATTGCTTGAAAATTCTTAGTGCCCTGGGTATAAAAAATAGACACTACATTCTCTGGCCTCTTAGATACAAATTTAGCACCTCCCATTCTTTGTATGTCATGTTTTCACCATTATTTAATCTTGTTATCTCGTCTTCCTTTCACTACATCCAGTGTCTGTAGAATGACAGTCTAAATATACCTTTGTTTAAAACAATAGTATGCTGTCCCTTATATCTAAAATCTTTAGGTCAAAAAACTTACGGAAATTATTGAATGTGTTTGTCTCATCAGTGGAATAATTCCATCAATATTTATATTTAAAAGAGTACTGAGACTACTTTAAAACTCAGGAAGTTCTGTTTCATTCCATCTAATTTATTTTGGTTTCTTCTTGTATAAGTCAAAAGATCAAACCCATGTCAGTGTCAGTGTAGCTCTGATGTTTTGCATCTAGCTGTGTTCATGCATTTATTACAGGACAGACTTTCAGTTGAACCAAGCAACCTCTGGAGAATACTTGTTGCATTGACTCCATGAGGAGGAGAGTTAGCTAAGGGGTTTTGGGTTTTCTTCTGCCCTTTTTATTTATTTTTTCTTTTCCCCTACTTCTGTGTAATGGCAGCTTCTCCTCTGCCTGGAAATAGTAGTTGCTTCCATTTTTAAGAGACTTTTAAGGGCAAAACTGTGTCAGATCACATATACCCACTGGTGTTCAACTAAGTGCTTCTTTCTTTCTACACCCTAAATTAGACAGATAAAGGAATATTGAAAGGCAGCAATCCTTCACTGCTAAAATAAATCTGATTTTTTTTTTAGATAGTCATTGACACCTCTTTGACCTCTAGTTAAGATTCAGTTCCTTTCATAAACATTGTTGTATGATTGCTGGTGTTCAAATATTCTTAAATGTGTTATTTTCTCATTCCTTACAAGTAAATGGGGAATGGCAATGTTTTAGCACAAGCTTCCACTTAACCTGTTAGCTGAAATGTAAATTTAATGAAGAGCTGAAAATGGAGGACTCTTTTCTTTGTGAAGTGGTGTAAGGTATTCTACCAATTGCACCTGTTTAAATTGCTCCTTTTCAAGGTGGACACCAGGTGAAGTGGAGTACAGCTTAAATTTGGGGTGGAGGAAGTGTTGGAAAAGGTATGTAACTGGCTTTTTATGAAGATGCATAACCTGGTTCACAAAGTTTTTGAGCATTTTTTTGTTACTTCTGTCAGATGAATAAATGTTAAAATTGATATGTGATACAAGTAACATAACACTTGTCATTATTGCCAAACATTTAGCTAGGTTGACTCTAGATAAAACTAAAAGAGGAAAATAAGGCTTTATGCACTGAATATCATGCTTCTTCTAGGCCTTGTATATATGATGCTATCTAACATGTTGCTAACAGCCCTACCTGACATGATGAACTAAATTCTACTTACATTTGTGTTGGGTTTTTTTTGCGTGTCAAACTTGTAATTTTAGCGTGTTGTTGTTTCCATAGCTTTCCCAGAACAAGGCAAATAGTGGAGATTGTGGAGTTTTACTCCCTGGAGATATTCTAAAGCAATCGAGATAGGGTCCTGGGCAACCAGCCCTGTGTGGTCCTGCTTGAGCCAAGGGGATTGGACCAGATAACCTCCAGAGGTTCCTTCCCAGCTCAGCCGTTTTGAGATTCTGACATTTACCTTGAAAGTTAGTTAGATGGAGCTAGAGTATACAACTATAAGCTGAGCTAGAGTATACAACTATAAGCTTGTGCATATAGGTACACAGCTGTCTATAGTATAGCTTTATTTTCTGTGCACTGGGGGGGGGAAGTAGTGTTCCACATCATAAAGAAGAACCAAAAAGGCAGTACTGCAGCTGATCCTCAGTGTAATTGAGTGATTGGATGCTACCATGAGATTCTCTTACTGAAACATATGAGAAAATATAATGGATAAAGACCAATTTTTTTATTTATTTTATTTTTTTAATGGAATGGCATGATAAGAACTGTTACAGGTAGGAGATCAAAAGTTGAAGATGCTCAATCCAAATTAGAAGTAAAGTATTTTCATTTTTTCAAATGGGATATTTCACAGATCCTATCTTAAAACCAAACCCACAACAATTTTGATATGTATAATGTAATTTTCCAATGTATCCCTTTTTTCCATTTCTTCCTCTAGCTAAGATTTTGTCTTTCCTAATATTTTCCCATGATGTAGTCAAACAACAGTTTTCATCCGAAATCATAACTTGAACAACAATTACTTATTTTGAGACAACTACATTACTGATGTGGAATAGAAAAATAAAAAGTCTAATTGAATTGTAGATACTATGTCAATGATACAGCCATTGTGATTAATGGAGATTAATTTCCTTTAGAATGAATATTCTATGCAATGTCCTATTCTTGTCAAAGATGAAAAATATCATTGAATTCAGATTTAGTAGAGTAATATACAGTCTAAGTACTCGAAAGTGCATATTACCATTTGTTGTTTTATTTTTTGGTGCTTGGGTTAGGCTGTAGCTTTCAATACCCTTCTGTACAGGCTGCTGTAACTGTGGTTCTATGCATGCAAGATTGAATTAAGCTACTACTCAAATAATTCCTTGGAACTGAGGGAAATAACTGATGAAAATGACTGATGAAATGGGAGGGATGTTGGCTTCATCTCTTCCTGAATCTGAACACGAATGTATGCTCCTTGTCAGAAAACTCTGCTTGCTTTTGGGAAGGCAGCCAACAGGGAGTTCCTTTGGTATAAAGAGTTATTCTACCACTATGGGCTGATTTCAAAGTGCATTATCACTTGGGCTGAGATGTTATTGAGAAAGGAGTGAGAAAAGGATGATTTGTGTTTTGTGTAGCATAAGTGATAGAAAATGGACATAAGTTATTTAAATCAGTGTATTGTGCTACAAAGGTATTTGAGCAAATCTTCCTATCAGATATTTGTGCCAAGTAAAAAGCAGCATAAGTTTGTAAAAAGAACTTTATAAACATTTTCTTACTTTTTAAATTTTAATTTCTCATTGTAGTTTATTGTATAATTGTATAGCAACAAGATTCTTCCATAAGGGTCATGCAAACTTTTTGAGTCAATGAAACTACCCTTTAACTAAGAAATCCCAGCTGATTATTAGATTAAGTAGAAAATACTAAATATTTATTTTCAATCCCTTTTATGAATATTTTGAGATTATTTTTCAGAGACAGTGACACTACCCAAGTTGGTACTTAAAACTTTCTTATTTCTTTTTTTGTCTTTATTAGTAGCCGCAAAAGGAAGATTGTTTAATGTGATGACCCACTTTCACATTATTGCACAACTTAACTCTATAGAATTTCATAAAAAAAGTCAGTGTATTACTGAATTTGGCTTAGTACATTGAAGAAATCATGAGCATGTTAAGAAGCTTAAAGATTTAGAACCTGTATCTTGAAATCCTTTGTTTTCCATCTAAGGTTTCTTAATCAAATATGAAGCTGCTGTCTACAGCTAACTAGATTTAGGTTGCTAATTGCTGAAGAGCAACTAGCAAGGAAAAGAACTTTGGTATCAATTTTAATTTCCTGAATTTGTGAAAAATGATGAGGCTATACCTGTTCTTCTCTTCCCATCAGTTTCAGTAAGAATAAGCAATTATCTCATTCTGCATTAAGAATATTAATAAATCCATTGATCCTCTTAGTGATTCAATAATCCAAGTAATCATTTTATATTTAATCTTTCATGTCATAAAGACATGTCTAGGCTTTTCAGGTATTATCAGTATGCAAGTTTCTCTTTGATATACTGATGTAAGATGCAAAGGGAGATGGATATTGAGCTTGCATAACCAAAAGGATTATTTTGGGCGTAGGGGGTGGGAAAGAAGAAACAAAACACAAACCAACCTTGGAAAATAATTAGGAGTTGCTGCTGGCTATTTGTAGGATTTTGCTTTCCCCTCATCACTCCATACACCATTAAAAAAACCCCAACCCTTTGAATCTTATAATACAAGGAAACAGTCAACAATAACAAAAACCTCTGCTATGCTATACATTACCATATGCAGTTTTAGTCATGGAACTTAACTAAAGCACTGCTTATCTTTCCCTTCATTTTACTTCATTGTTATTTGTTTTTTTTAAAAGGTACATTAAGTTTTTTTCAATATTCAATTAGTATTTGATGGATTACTTTCCTTGAAATTGCTTTTTTCTTTGTATCTTTAGCTGAAAGGAATACCCAGAATGCTTCTATTGTATCTTCTAGCCTATAGCTTGTCCAGTTTGAATAAATTAATTAGAAATAATAATAGAGATAATATTATTCATAGAAATTTCCATTACTGTTCTATGATACCAGAAACTATAAATATTTCAATATTGCTGGGAAAAAATAAAAATCCTAACAGGGATTAGAACATGCTAAATTCTCTTGTCCTAGTTAGTAGTGTACATTGAGTATACACACATGGATGAAATTGCTTTATACAAATTTGTCTTTGTTGTGTTGGGAAACCTAGACTTCTTTTGCACATCAAATAGTATATACTCAGAGGGTTAAAAGATATTGAGGTTCCTAATCCTGTTTTATTGCTTGTCAGCTCTAAGAGTTAACATGATTAGCTCAGGACTTTCCAGAATGATTCAGTGGTGAAGGAGCTATTTTATTTATAGAACGTTAGAAAATAATGTCCCATTTCTGCTAGGAAAAAGCCTAGGAGTAGAACAAAAGCAGAACTGTGAGACAAAGGATTGGCAAAATTCTAAGAGACTAAAATTTATCCTGATAAATGTAGAGAAATTGTATGTACTGGACTAGATTCAGACTATGGGTCTAATTCTCATGTGCTGCTCTCAAGTGTGGAGGGGCTGCATCAGCATGGAGGGAAGAGCAGGTTAAGAGCAGCAGCATTTAATGTCTCCAGGCATTGTAGAGCACAGTGTATACTCAGAGTAGGCTGTGTGAAACAAGGCATAGGAGCAAAGCCATTGGCAGTGGGAAAGGCTCACTGAATTCCTTGATTTGGGAATTTGGGATTATAACAAAAACATACTTGGTTAGGGAGGCCTTCAATTAACATTGTGAACAACTGAAAGAAGATATAAAACCAGCAGTAAAATCTGCTTGGCTCTTTTATCTGAACTTAAAACATGGATATGAGAGAAAGATCATTTCTCTTGTGCTTCAAGATTTCAGTACCACAACTGAAACAGGACTGGATTGTTTTCCTCCAAAAAAACTATGGCAAGTGCTGCTGGAAAATAGTTAGTTTTGAATTTCTCTTCCCATGTTGATCTGAGAGAGTATCCTTGTGGGAACATCAAACTGCACACTGACTTTCCAATAGCCTCATCCTTCAGGCATGGTGTCTCTGCTTTGTGTGAGTCTCGCTTTTGACCATTTGCTTCACAAGCTGTGCTTGTCTTTTTTAAACTATGCCTTTTTTATTAAAAAGATAAAAAGCTCAGGTGAGATAGTGTTTGTTTCATATGTAGTTAGAGGAGGGATGAAATGCTTTTATCTTGAAAATTTTGGCAAATAAATTTTGAGTTTTCACCTCTTCTGCAGATTCAATGAAATCCAGAGCTCAGTTAAGAGTTCATGTTACCTTATGGAGAAAATATCTTGCCTTCTTTCTTTGAGCTAACTTGAAATAGGTTTTGTTGTGTGAACATATTAACAGTCAAAGGATTACTTTGTATTTAATCTAAAACCAGGAATATATTATTGATATGGGAAATGTTATTGAACTTACAAATGATGTACACCACAATTTCAGTTTATTTCTAACTAAATTGTGGACGAAGTAGAAAATAAAACCATGAATATGTTTAGAAGGCTAGAAAAGAATGTTAACACTTCCAAAAGGGGGGAGGGAGTGGGAGTAGAAAGGACAAAGTAAGTGAAGTTACCTCAAAAAAAAAAAAAAGGCAAAAGTCCTTTCTGTACTAATTGTATTTGGGTATCAAGGAGATGGAATTTTGTGACTCTCTCTCGACTTCCACTATTAGGTGAAAGGGAGCCAGGTTGGTTGTTGGTTTTTTTTTTAATAGAGACTCTTCTGTAAAGAAAGAGGGAAACAATAGCTAGCTGTCACAACAAGCTGATATATACCTTTGATCAGCCAAATGAATGTTGCAGGCATTTCTTATAGGAAGGAGATTGCTTATCGATCTATATCAAAATATGCATGCTAATCCCAGGCAGCAGAGAGTATTTTCAAGTGGAGTTAATAATCTGATTGCTGTCCTGTCTGGTGCAATTCACTGAACTCGGAGCTCTAATCAGTCTGGGGTTTTGCAGTCAAATGTATTTTGCTGTTTAAATTTGGATTTGTGACATTGATTGAGGAGTCCTTGTAAAGGTGTTGACAAATCAAATTGTTTGTTCCAGTAGTGTTTTGCTAGAGATCAAGTCCAAAGTAATAAGCAGTGAATTTGTTCATTACTAGTAGGGTGAAAGGAATGATAAAATTCACCTGCATCATTATCACAGACACAGTATCAATAAAAGATATGTTTTGAGTGAAGAAAATGTACTAGTATTCATAGCTAAATGTGATGAGTGAAGAACACTAAAATAAACACTGTAATTCAAGAGTTAATAATCCCTTGCAGGAAAATAATATAATTTCTAATAACAGCTTTTATAAAGAGAAGATGTGAAGAAAACAAATTCTAAAACATTTTTGTTAGGGACTTAAATTGGTTACTTGAATCAAAAAATGTTAGCAAAAATATAGTTTACAATGCAAATGTTTGAATCGGTTATATAGTGTAGCTGTGGCTATCTCCGTGCATGTTAATTTTGGGTTAGCTAAAATAGTGAGATGCATGCACTGAGATTTGTACAATGTTCATTCAAAATATAAGATTTTGCACAATATCCCTTGGAAGAGGATTCTGGAACCAAGGATAACAAACTTGTCTTTTCTTGCTATGTCTTTCAGTGGGATTCTCAAATAATATATCCTTCAGTTAATTTACATAGTGTTAATTGTGCCTCATTATTTCATTCTTGTCTTCAACAGTTTCTGCAAGCAACATTTTGCCTAAAATATTCCCACAGACATTAGATTTTCCTTATTATACCTTCTAAAAAATGGAATTTACTTGAAAGAATAGAAAATATTTGTTGTCCCTTCCTTGTGTATGTGGCAAATAACTAATTAGTTTGGTTATTTGGATTGTTATTTTTGAGTAATGTGACCTTCAGGGTCTCTCTTCCAACCTCCTGCTCAAAAGAAGATCAACTACAAGATCAGGCCAGCTTACTCTAGGCTTTGTTCTGTGAGTCTTGAACTTCCAAGGATGGAGACAGCATGACCCTCTAGGCAATGTCCTCATGGGAACAATGTTTTCCTTGTATTCAGTCAGAACCAGCCCTATTTCAATGCATGTTCTCTGTCACTTGTTCTTCCACCACAGGTGCTGGCTAAGTGCCTGGCTTGTGACCTCAGCAACCCCCAGTGTCAGACTGGGTATAAATTCATGGCAGTGTCAGGTGGACTATTTGCAGCTTAGAAGTAGACTATGTAAGCAGAGGTACATCATGGGTCTCCAACGGGGGGAGGGGGGGGGGGTTGTAGGATGTGGGGGGAGATGTGCAACCAGATCCCCTAGGTGAGGGAAAGCCAGGGGAGGAATGCTAGGCTGTGGTTCTAAAAGAATGCTGGCACCTGACTTGCATGTCTCCCTTGCTAGGTTAGGAAAATTGGCCATCCCCTTCTCAGAGGCTATCCAAGTTGCCTCTTTTTCCTCTGAAAATAGTGTCAGAATAATGAAATACTTTTTTCTTTTTTTTTTTTTTCTGCTCCAAAATAAGTTTTAAACTGGAGAGGAGTAGATTTAAATTGGACATTTGGAAGAAGTTCCTCACCACGAGGGTGGTAGAACACTGGCACAGGTTGCCCAGGGAGGTGGTTGAGTTCCCATCCCTGGAGGCATTCAAGGTGAGGCTTGCCAGGGCTCTGGGCAAGCTGCTCTAGTTGGGGATGTCCCTGCCCACTGCAGGGGGGTTGGACTAGATGAGCTCCAGAGGTCCCTTCCAACCCTAACCATTCTAGGATTCTATAAGATTGTTATAGAAAATAACATGGCAAACAGCAAACATACAAAATACTGGAGGTAGCCATGGATTATTTTTCTTGTATTTTCTAATCCTTCCTGTAATATGGCTTTAAGTCCTTTTTATATTTGGGCTTTCTTCCTACTCTGTATTGATTTAATGACTAGGTAAATGTTATTTAATACTTTTTCTTTTTGGAATATGATTATGTTCTCAGTTTGTTAACACTGACTTTTTTTACTCTTGACATGCATGTAATTCATCTCTTCAAATTTATTTCTTCTGATGATATACTAATCCTTCTGTTTCACTGTTTAATTTGAGCATCTAGGGCCCCCTTCTGTTTCAAAGAAAGGCAGTGAAATGCTTAAAACTGTGCAGTGTGTAAGATTTATTTTTTTTCTTAATAGTGGTAACATTTCCTTTGTAGCCAAGTTATTTCCCTTTTCTTACGAGAAGGTCTCCTAAATAATTTGGCTTTCTTTTTGAATTTTCAAGTAGTCCCTTACCCTTCCACCCTCATACCCCTTAGGGTTTGGGGTTTTTTTGCAGGAGTTTTGTGTCTGAGATCCATGCCACATCCCACACAATCCTTTATGAAGAAGAAAAAATGTAAACTATATAACCCTTCCAGAACATGTTTCAAAACCACGGCAGCCATCTGGTTTTCCAGAAGGCCTGCTGTTCTTTTCATGTTTGGAGGAATAGTTTGATAACAAACTTGTCTAATAAATATAGAGCTGAAAGACAACAAATAAGTGTTTGCAGTCTCCTGACATTTCTGATGTTTTCCTAATTTATAACATTAAAAACTGTTAAGACAGATGGAGTTTAATATATTCTCCTGTACAAACACATGTCTTAAGTTGTGTACAATATCAGTGTGTTGGATTATGTGTACTCTATCAAATTTCCCTTCATCTCTTTACTCTGAATTTTTGTACAAGAACAATGTTTAACTAGTAGCAAGGCTTTTTTGTAAAGGTAATCTGTTAACCATCATAAACAAAGTTGAATTTGCTCATACTATAGAATAATCATTAATCAACCCTGTAAACAGATTGTTTTATGAATTTTATTGAATTATTGGTAGACAATAACTTTCGGTCAAGTTGCAAGTATTAGAGCATATTTTGTATTAACTGGGCTGTAGGAACTTCTCCTTAAACCCAGCTTTGCCTGATCTGATTAAATGCTTAGCTGAAATTTGTCTTGAAATAAACAGTAGTGTAGCAGTGTGAAAGCCCATATCCATCACTAGGGAGTAGGAATATGTCAAAGCTTGTAGCTAGTTTACAAAACTAATTTGGTGCAAATTCCATATGTGCCTGTTGTGCACTTTTCTCACTCTCCTCAAATTCAAATCATTGAATGCATAGTTTTCCTAACGGCTCACAAAACATTGGAATGAGGGGAGTTGCTGTTCATGAATATGAGTGAAGGCTACTGTCAGAGATAAATGGGAAATAGTAGATGTAATGAAATCAAATTCAAACAAATAATCTATCCAGTTATTAAGATAAGTCACCTACATTTTATGGAAAGTTCACCCCCACAGTACTGTGGCTTATAATGTTAGAGAGCTATTAAGATACATAATGGTTCTAAGCAAATTTTGAGATCAGTAGTGGAATACAAGCAAAGGTGTGTATGCCCTTTCTAGATGTTTAAGTTTTAAAATATCAGCGTGTAGAGTTGCATCATAGCTTATTTTATTTTTGTATAAGAAAAAAGCAAAGTTACTGAATCTTGAATTGAACTCATTTTATAGTTTTACAGTGGCAGAGCATTTTAAATGACTGCTACTTTCCAGAAAGTGATCTGTTAAGTTCTGTAAATATGAAATAAGTTTTTCCTACTTGGGGGTGAGGAGGGATACTCATATGGTCCTGAAAATTCTGGCTCTGATTCAGCAAGACATTTAAAGGATATGCTTAACTGCTTGTATGCTTAATGTTAATGATACTGAACAAGTTTATGATCAGAGCAGTCAGCATCCATTGAGATCATCAGATGGTTTCTGTAATCTGAAATGACGATTCATCTAGTCAGATTTTTGCAGAAAGATATGTTCTGGATCAACTTTACAAAAAATTGGAATATATAAAATGGATGTTTTCTGCCTGATTTTACTTAAAATTGAGGTTTTCAAACAACTTGCTATTTTAATTTTTAGCTTGACTCTCATGTGCTGCTAACAAAGAAATACGCAAATTACCTAGAACTTTGCTTTCTAGCAAAAATATTTCTCTACACACACAACTTTATAAGGTGCTTCGTCGTTCTTTCTTGCAATTAGAAGTTAAATCTACATTTTCCTTAATTGTTGGACTGCGTGAGCCTGTTTATATTTGCATTTTGTTATTTAATCTCTTCTCTGTCCGCCTAGATATTTACCTAGTTGGCACTTCCTTAGTTTGGTTTATTTTATAGTAAGGTCATGGCTAGGCTTCGTGAACAAAGATCCGGGGAGGGCTCTACCCACGCTTCTTACGAGCACGCTGCTGGCTGCAAAGGCCAATACGAGATAGACAAGAGCAGTTGCAAAAGGCACAGCAGAAGGACTCCTCAGGAGGTATAATCTGTGAGACACGATTCTTTCTACACTGTCTTTTCTCCTCGAGAGTGATCCTGCGTGCCTTCCCAAAAACATCCGCTGCATTAAAACTAGTGTGTGTGCAGAGCTCCTGAGTGGAGGCCAGAGTAGACCAGTTAAGTTGATCAGTATGGCCAAGGCTAAGCTGTTGTTGCAGGGAGTCCTTGTATCTCCTCTTCGGGGCTCCTCTCTTGCGATAGCCAGGGGCAAGTTCACCATAAATCATAATTTTAGGAAGGCAGTAGTTCTTCATCCTACATCCTCATGTAGTTTACCATGCCTGTCAGGAGTGCTTGGAAATTGGGGATCAACACTGACATAATCTCTGCCACAGAGTTTCTAACTCTAGGCGGTTGGAAAGGGACTTTCCATCTCACACATTAAATGTGCTTAAGTATTTTGCTCAATTGTGGCTATAGTATGATGGAGAGAACTGAAATCTGTGAAGGGAAAGGTGCCTAATTTTTGAAAGTAAACTTAGCCATAACAATTTATGCAAGATGTAGTTCATATTGGAATTTAATTTTTCTTATGATATTGGTGAACAACTCATTTATCTGGTTATGCTTATGTGTGTGTTTTGAAAAGAATTTTCATTTCTAAGAACTTATTCCTCAGCCTGTGCCAATGCAAAATTCCAGTATGGAAAGGAAGCTTCTCAGAACTCCAAGTTTTGTGATCTTTAATAACTTTGTCTTCTTTATTCTGCTATACTCTTAAAAACAAAATCAAACAAAAATCCACCAAAAAAACCCCAACCAAAAATGAAAACAAACAAAAACCAAACCCCAAATAATCAATTCCCCCCACTCCCTGAAATTGATGTACATATTTAAACTGAGCATTAAGGATAAAGTAGGTCAAGCTGTGAAACTTTGAGCTTTACTTTGCCTTCTAACCTTAAATGGAACATGATTGGATACCTGTTTATATCCATGTATGGGGAAGCTGTGAATGGATATAAAATTTTGAATTCTGGATGTTTTGGAACAGGTAATGTTTTCTTAGGATTTCACTGTGATGGGAGAGGTTTTAATTTTCTTGTGTGGCTGTTTGGAAATAGTGTCAGTTGCACAGCCCAATAGATGCTTAAAGTGAGGCTTCAGAGAGGAGTTTTGCTAAATCTGTTTACCACACTTACACTTAATGTGACCATGTTTTAATTATTTTTGTGTGTATGAAGATCTGTTTTGTGTGTTGTTTGCACCTTTTATTTTCCTTGTCTGTGGGAAAATGTGTAATTATCATTCCATAACTATCAGAAAGACTATATTAATTCCTAAGCAGTGTAGCTTTGATTTTAAGTTATTCTGCAAGATTTCATAGTTTGCTTTGAAATATAGTATGAATATTTTTCTCAAGTCATAGTCTTTACTTTCAGCTGAGTACAAAAATGTAGCTGGTTTTAATCGCTGTATGTGGGGAAACATGTAAGCTGACTCAACTGGGATTTACATTATAGACCACCAGCAAATGTAATTGTAGGCTGCACACTTGATGAAAAGTACAATATATATCTTCTCAGTAAGGGTTCTTTATTATAAAAGGGCTAGGTATTGCTTGGGTATTAACTATACTGTACTAAAACCCATAAACACCTTTTTACACGTAGAGTGCACACTTCAATGCAACAATCAAATGCTTTTCCATAAATAACAAACTTATGGAAAAAGAGGCCTTTGATTGCTTTCCAAGAATGCATTGAAACCTTAGAGTAACTTTATTTGTTTCCAGGAGTTGAGTGTTACGTGGTGTGTATCAATATCAGATCTTTAATAATTATTAAAAATTGAGCTTTTAATATTGGAATCTGCATTGTTTACAAGTAAGAGTTAATCATACTCTGAAAAATTTTAATCATTTTCAGGTAATGTTCTGAATATTTTAACATTGTTGGTTCACAAGAGGCAAGCTTTTCTGAAGTAGAAGTACTGTGTCAAATAAAGGGGAGTGTTGGAGGGCAACTTGGGTTACTTGAAGTCACTTTTGTGCTGAGCTTTGGGTGAAGTCTCAGACTTTTTCCCTAGGATAATTACTGTGACAAAAGCCCATTTTGTTTTATGCCTGGAACAGGTGATGCCTAAATGCTAAGCGTGCATTTGGTTGAATGTTAGATTGTAGCTGTCCATGACATCAATCATTCAATTTCATTGTCAGTGTGAGTAAACAGCAGTTGTTTTGTCTAAAGGTGAGACTGAGTTATGTGTGGCCTAACTGCATAGCAGATGGAACGCAGTTGCCTCTGTGTATGAACACTGTCATCCAGCTATTAATATCCATGGTACAGATGGTAATTTGTAACCAAGTACATAAAGCTGAAAACTACAGCAAAGTAGGGTAATCCATGAAAAGCAGTTTGCTTGCTTTGCACTACTATATATATGTTCTTCCTAGTTGTAGGAATGAATGAAAGACAACTAATGAAGACAGGCTTCTTTACATGAATTCCCACTCATATCCAAGTTCTANATGGAGCCCTCCCTGGATCTTCGTTCGCAAAGCCTAGCCACGACCGACCAACTTCTAAACCAAAATTGCTTAAGTATTTCTTTAAAGGAAATGTAGAAATCTTTTGCTTAGTATGTATAAAGTATTTATCCTTGTGTGCTCCCATTTTTGAAAGAGCATCTGTTTTTCATTGAAAATGTATTTTTGCCAAACTGTACATCTGGGAAGCTTGAGGCACAAGGAAGTTAGTAACTTGCACAAAATGACAGCTTGACTGAGATTAGGAGTCTTGATTTCATAGTCTTGGTGGTTTGCTCTGGTTAGTCAATTACATCAGTTGCTTCTGGTTTTGTAAAGCATGCAATTGAGAAATAATTTATATTTTTTTGGTCTTATATCCGTACTAATGAGTACCACTGGCTGGAACAACTAGTTTGGCTGGTTTGTATTTTACAGAAGCATACTGGCTTCCATCTACTTTTGGTTGGCTAGAGGAAAACTTTTGTCATTTTCCAGTAGATGATTGAGACAATTGGAACATTTAAGGTTTTTTTAGCTACACAACAGCTATTTGAGTAGCAGAGAATCACACCGGATTATGGTATGACTTTGGTCAAATAACTTCCTCCCTTTCTCTTTCCTCTCGCTATCTTCTTGCTTGTATAGTGAGATTATAAACTCCTTCAAATGTAATGAACTTGTTCAAACTCAGTTCTTGACTGATACTTTTGATTGTTCAGCCTACTTTTTGCATTATAGGAACTCTTCTAGAACCAAAATTCTGTTCTCAGGTCCATGGACTTCCACGGAAAAATTTTCTTCCTAAGGCCATGCCAATAAGGAGTAAGCACCTGAATGCTTATTTAGAACGTGAAGTAATTTGAAAGCTTGGTATGTGCTATATGGACCATTTAGTAAGAGGCAGTTGAGCAAAGCAAACTTTGTCTAAGGGACTTAATGAATGGGTGGAAAAATACATATCGCTCATAACTCGGTATTTAAAATTAAAATAGAGGTTTTAGTAAGCATAAGTATACCTAGTACTGTTTTTTTCCTTGACAAGTAGATGAAATCAAGCACACATGATAAATACTACAAAATCTTGTATATCTGAAAGTAGGATTTGTATTTGTTTCTAATAATGGTAAAAATTGTTGGTTTTTCATAATCTGTGAAAAACATGATTTGGTTCAATCAACTTAAGGAGGAGATTTCTGATTTTTCAGTCTTATGCTACTGTAAATATTTAATCAAGTTTTAAACATTAAAGGACCACTTGGGCTTTTCTTGTACTGTTTTCCCAGTAGAGTTGTAGATGTTATTAAAAACATTTGTTATGTTGGTAAGGCACTTCTCAATGAATCAAACTTAATACCCTAGTTCTTCACCTTTGAAGAAATGGGTTAAAAAAATCTAGCTCAGGTCACAGGGTAAATTAGCTTGGTAACCCTAGCACAGCCCCTTGTGGATGGACAAATGGCTCTTTGGAAATCTCTCCATCAACCTCAATTAAAAAAAAAAAAAAGTCAGTGTTTTCATCTTTACCAGCACTTTAAAAGACATTGAGTTTGCAAAGTACAGGCATTTCTTTGTATTAAAGATAATTCTGTACTTGTATGTTCTGTCTTAAGGATCCAATTTTTATACATATTTTTAAAAATGAAAACAGACACGAAAGTTTGCAGATGCCTGGAACTAGTCATTCATGTTCTGCTTGTAGCCTTGTTTTATTCCAGTAGAAGTCTCAGTCTTCACAGCAGACTGCTATATCTGATGATAGTCTGATGATAGCATAAGGTAGGGAGAGTATCATTACAGTAAATCTCTATTAGTTTTTAATTTTTTAAGTTTCTCATACTTCTGAGTGGACAAACTTTATTCAAGATAACTTTATTTAAACCTAAATTTAAAAATAAAATACTGAATATGACGAAAGATTTACCATGTTGCTTTTATTGTATTTTTGCATTGACACAGGTATATTTTTTACATGGTCAAAGCTCACTTATCTGGAAAAGTAACTTTAATAAATTCATATGTATTTGAAAACTTCAGTGAGGTTTTTTCCCATATTAGCATCTTGCTCTAAAAGCATTATTTTGATTTAATTTTTCAGTCATTACATTGTCTTACTGCTGTTTAAACCTTCTGATCAATTTTGTCATTTTCCTTCTGATGATTTTCATCAGTGTATATATATTTTTTTTGTATGTTGACTGTATGTTGGTGTGGCCTGTAAGTTCTTTTGGCTTTTATTACGATTATGAGTGTTGTTTTTTTTTTCCCCTAAAATACATCGTTATGAATACATAGACAAGTTCACATGCCCACAAGCATCTAAGTCCTTCATATGGGTTCTAATAAGAACAAATGTTGACTAGCCAAGCTCGTCCTGTCTGTGCTTGGTAAATCACAGCTTGTCCTAGTTCAGGCAATTGATAATATTGCTATAACTAGCACTTTTCTGGCTCATAGCCTTAACATGTTTGGCTGCTCTTCTGTTTAACTGTACTCACACACAGATAATGGTTGTGTTCAAAAGCAATGACTTGTTTTTCCTTTGAAGGACTCCTTAACTTTTTCTGCTCTACAGTGGTTGCTTGTAGAGTTGTCATCCTTGACTTTATTAGGGAATAGTAATGCCAAGCTTTGTTGCAAATTTGCTATCAGTAAGTTCTTTTGTCTTTTTTTTACTACTTCTTTTCAGATTTTGTGTTTTTCTCACAAGAATCTCCAAATACTAGCTGATAGGTTATCTGTCATATCTCCTACTTGTAAGAAAAGCCAAGTTTGAAGCTTTTTCTTCTATTATGAGATTGAAGGACAGTCAAAAGTGCATTCCTTGGTTGGAAATTAAATGGTAGATACAGACCTTTAAGGAAGACTCCTTTCAGCTAGCTGCAAATGAGTATTTCTGTCCTTGGCGCACTAAACAAAACTATGGAATCGTCTCTGAAAATGACTTTTTGAGATAAATTCTAATGATCATCCTGTTACCTTTTGTGCTCTTACAGTACCCACTTGTCATATACTGAAGTTTAAGAGTCTTTGTAAGAAGAGGAACTACTCTTGGCTTGTTTGTTCAGCACTAAGTGCATGTGAGTTCTTGCCTTTAGATTCTGCTGTAACACTTCATGCCAAGTTTTTTACTTGATTGAAGTTTCCTTTGTTGCAAAATTATTGTAAAATAAGCTACAATAAAAGTGAATTATTTGGATAGATTCTTGACCTTAGCATCTAGTCAGGTGCTCAAGAGAAATTATCTGGAGGAAATGTAAAACTGTACCAATAACAGAGAATTAAACTGGGAGTATATTCATTTGCAGTTTATTTCTAGCTTTGTTTGAAGTTCTTACTTTTGTCTAGCTGATGTGAGAACTATATTTTTTTTTCAAATGTGTAACTGTTGAAAGAATGCAGAAGAAATAATTGTGCTTCTATCTCTTCTGTACTGTAAACCACAACAGGATCTAATAATATTCACAGCCAATAAATAATGCAAGACTGGCAGGCTGTACAAGCCTGTTTAATGGCAAAGACTTTAGGAAAGCACACAGAATCTTAAGTTCTTTCATTATTTTTGACATTGATTTGTCATTAAGAAAATATATTAGTTCAGGTTAAATTGATCTGAAACATCCATTAATATAGGTGATAGATTCCTTTTTTCTTTGTTTCACATCCTTGATATCTCAAATTAAGCAATGCAGAAAAAGCTAATTGTATGGAATATTTTTCTCAGATAAATTTTGTTTTGAAAGTAGGACTGGGGATCAGTGACACCTAGATACAAGTCTGTATTAGGTTTGCTGCTAATAAGCTCACGTATACTTGACATCATCCATCTATAAAGAGTCTTAAACATTACTTAGCAAAATATACCAGAACACATTCACAACTACATCTAGAGAATTAATGACCTCAAATTGTAAAGAGATGCTTGGATGGAAGGAGATATTTCTTCTCACCCTTTTTTTTTTTTATACAAGTTATATCAACTTACTAAATTTGATTAAAGTTAATTTTGGTACTCGAAAGACTGGATATGCATTATCCATATGCTTAAGTTCCTCTCTGAATGAGTGGGTTTGATATTGTAAAGGTTGACAGGGAGGAACCAGTTATATCAAGAAAGAAAGAAGATAAAGAAAAAAGTGGTCTGTCAAAATAAATGTAGCTGTTTAACTTACTAGGGCAAAAATATGCATCATGTGTTGAGTTTTTATTGGTGTGCAAAGATGTTTAATGCTGACTAAACATATTATTGTACCAATACTGATTTTTTCATGTTAGTGTGCTGAGCCAAAAAAAAAAAAAAATCCCAAACAAAACACATACAAAGAAAAAACATTATACTATTTCCCAATTACTTTTCTAGATAATGTACAGAGGAATTTTTTGTGTTGGAAGTTTCTGGTGGATTTTTTCAAGATGGTAGGAAATATCCTTAAAACCATCCATAGCACTGCAAAAGCTATGGAAAATATTTCCCAGCATCAGAAAGCTTTTGTAACGCAGATCTTTTTCAAGTACACTTTTGAAATGAAATAATGCCTCTCTATTCTGTTACCATTTTATTTTAAATCAAAGACTGTCATATTGACATTTCATGATTTTTTTTTAATAATCTACCATTTATAATGACCATGTTTAATTGCCCTGATTTTAAAAGGCACTATCTGATTGCCTGTATGCATATAACAAAAAACATAATTGTCTAGTGCAAACCACTGAATAGATTTAGGAATCTTCAATAACAAAATTACATTAATAGCATATGCTATTAAAGATGATTGATGGCAAAATTGGAAGCATACTGGTTTTACACCACACAAAAGAGTACAGTGCTTTGAAGATGGTTCTGAGAGTGTCAACAACAGTACAAAAGAAAACAGTGTAATCCAAAAAGTCCCACTTTACTTCAAAAAAACCCAACAGACCTGATTTGGTGGTGGGGTAGATCAAGTTTTATTTTGCTTGAGATGACAGTCTTTCTCTACTTTTTCTGCATATCTCTTGTACATGTAAATACATATTTCATTATCTATTGTGTTTATATCTGTTCAAATACCTAGTTTGTCTCTCAGAAGAATAAGAAGCTTAATTTATAGCCAGGTTCACCAGGTTTTCAGACACACAAAAAATCTCAGTTCTGTATTGCCTCTCAGTTGGTTTAATCAATCTTTTACTGCAGTTCCTACTGTGAACACATAAGCAAACTTAAGTTCCATTAATCAGTTCACAGCATTCTGTACTTTTGGAATCCTGATTCTGAATTTAGAAGAAATAAAGAATTCTATAGAAAAAAGAATACAGGAAAAACAATGAATACTATAACACTTTAAATGGGCAAGCTGCTTTGAGAATAGTTTCTATTGGTAGCATGGTTGTAATGTGAAGATCTCTAGAACTCCAAAGCTTTACAGCAGGCACATTTTTAATACATACATTACTTCTGCAAAGACATGAATATATTATATCTACCCTACTGCAGTTTCACATTATGCTTCTGATTTTGGTTTTTAATACCTTTTAAAGTAACACTTATTTTTCCATGTCCTCCTGAGAGGACATTTTTAAAGGACATTCAATATCCATCAGTTTTCTAAAACAAAACATATTTTACTTTTATATGTATATCTAATGTGATTCTTCAAAATGGAGATGGTTTATTTATTTATTTATTGTGTCTGCCTTTTTCTGTAATCACTTTGCTCAGTGACAGTGTAGCCAGAAACACCACAACTCTATGGATGGATTCCTTCACGATCATAATTATTCATATATTGCCCATTTGCAAGTGAATAACTTGAATAACTATTTGACTATTCTTCTGTTGTAAAAATGTTTTGAATGTATTGTATATAAACACTTGAAAATGTGAAAAACAGGTTTGGGGAGGGAACCATTTCAGAGAATGGTTGAAATAATTTCTTTTTTTCCTCAAAAGCTGTATAAATTATTTCTTTTTTTCCTCAAAAGCTGTATAAATATTTTAGCTTTCTCACACAGTACCTACACTAGGGAAAACATCCCTTTGCAAGGTTAGCATTGGTACCTGCATAAATGCTGGTGGAAATATAAAGCTATTCTGAAAAAGAAGCAATATATTTTATTAATATATGTTTACATTTCTGAAGGTTTCTTTTGATGACTTCTACAAACACTTTAGTTGCAAACTTTTGCCCATGATTATTTTTTTGCATCTTATAATGTACTTATTCAGTTGAAAGTGTAACATCACTCATTATACATATTATTAGTATATCCTCAAGAAAATTTTCTATCTGTACTTATTACTGCTGACAAACACTATTTTTGGTTTCTTCAGAAAATGTTTGTACTGTAAAAGACTTAATGGTGATCTCAAAGATGCACAGAATCCTCTTGGTTTGCCTATACAGTTGTGGCTATGTTTTAATACTTCATTAACTAATTTAAAGTATTTTGAAATAATAGAGCAATTTTTTTTTTGCAGGCAGGTGGAGAGATAGTGCCTGCAGAACCCCTTGTCAGTATGAAACCAGTTGTCTCATAAATTTTTATTGAAATGAGCTCATTAAGTTTAATTTTTACCATCTCTTCAGAGATTGAAGGGATAGTTTTCAATTTCTGAAAAACAACCAATCACTTACTAAAATGTCCAAGTTTGCCTTTCCAAGGATGGCATGAAACAAAAATACATTGTTCACATTTAGTCTATTTTTGGAGCACCATTTCTGTGATTGATTAGAACCAAGAACATTTAAGTGCAGGTTTTTTCTGCTGATTGGCTAGCTGTTCCCTCCTCCACCCAATTTCTTCCATCAAGGTATAAACTTTGTTCAGGACATAGCATGTATCTCTTGCCTATAATTAGCATTTCTCTGACTGTAACAGATTGAGTTATCAATGTTGAGGAAACATACCTTCAGGTGGTAGAGTTCATTAAATGTGTAACTTTTCTCATAGCTGCACAGTACACAGAATTTTTTCAGTGGAAGAGTGAGAAAAGTGCTTTTATAATAGTAACTCACTGACAACATTTGAAGTGAAAATTGCCAGAGTTCTTGCATCTTTACACGTTTCCGTGACTGATCATCATTTCCTTAGAATTCCAGAGACTTGTGTGAATCATGCCTACAGGGTACATGTGTTAGATGTTAACGAGAAAATACTTCCCAGAAATAAAATGTAAGATTCTTAAAGCTTTTGAAGTGCACCTACAAGGTTGAATGATTAGAGCCTTGTAGAGCAGAATGAAGAAATAATTTGTTTGAGGACTAAAAAAATACTTGTTATTTATCAAACAATAACTTACTGCAAAAGTGTACATCTATTTTAGGTGATAGGTACTCTAGAAATGCTTAGTCATTAATGTACAGAACTAATCTCTGGGGATATGTCCTTTGAGTAATTGATGTGGATGCAACTCTCATACCCTATTAAATGCAGCTAAGAATGGTATTTATACATAATAGCTACATATTGAGAAGCATCACAGTATTAAGCAGTCATCTAAATTCATCCATGAAATTAAGGTCTAATATTATATTAGGTGCAGATAATTCCTACTGTAGGTATCACTGAATTCCTCCCAGACAATGTTATAAACTTCCGTTGTAAATACTTTTGTGATTTTTTTCTTACCCCATTCCAGTCTCCAAGCAATATTTCAGTAATCAGTCCTGTGTTAATACTTAGCATCATTTTTTTTAGCACTAGGATTCAGTATAATACATTCAGTGTACTCTTTTAAACTTTCAAGCAGACCATTGAAATTAAACCAAAAAAATCCCCTAGTAAAACATGCATTCATATATATGTATGTAAAATTAGATTTTATGATACTGACAATTTGTGTATTATGTTAGACTTTAAAGTAGGTCTGGCCCTTACCTAGGGCTATATTGCTGCCCTTAATCATGCCATGCAGGACCTTTTTCCACAAGTGAACTAATTAAAATCAATACACCAAAGAATTCACCTCATTAGTAGGACTGGTGGGATAGGGGCTACCTTGTTATTCAAGCATGGGTATTAACAGACACAAGGTTTGACTGTTGTGCTTCTGTGCAGCCACCCTAAGCACCACTAGTATATGCAGACAGGATGACATTAAGCTCTTTTGATATTGCTTACAGTAAAGGAAATACAATGTTAAGGATATTACAGTTGCTTTAAAATGTACCTAGTTCCTACAAACTTCTTAATACACAAAACTATATATTGCTTGTTTGAACATTCCTGCATTAGTTTTGCGAACACAACGTATTAAACAAGCTGTAGAAGAGTAAGTGCATTTAAATATAAACGCAGCTGAAAACTGGGAAAAATTCTAAACTTGCTGAAATGACACAGTTGGTTAAGATTTTTAAAACTTATCAGTCACTTAGGTTGTGTTTGTAGATTCAAATGGAGTTATAGTAGCTTAAATTTTGGAAGAATGGTCAGCATGCACTTGCAGTCTATTCAAAATATCACTAAGATGATTTACTAGGTTAAAGAATGTAACCAAATGTTGATTTCTTGTTTTATTCTTTTTTTTTAATACAAGTTGGTTACTGATCAGGATACACCAAAACTTGATGCTTTTTCCCCTATAATGTGAGCCATTAGGGTGTCTTAGTGTTTGTAGGACTGTGTTGGCTGGGAAAAGTGAAATTGCAGATAAACTGGTTACAGGAATTCTACAATAGTAATAACTCAGTTTCTGAATCTAAACAGTGGAGGGAAGCTGCATAATTAAATTACTATAACTTTCAAATTTTGTAATGAATTGGAGACAGAAGACCACTTTGTACTCATTGCTTAAGGCAGAGTCTTTCAAAATCTCACTTCTGCGTTATTTTCAAAGTCTTCTAGAAAACATAAAGCAGTGGTTGGGGTCAGTATTTTGTGTACTTTTAAAACATAAAGTGTTCAATAGCTGATACTGTCTTCAAGGGACTTCTGAAAGTCTTGAGAAGGATTGAGCTTATTTCAGAGTTTGCAAATCAACAATTGCCTTGGACTGGGAGACACCTTGGAAAGGCAGATCTCTCTGGTTGGAGGTGACATGACTTATATTCAGGATATGTCTGGTGTACTAGATGTGTATTCCCTCTGTCATGGAAAATATTTCACATACATGTTGCGGTGCTACTGACAAAATCACCCAGTGTGACACTATAACACCCCCAACAAGCACTACCTTTTCCACAGTGTCTCACACATTAACAAAAGGAACAAGTTTTGAACACATTAGTGATGGTGGAAAAAAACACCAGGCAGGAACATGGTAATTTCAAACCTTCTGTTAAGCACATGTATGAAAGTTATGAGAGATTTATGTGAGAGATGCCTGTTGTTGACTGGGATCATAGAGTGTAAGAAGAAAATAAATATACTTACTTGGCACACAGATATACTTCAAATGTTAAGAAAAATAGTGCAACTGTGGTGCTCTGATCAAAGCAGATTCAAAAACATAGGGAGCTATAAGAAATATTTATGCTTAAAGGGTCTGCAAAGTTGTTTAACTGAATAAATTCACCACAGTTTCATTACGTTTAAGACCAGCTGTCAGGCACATTCAGGATGCCAATATAAAATCAACGTATGTAATCTTGGCCAAGTTGGGTTTTTTCCCTTGAAGAGTACATTGGTGCCAACAGCATATGCTCCAAAAGGAGTAAAGCACAGTCCCATTACCACTGCAGGATACATAATTACAGGAATTTACCTAAATATGGAAAAATTGTAACAAATAAGGGAGGCTTGGCAGATATTTTGGTTTCACATTTGTTTTTTGGCATAACACAGTGTCCTGTTTAATTCCCATTGCTGCTACTTAGTGTTTCCTTTAATTGTGGAGCCCATGGCAGCTCTTGTTCTATTTAATTTTCTCATGGCTGCTCTCACGTTTTGGTTATAAGCACATTACATGAAAAAGCATGTAAGTATACATTATACTGTACTACACCCTGAGGGTATAGTATATAAAAATAGTCATTTCTGATGCATAAAGCTTCTTTCAGCTAGGATTTAATCTGTATTTTAGAAAATAAGAATGAGACACAATTTGTATGTACGCACATATTGAGAATATTTCTAGTGTTCCAGATTGGTGAGGGGAAGGAAGGAGGGAGAAGATCTGTTCCAAACTTCAGCAAGTAGCTTTGGGTCTATTTGGCATCTTTTTGCATCTGCAGTCGGGGGGACTAATGATGCTTTCCTTTACTATAACAAATCCCTTATTCCTATTGTTTACTACATGTGACTCTCATGTTTTAGAATGTTAAAGAAAATCCTAAAATGTGTAAGATTTTCTGTGACCTTGAGGAGAGGGAAAGGAATCTGGTATACAGATAAAGCAGAAAATTAAATATGCAGATCAGTGCTACATTGAATTTAGGACGTGCATTGTTGCAAAGTGAGTTTGTTATATTGATTGAAAGGATTACTCTGTAAGCATATTTCACATGTTGTATTAAGCATATTTTTATTTTTCTCCCAAAGTTCTCAGAGGTTTATAATCATTAGGTATTTCTCAGTGTTTGATACAGAAAAGGTCTTATGCCAACTGGTTACTGCTTTTTTTTTTTCCTTTTCTTCTATCTCCATATGCATCTCCATGCAATCCTAGTGAAAAGTTGTGCTGTGGTACATAGTATGAAAATCTTTATTCTCCATTGTAGGGTTCTGTTAGCCTCAGTAACTCTTTCACCATTTTACTCGTGTGTTCAGCAACACACAACTTCTTTAAAAGTAATTTTAAACTCTTGGGAACAATTTCTTGCTGTTTCTATCTTGTGGAGAGGTTATCAGGAATGATCTTTCAGCTTCGTGTTGATGATACTACAAGCCCCTAAGCAACCTGCTAATACAGTTTGTTAATAACCTTCAAAACAGACTACATTGCAACTCAGGTGGTGTTGGACTTTATTATTATTAAGTATATATATATATAATGCTTGACACAGTGATCAGCACACTCTTGCAAAGTAAAAGAAAAGCACAGAATAGAAAATGTGGCCATATACTAGTTGACAGACCTCTGCAATAGTCTCATGCATTAGACTTTGTTACTTGCACATGAGGAGGAATACAGCAGGCTGTGAAGTCCAAGACTGCATTGCTCCTGAAATTAATGTCCAGTGGGCCTGTCTTATAGAAAGCTTTAAAAGAATGAATCTAAAATGAGCATAATAATTATGACATCTGTTTCTCCAGCACCTCTTAGTGGGAAATTAAGTGAAGAAATAACAAGTTCAAGGATGTGTTAACACTTGAGGGGCATATATAACTGAAATATGAGCTGGGGGAAGGGTAATGGAGATGAAATTGAGCTCTCAAATAATCATTTAACACACAGGTAATTGAGCAGCTATCCAGTGCACTGAGGAACACTTGTAAGGAAATATATTTATTGCCATGTGAGATTTTATGCAGAATTTTTTGATAGCTATTCAGAATCTACAGTCTCAAATTAATAAGGATAATTGGGAAATGAAAGGATTATTTAAAAATTGAGAAATAATTCTAAAATATAATGCCACCATTAGTGATTAATAGATAGAATCTCCTATACATTTCATCCTATAAATATCTTGATGGGGTTAATGATATATAATTAATCACATTAACTTTGAGGTGGCTTGTCAATTTGGAGACTGTGCATTAAAAAATTGCCTGCCAAATTTCCTGTGTGCTAACAGCAGCTTAATCCATAAAGAGCCAAAAATATCTTTATTTCTTCTTCATTATTTTTATCTAAATAACTTGTAATCATGTTTACTGATCATAGTTGGAGAATGCCTGCAGGCATATATTTTGAGAGTGCAGAGGCTGGTATCAGAAATATGAAGGAATACATAATCTGTGGAAAAAAATAGTAAACCTCATTAAGAAAGGTTATTGCATCTATAACTTCTCTCAGTGCTCATTGATTAGAGATTAAACATTATCCTTTGTGCTATTCAGATTGGGATTTTTAATTAGGATGTCATTATTACACAGATATACTAAATGCTAAATTGATTTTTGAGACCTTTTGAAATGATGGCCCAACTTCTGCAAAATGAAAATCATAATAGATTATTGACTTATACTTGGCTTTTGGTTCAAGGGCACGTCTCTAATGTCAACATTTTCAATATCTTTAGTTTCATGCAAAGAGACACTCATAGTTAGGCTTATATTAAAAGTTTGTTCCTATTGACTCATTTTTTATTAATGACAATAATAAAGCATTGATTGTCCTTGAATTACATTAGCAAGCAATGATGTCTGCTGATGACATGTAAATACAGCAAAATCTTTCTTCTTGATCAGTTTATTTTATTAAAGAATTTGTATTCATGCAAACTGTTATAAAAGCTATTGAAGGTTTTTACTTTAGTAGGAAGCTGTTCTTAGATGAAGAAACTCTTTTTTTCTGTACAGAATGTATTAGGTGTTGGCTTATGTAATGGATGTTTAAAGTAACTGTCAGGGTGAACTTCCAAATGTAGCTTTTCTAAGCAGACAAATACCTGTGTGTATTAGTGTCCATTTACTTAATGAACTATATTTGGACATAATTTTACTTTCATGATCAGATTCATGAAGATTTTGCTTTCTTGTAGACATCTAAACAAGCTTATTTGTGTTGCTAAAGCCTTTTAAATTCTAGCATTCATGACAGCTTTTTGGGGTAGACAGGCTGAAAATATGAAGACTGCACCCTTTTCAGAATATTTTGAAAAGTTCTGTTCAGCAACAACAAAATATGTGCAAGAGTTGAGAAGAGGGATCAAGAAGGGAAAATGTGATAAATGAACTTAGTCCTCACATTGCTAATGTATTAGAAGAAATAATGTTATCACTTAAATATGGCATCAGTGGCCATAGATGGCCAAAGGCCATAGAATAGCATCAGGATTTAAATATCTCAGTACAATAAATAGGATTTTTTGAAGGTGGTCTGCTATCCAAATTCGAATGAACAAATGTATGTTACTTGTCAAGTCCTTACAAATCCAACAGAAAAGATGGTGTTGGCAAATTTGTGTTGATTGGAAATTAATTGTATTTCCTTCGTAAATTGTGATGGTTCATTAGTGCATTTTTAAGTTTCAAAACAAGGAGAAAAGTCTCCTTGTAGCCAAGGCTATGCATTATCTAACTGGAAAGGGATAGTTAACCTGTGAGATGGGACATGCCCATAAACTTAACTTTTCTTTCACTGTCTGAATCAGCCTGCTATGGTTTTCAAAGCTTTTAGCTACGTAATACATTCATTGGTCTCAAGGTATTTGTCTTCTGAAAAGCTTCAAATTGAGTCTGCAGAGAACCCATTTTCTATCTACCTTCTCTTGCCCTTTCCCATTTAAAGTTCCTGAGGCTTGCATTTCAGTTCTGGAATTCAATGTAACCACCATATGTGTGGGGAAGATTGAGTTATTCATTCTTTGAGGATGTGTTGCAAGAACAGAAGAGAAGTTACCGTGTGCTTGCCTTGTTTGTGTACTTTTCCCTAGGATCACTGTTAAGAGAGAGCTTACCAAGCAGCGGATGTCTGCTCTGACTCAGTACAAGGGTTCTCATGGAAATACATTTAATTTAACTTGTGGTCAGGCACAGAAACATCCAGTGAAACTCTAAAAAGCTTCAAACATTATATAGTGAGAAAAACAATCTCATATCAAATGGAGTCCTTGGTAGTTTGAATCCTAGTCATCCTTAGACTCTATGACTGAGGCTGCAGAGTGGGCTTCGCTCTTGGACAGTTAATTTGCTCCTGTTTGTCTTGTGGGTATTGATGCTTCCTGGCCAACTGCTTCATTGGAATCCTGAAGAATTGGTCCTTTTCTACTACCACTATTCAGTGTTGGTTCCTTGTAAATTTTGACATCAGAAAATTGCTAATAAAAGATTAGATCTACTTACCCATAAGGAAGGCAGGAGTGGGGGAACAGGGACAATAAGTCTTGTCTTGTTAATGTTTAGCAGTCAGGGACTCTCTTCCTCAACGTGCAGTTGTTTAGATAGTGCCAGGATGGATTAACACAGTTTGCATGGTTATAGTAATCAATAATCAAATAATCCAATAATCAAATGCAAACCTCATGATCAGTAAGTGGGAAACTGAAAGAGAAACACATTAAATAAGACTTTTACTTAAAATTTTTGAAATGCTTTCCTTGAGATGAAATGTGTTCAAACTCTTAGAGATGTGGAAATCAAGGTTGAAGGGAAAACGTCACTTCTGTCAGTGTTACTAAAAGTTTTATATTTTCTATGTTTATCAAGGTTTAATAGTAAGTATAACACCTTGTAAGATATGTTGTTGCCCTAATAACTCTTCTTGAAAAGTGATCTTTGTCATCTTAGAAACAGACATGCCTGTAGCAAAACATTGATGCCAGTTACCTTTCTGTGTAAGATGGATTTCTACATATAAAACCTGTTGTTGTTACCACAGTCTTACATCTCTGCTTAGGTGGAATTCTGTGTTGACATCTTACCTATTCAAAAGCCAGGAAGCATCCCTTCTACAGCCAAGAATGAAAAGCAGTGCATTGAAAATGTACAGAAATGGTTTTCTTCACATGGAACAATTTGTGTTTCCTCTTTTGCTAGCTTAATGAAATCTAGCCTTCATGCACTGCTGCTCTGAGAGTGTCTATGAAGAAAGATTCCTGGCTTTAAACCAGCATAGAACCACTGTAAACCAGTCTTCTACACAAACCAAAAATTGAATCTGACTTATAAACAAAACCACATAATGGGTGAAATTTAAAGGAGGGAGAAAAGGTGAATCAGTTCCAGTTCTGGTTTAGAGAAGGTAAAGGAGAATAAGACACATTTTGTTTCCCTAAAGTCTTTGGTAATGTGTTTCATCATTGTGCTGTATATTGAAATAATAGGATTTGGATCAACATAAAAATATGTGAGTATACAAAGCTACTTGCAGGATGGGACTCAATTCATTTGAATAAGGCATACATACTTAGGGCATAGTCTGTGAAGAACCTTCCATTTTAGAAAAGCATAAATTTCAAATTCTATATTGAAGAAGATATAAGAAAATGTTCAGGAAGTCAATTTGACTAAAACTAGTTTTAAGTACTCAGAACAGGAAACTATTTTAACACGAACATTAGGTCTTTCTAATGACTGTCTAACTAGAAACAGGCTATTCTAATTCTCAGCCCCGAGCAAGTACAAATGGCCTCGCTTCCAGACTTCATTGCAATATTTATTGCAATTGGGATGGAAGACTTCTGACACCGTAGTCATAAAAGTTACAGGGGACCACTTATCTGTGTTTGATATGAGACAGAACGTAGTCTGAAATTTCCAGTCTCCAGCAGGATTTAACATTACTCTTTAACGATTTGTATGGCCAAAGACCTCTCCAATTCAAAAGCTAGTGGTGGTGTGGTACACTTCCTTCACATATATAATTCTTTTTTCTCTTCTGAAGAGAACTAAATGTGTATTGTTCCTATTGACAGCAAGAGAAAGGTAGCTGAATCTAAGCATAGCTATGCAGGCAGTGAGTACAGTTTGTAATTTCAGTTGAAAAACGTTTCTGTCATATTTATTACATATTTTGTTATTTAGTGCCACAAAGCATTGCTGGGTATTGTAACTCATTCAAAAAAAAAAAAAACCCAACAGAATTATGTTTGGGTTTTTTTTAGCTTTAGAGGTTTCTAAATTTGTACTATGTTTAGACATTAATACAATATTTCTATATAGTAGGACTTAAGTATGGTGAAATCCATCCAAATAATAAAGTCCATATCCTGACCATAAGATTTTATTTGACATCTTCCAATAAATGTGAACTAAGACAAACTAATATATGCATACATTAATATATATTATTCTTTTCTAGTTCAAAAGAGTATATCAATCTTCATATATACGATATAGCTATCTGCATGTGTTCTTTTTGTATGCATATATGTAATAGCAGTAGTGAAGTTTTTTAGGGGTGAATAACACATGTAGATTTCTACCTATAATTCTGTAAGTCATAAAAAGATTGTTTCAATTCTGCTAGTTTTAAAAAGTCAAAGGAATCATAAACTAAGATGTTACTTTCAAAGTTCTTACAGAGAACAGATCTTCAATTTTTGTTTCTAAGAATCCTCATTTTCTCTTTGTACCTAAGATGCATGCTTTGTAAGTGCATTCTTTTAAAAAAAAGCTAGACTACTTAGACTAATCTATTTATGACCTTTCACTGTTGCCATGAATCTCTGTGAGTTGATGTAATGATGTTATGCAAACAAAGAGAAAATAATCTCTATTCTCAAGACAGCAGTGAGATTTTCCTTTCTCTAACTATCATTTTTTGCCATATTACCTAGTTCTTGAAGTACAAGAGAACTATTTCTAGAGGTTTTCATGCCATTTGGCTACAGATTTAACTGTTATTTTGCAAGACATACTAAAATTTTCAGATTTTGATAAAATTGAGAAGCATGTTCCCCTGCTTTCAAATACAGATTCCTTGGTGTTGTTTGGGAAGCTATTGTGTCTCACCTACAGGACCATTACTTAAGGATATTCCAGAAAGTGGTTTACTGTACTACAGACATTTTATCATTTTCAGACAATATTGATCTTTTTTTTTTATAAAATGTGATAAAAAAACAGTAAATGAATAACCACTTCTTTCAACATTATAATTTTGATGTGTGCGTTAATCTGCTTTTTACAAGAGTAAAAAACTAAGTTTTTGTCAGGTACCTTGTCTGCAATTCTATCTGTACTACAAATTCTCATAACTTTTTTGCAAAGTAAATAGCTCTATTAAACTTCCATGGGTATATTTTCACAAGTTTAAAAGTTTTTTGTATTTGTAATTGTATACTAGACCTTGCATGAAATACTGCCTGAAGTGAAGATACTGTATTTCATTATGATGGTGTCATATCTGATCACTGGTGTAAATGATGATTTTGTTGTTGAAATTCACTCGCGTGAGAATTAGTTACTTATTTTTGGCCTACTGCATGCCCTATTTCAAACTGGGCTTATACTGACTAAGAATAGTGCTAGTATCTATTCAATATCCTAGTGTTATCAGTGTTTAAAATATTCAAAAGAGGACTGCTGCTCTAAGCAGTTTGCCTTTCTACTGCTTTACACGATTCTGTTAGGCTACTTTGGACCAATTGTCACAGTGTTCCTTAAACCACAAGCTAGTCCTTCTGATAAAAGCAATGCACTTACTGTTCCATGTATAAAATAAAATGCATGTTTTTCATTAATAAAGATGATCTGTATTAATTACAACTATCAAACTCTGTTAAAAGCACATGTGAACAATTTCTAGTTGAAAGCTGCAAGTCACCAGTGTATATTCGACGTATACATAGAACAATAAATATTCCCTTATAGCTATTAAATAGCAGAGGCAGGACACTGACTACTGCTGTGGTGAGGTTAAAAGTTTGGGGTTTGTTTGGTTTTTTGTTGTGGTTTTTTTTTTTTTACCATACCAGATTAGCTTCACAAAGTTTGGAGTTGTCAGACTTGATGTTTGACATTGATTGATCTTGGATTTACCCAAATGCTTCTCATGCTCATCAATAACACAGTAACCAGATTTGTATTGTTAAACAAGGGAAATTGAATTATTTCATAGTTCATCTCTGAAAGGAATCCTTTGCTGTGTTTAGTCAAATTCCTGAGTTAATTCTCATCTTAAAAACAAACTAGATAGGCAGTTGATATTATGTAAGCTAAGCCTACTCTCTATTCCATAAGCATCTTTGGAAGCTTGTTATGCTTCATTTATGCTTTGAATTTGATGTTTACGTATCCCAAATGTGCTGGTTTTTTGTTTCTGGGCTTTTTTTAAAGCTACCACAAATGCCTTAACCTTACTTACCAAGCATTGTATTTAATCACTAAAGTTGATTTTTATTTCTGAATATAAGGAGCTCTTATGCAGTGTTTTCTTTTACTAGATCCTAGACTGCTCTATAAATGAAAGTACGTATTCTTTCTACTTCCATGTGGAGCAACTGAAAGGAGAGGAAGTGGTATTAAAGGAATTTGGGAGTAGAGCTGACTTCTAATTAATTCACATAGTTAAATTAGGAACTTAGAAATATTGTAGGAAGTTTAATTAGTGGCAAGAAATGCTCCTTAAAGCAGGCATAAACAAGGTAGCTATTTCAACCAAGTTAAACATGCTTGCAGTGATTTTGACAGACTCAGTGCAAGGCATCAATTGTAGGCAAGCACTGCAGTTTCTAAGACTATTTTAGAGAGTCTAAGTTAGTGTAATTTATAGTTTTAGGAGGAAATAAAGTCATATAGTATCCAAAGTAAAGAATCCTTTTATTCAGAAATAGGCAGCAAAGTTAACAATGTAGCTTTTCTTGGGGGGGGGGAAATCTACTCGTTGGCTTGACTGGGATTTTAAAACTTAACGTTCAGATTGCCTTGGTTTGGACTGGCCTACACATTATTCTTTCTTGTAATGTGATTTGGAGAAGCATTGCAGAATTTGTCACTAAATAAGTATTTTCATCAAGTTAATTAACAATTAATGTTCACATTTTATCACATTGGCCATATCTATTATTACAGTCATCAGCAATGGGATTATATTTACTTGCTCCAAGATGCCTTTTACTTAATTGGCCAGTAAGATTAAAAACACTCTGATGTAGTGAATGCATTTAATGGCCTCACACCTCACTTTCCCATAAAGCTGTATTTCTATTCCTGTTCTGCATCCTTTTAAAGCACTCACCCAGCAATTTACTGAAGTAACCAATTAGACTACAAAAGAGGTGAGATTTCAGAAGCTGTTTGAGAATTACTGGCCCCTTTCAGATCTACAGCAAAGGAAGCTAATTTAAAATTTTAATTATTATTACTTCTTTTATGTTGTTTAAAAGTTTGGGTAAAATTAATTTCATTGGCAATAATTTCAAGAAGAGCATTTAAGTGGAGCTCAGGATGTATATAGAGGTTTTGCCTAGACTTTTTGAGAATTTCAATCACAATAGTATTTGTCTTAAAACTATAAATAAATATCTAGATTCTTTCTATACCTACAGGATAGGAAGGTGTTTTGTTAATGAAATATTTGGATGACACATCTGGGTCAGGATTATTTAATTCCAGTGCTCATTTTCATTTATTCCTTGATATCATTGGTTATTGTTTATCAACTTCTTAAATGAGTATGACATTTGTGTTAAAATCCTTCATATATCACATTCTAAAATGTATGAAGGCAGAAGAATATATTATCAGAAGAATATATTATCAGTGTCAGTCCTAACTGAGTTTTAGGAAACTCAGTTTCCTAAAAGTGACTGTTCCTTCTCTCTGTGTTTATAAGACATTCTGTCTTGGACTAGTTCAATCCCTCTCTTAAATGTTAGTATTTGGACCTAAATGGCTAGATAATATAGTATTCTAGTAGTGACTAGAATCACTAGTATTCAATAATCAATAGTATTCCTATAGTGACAGTACAGTGTGCTGTAGTGACACAGCAGAATCTTCATTCTGCTTATGTATCACTGCTGAGATATGATTGTTGCCATATACATTGCTTTAGGTACATTTATCTTTAAATTGTCTTATCTGCCATATAAATTAGATTTCCTCTAAGAGATGAGGTGTATTTTTAGTAATATATTTCTCTGCACACTTTGCTATGCAAAGCCCTTGTGTGCATTTTCATTCTGCAATAAACTGTAATGCTTTTTCTTTGTTAAAACAGGAAAATAATTCTGGGAAAAATATCTGATACATACAAACACTAGTAGAAATGATTTAGTAGCTGGGTTGTTCCCTTGCTATTTGTGCTTAAAATAAAAATTTAGTATTAGTTACACTTAAGATGACTCTAGGGTTACAGTCCAGAAGAATTTTAAGGACTAATAGAAAAAAGCTGGTTTTTAATAGCCTAGGAAAATAAAGGAAATGCAGGTGATTGAGTGATCATATTTCTGCAATTCATTGAAAACTACTGAATATTGTAGTACGAACAAAATTGTTGAAAGAGGATTTTGAAATATGAACATTCAATTTTGTGTACAAACAAATGAACCTGAAATACTCTAAATTATGTAATCTACACCTTCTTCCCTTTCTGCTTATTCATTGTTCCCTTTCTGCTTATCCATTGAAGGTCATTGATTCACAAGGGGGATAAAATCAGGTGGTTTCATGCTGCAATAGGCTGTTTATTTGTTTAATTTTAACTGACAAATCTAATAAATTTATAAAGTTTCATTAATAAGACCAGGCCATAAAGGGTACCTAGTTATAGTCAAATGTTCAAAAAGTTTCTAAGCACAGAGCTGTATCCTACTATGTCTGCAGCAGTTCTTGTTATCACCCGTGTGACATCTGGCCAGTATGTACAATATCAAAGGTATCCTCTTAGTTAAATTATGCAGAACTGACACTGTGTTAACTGCCAATTTTGTTTTCAGTGAGAGTAAAACTGGGATTTTTAGTAGTAACTTTTTGTGGAGCTCTTAGAATGAGCTACAAACAATTAGATTGATTATATATTTTTTTATTGTTAATACAAAGTATGTATTATGCCCAGACACTATGCTTTATCTTTAGCTTAAACTTCTGTGTGCTCTTGCTCTATGCATTGCACTGATATCATCAACTCTTCTCTTGGATAGCTTAAAATGCATAGAGAAATGTTAAAGGTTTAAAGTGAAAACAAATGTCATCTCAGCAAGAATTTTAAAAAGACACCTTTTCAAAAAGTGTAGTTTTGAGTGGGTACATGATTTGCAATGTTTTTTCATGTGCAAGAGGACTCTTTACTGTGCCCTCTCTGCAGAACTGTCTTCTCTGGTTAGCTGTTTCTAAAGTTAGCCATCTTTATGGTGCTATTGCTTACACTAGGGACTTGAAAGGTTTCTGGCTATTCTCCAGGTCTGCCTTTCTTCTGATGTGCCTTCTGCTAAATATAGTTGTGTGAAGTCCAATAATGTTTCATTTTTTAATTTATCTGAAGTCCTGTATTAGACAAAATTGCCATGTAACAGGCTGATGCTGTAGTCTCTTTACTTAGTGCCAAGTTCTGAAGCATGTCTTAAAAAGTTATCCTGACAGGTATTAAGAGTCCATGTAGTGTTTACCATTCTTGAAAATGAAAGATCATTTTGTACTTGTATTGTTTTACACAGTGGTTTTCTTTGTTGTTGTCATTTTGTTTACTCCTGCTATTTGCTGCAGGCCAGTGTTGAGACAGGGTGTTGTGCCTAGGAGATACGGATTATTTGTATTACTATTTGGATTACTAAAATAATTTCCATATTGACAGTACTAAGAAGGTATTCTCCTCTCTGTGTCATACATCATATTTTTATCACGTTTTGTATCATTTTCTATTGGCAGTTGTCAGATTTAGGTGTCTCTAAGCCTGTGTTTGGATGGTGTTGATCCAAGTATTCGTGCAGGAACCTAAGCAGATGCTTTACTACATTTTGTTACAATTAATACCAATCAAAATTATCACAATAATGTTGTAACAACTTCATAAACAAAATTTGGAGAGAAGGATAATTTTGTAAATAGGGATGTTTGTTGTGAGTGAAGCAGTATTTTTAAAACCTGTGAATGACTTCTCATTGTATTAAGCCATATGTGCATAATTATATATTGTGTCTATATAACACATTTCTGTGGTAAACAACCTAGTCTTCATGTGAATTTTTTCTCAAGCTAGGTCATAAGCCAACAGTCTGACTTTTGAAAATGTGCCAAATTCAAAGAATAAATGTCATCTCTGATGTGATAGTTAAGATCTGTCATGAAGTAGAAACCTGTAAGTAGTGATTCAGTTTTGTGTTTTCTTTTCTTTTCATTCTCCAAACAGCCTCTGTTTTTAGTGGCAGATTTAATGGTATGATTTACAGCTCTAAAAGACCTTTATCAGGGCCAGAAAAATGACAAACAATAAATATATGGAGCATTATGTTAACAGCCACCACACAATACCTTGTCAGTTACAGCTTGATAGTGATACATTTTAATTTTGTCTTTCATAAAAAGTCTTGGCATCTATGCCTCATTTGAACACAGACTTGGAAGTCAAGTGTGTCATTCAACCATGCAGTTTATCACCCTCTATATTTTTTGTCCTTTTCACTTAATGTCATCTCTATGGCAACAGGCATCGCCCTGGAAATAATTTTCAAAACAGCTTATTTGTTTGAAGGGGACTGAGTGAACTTCAAAGATGTTTGGTTTAGAGAAGCAGGTTTAGTCTATGTTTAATAATAATGCTGAAGAGTTTCATGTAAACAGTCCCTAACTGGATACAGAGGGGGAGAGATTAGGAAGATATCCTTATTAATATCCTTAAAGTTTTTGCATGCTGTAGGAACTAATAATAAGAAAAACAATCTGACCTTTGAACTTGCATTTACTCCAAACCAGGTATCCTTCTGAGTAGATTAACCTATGGGTCCTTTATGGACAGAACCTGGAGCAGTTGCAATTGTGCTCACAGAGTGTTACAAGAATACTACTTCAGAAAGGAATGAACCTCCATCTTTCTGGAATTCCGTGCTTGGTCCCTGGCCAGATGTTTATGAAGAGTTAAATACAGAGAAAGGGTTTACAGTTTGGTCAATTTTTCTTAGAAATCTTTTTATGTACTGAAATTCCATCTTCAGCATAGGATGGCTTTTGGTTTGCTTTAGGTAAAATATTGCTGAGCATATGACAGGGTTACTTTCTGCTTAGCAGTTACAGAAAAGCCTTAATTTTTCAAAATTATTTTTCTTTCCCTGTGATGCTTTGCAGGCCAATGTTTGCCATCTGCCATTTAAGACTGAAGCCTTGTAAAATATCAGGTGTTATGAGCACCTTAAGTAACCATTAAATCAGACCCCAAACTTCTAAAGGTTATATATTAAAAATATGATTTAAAATGATAAGAAATTAAAATCCAATTTCATTATTGATAGCTGCTCGCTTACTTTAATAAATAATTAAAACCACATTCAATGAGCTCAATGCATGCATTGTTTCACTGGTATTCTGCACTGGAAAAGATGCAGAAGAGAAGTTTATCTTGAAAACTCATTCTTAGTGATGCTGTTCTCTGCCTTAGAGGGAGATCTAAGTACTGGAATTCTCCTTCCAGTACTAAGCAGGTAAATGCTCACATTTCCATTCCTTAGCACCTGGTAAAGGCAACTTTCCTTCAAACCATACACTGTATGAATTCAGGAAAAGAGCAGATGAAAGAAATTATAGCAACTTTCCACATCGTCTGGGTCGATGCCTGTTACCACTAGCAGCTTGCTGTGGAGAACTGTTGCAAGGAGGGGATTATATGGAAAATGGACTAGTGAATGACATGGGATAAGAAAAAACCCCAAGGGAAGAGATCCTTTTTGGTATTTTGCCATTGCATTAACTCATGGAGGAGTTAGTGGTTTCCTTCCTTCACCGTAAACAGGCACACACGCATAAACACACATGTATATTCAGACTTCTAAAGGAGGGGGAGGAGAAGTAGCAGTTTTCTTTGCAATAATTTAGAGCATATGCTAAAAAAAATTTTTTGTTATAGCTCATGGGCTTATGATGTTTAAATTAAAATAGATTTTCCTAAATAAAAATAGTCTTTGTGGTATATGGCTATTAAAATGGTACCATTCTATTTTTCAGCATTGTTAAAAAGTAGTATTTTTTAAAATATTTTATGCCACCTTGGATTTTTGGCCGACATTCAACACAACTGAAATTTGCCATTCAGAAAAGAAAGGACAAAAAGAAGTCAGTATAGATAATAGGGTATCTCTGTAGCCCAAATACTGCTTCTCAGGATTTCCATTTGAAGATTTTTCTATTTCCTCTGTAATTACATAGAAGCTTTTATTTTAATTTTTCTTTGCATAAAAAATTTAACTCAACTTTTTCAAAAGAAAAATCAGTGAAGAACAGCTAGTTGGGAAATGATGGCAGGGAATGCTCTTGATGAAGTCAACTCTCATTGACTCCACAGCAAACATCTAACAAAGCAGAAATCCAGGTGCTTTCCTGCTTTCCACTCTCCTCCTCTTTTTTTTTTTTTTACTTCTATGTTTTTGTTTTCACTCAAAAAATTAATTGTTCTTTCATTAATTTGGGGAATACAAAAGAATTGGATAGGTGCTCTAACCTTGCTACACACTTGAGAAGAATATAGTCAATAAAAAGAATTCTCTAAGATGTTGTGTGGCTGTAAATGACAGTATGTGCTATAAAAGTACATTAAATAATGAATACAGCTTCTTTCATTGTTCTTGGGGCCAGAGGTTCAAATGGGCTGAATATCTGAAGTTCCCACTGATTTTAGCAAGTGTAGAATGCAAAGTGTTTCTGTTAAACAGATGCAGTTTTTAAATTTTTGTATGAATTAAGTTTTTTCTATTCAATTTATTTTCTTTTTATAAGCAGAGTATTAAACATATTAAACATCTTACCTTTTTATATGCAATATGCACAAAATTGTAATGCCTTGCAGTCTTAGCTTTGCTAACAATAAAATTGAAATCATCCAGCAAAAAGGAGCTGCTATACTGGTAATAATTCTTAGAGTTTGCATTTATGATACTGGGACACANGCCTTCTTGTAAGTTCCCTTTAAGTACTGGAAAGTCACTAGTAGGTCCCCCCGAAGTCTTCTCTTCTCCAGGCTGAACAATCCCAGCTCCTTCAGCCTGTCCTCATAGGAGAGGTGTTCCAGCCCCCTGATCATTTTTGTGGCCTCCTCTGGACCTGCTCCATCAGCTCCATGTCCTTTCTGTATTGAGGGCTCCAGAACTGGACACAGAAAACCAATCAGCTTTGCATTACAGGAGAGGTTTTTTTGGATTGTGTTTTTCTCCAAGAACCCTCCTGTGTGACTTAGTGCCACAGAGACAGGGAAGTTGTTACTTTCTGTCTTTATTCAGACTGATGGACATTCAGGTAATGGGACAGAGATGATAAGCCACTATAGCCTTGGGAAAACTCTGTCTTGATCTGACAGGAGAAGGTATTGGAGTTTCTCAGGCACAGATTTGGTGGGCATATAGGCCTATATAATATCAAATGTTCATTCAAATGGGTTTGTAATAAATCTTTACAGTGCACCTGCCTTTCTGGTTCTTCAGTGTGGGAAACCAATTTAAGAATGTACAGTAGGCTGGTCTTCTAGCTACTGAGCATGGTGCCCTGACCATTGTAATTAGACTTTGCTACTGACAAGTCATTTTGAAGACTAATCCCCAAAACTGCCTCTGGCAAATTTTCACTGAATCTTTGATACCTTCTTGAAGTGTGAGTGTAAATAGATCTTTTCTTCAGTTTTTTAGCTGTAGTACTCAATGACTACAATTGGCCTAAGCAGACAGCACTGCAGCAAAGCTGTCCCAGTGAACAGGAAGCTGTGATGTGGCCTTGCTGAAAAGGTACACTGAGGGGTTTGGTCAGTGGTGAAAACGGCAGAGGGGAAACTCTCAGCATGTACTTCTACCTTCCTTTTTCCTCATGAGAATAAACAGCCTATGAGACACAGACTACTTTGTGCACTGTACAAAAACATACAGAAGGGGTGCTAAACTTTAACAATGCTAGATGATAACCTGTCAAGGAGGAGAGAAAATAGGAGGGAATAAACTGCATGGGATTCAGAATTATTCCCTTTTTTTTTTTCTCCAGGGAACAGGTTCCCACTATGAACTGTTGATGAGAAAGTTAGAAAAATTAAAGTTTGGAATCTTGCTGATAAAATGAGGAACCTGCATAAATAATTTTCACTTTTACTGCTTTCTTTAATAATCTGTCTCTTTTTTAAGCCACTTAAGGCCTATATCTTCTACAAATGTCATTTGAGTGGATTTCAAATTTAATTTGCTTTTGATATAGTTCATTTTCCATTATTTTTAAAAGCTGCTTAGGTTCACTGGAGAAGATAGATACAAAGGGAGATGAGTCTTGCTCTATAGAGAAAAAAAAAAGGAGGAGAGGGGGAGGGTATATGGTAGCTTTATAAGTGACTACAAACATACCCTAATCTGAAACAGTTTACATGCTAGGTTACAAAAAAAGTTGCTTGTCACAGAGGGAACTAAGATTTTACTATAAGATTTTTCACTTAAAAGCAAACTGTATTCTTAATCTTAACATAATTTTGTAGAGTAAATTATACACAGCATTTTAGCTTGGTATTTTAGAACTCTTGATTGTAGAACTTTTCTTAATTTCAACCTCAATTGCTGTAGGAGCTATTTTCAGACAAAATCAGAGTCAGCTGGAAGTAAGCACAGCTCTTTAAATAGCATATGCCTTGGATCAAGACATTCAAGTAGTTAACTGTGTTTTTATTCACAATGAGCTTGAGTAGTCATTTATGATGTTTTATGTTAATAATTTTGTTCCCTTAAAGCAGCCTTTATTTCCATGAAATAGTGATAAATAGTAACCATTTTTCCTTCATTGGAAAATGATAGCTTCTTGAAGATATGGCACATATCAGGGATACTGATAGGAAAGCAAATGTTGACTCTGGTATTGTTCACATATAGATACTGTAAAAAAAAAAAACAAGCAAGAAATTTGGTCTGATTTGATAGGGAAAAAATTCTTTTAAAAATCATAAGTAAATAATCCTTTCTTAATTAAGTCTAGTTTAAAGTTAGTTACTAATATTGGGCTTGTACACAAACAACTTCTACTTTTTAATTCTGGAAGAATTATACCAGCATAGTTTATTGATGAAAATTACTTTATTGGTAAAAACATCCCAGGCATTTCATGTTGCATGAATTTATATTAATACAGATATTATAATCTGTTACATGAGCAAAACAGAAATAACAATAACAAATTGTTCTTTGCCTTAATGCCTTAAACCTCCAAGAGTATTAGGATTAAAAATTTAGTCAGGTGAAAAGGCTAATCAAACATTCCTATATAAGAGACCAGACTCTGCTTTATCACATTCTTAGGGTTTGTTTTTGCTTGTGAGATTTTGTTTTTTTCCCCCAAATGTATAACATGTTTGTAAATCCAAAAGTATAATGTTGTAAAATAATTTTTCAAGTATTTTTGCATGCTAAAATCAGTTTGAGCCTTAATTCATAAGCAATTTTCTTTAGTTTATAACATTTGTGTTAGTACTTCTATTTGCTTTTTACAGCTAAGAACCTGATTGTGGGCATACGACTAAGGGCATCACTATAGTATAGGTGGAAACTGAGTTTTAATAAAGAGCTCTACTTGCACATCTGCTTTCAAAAGCAAATTTTATATGTTCAGGGAGATTATAACTTAATAGTTTGCAAGATTTATGTTTCACCCAATATTTCTGCTTCTAGCACATGCTGTGAGCATACTCATTCTTAGTGTGTGCACATATAAAAGTAGTCTTGACATAAAAAAGAACATGTAGAAATTTTCATAGAACAAGATGTGGAGTTTTTGTTGTTTGTATGAACAATAACACTTCTTTATGTAGGTTAAAGAAAAACATACATTTATGTAGACATAAATCATAGGAACAGATTTACACTAATGTCTTAATTCTCCTCTGAGTCAAAGCTGCTTTGCACAGCTTTACTTCCTACTGTTGCTGCAACTGAGTAATTAAAACCATTTACCTCCCACTCTACCCAGTGAGGAGCACTCCTGTGCTTGATGCACACAGTGATGGCACACACACTACAACTACTGAGGAAAGGGTTTGACAAGATCCTCCTTGCATCTGAACCATGGCAGCCTGCTGTAATGATACTGTGATTGATAGCTTCGCTAGTCGTGGCTAGGCTTCATGAATGAAGATCCAGGGAGGGCTCCATCCATGCTCCTCCTCAGCGCCTTTTCCAAGCGCGCTGATCAAAAGAGGCTAGCAGATAGCACCCTCGAGCCTGCACTATGGATTTTTTTTAGNGGATTTTCAGACTGTGCCTGTAGCTTCACTAGTATACACTGGGAACTAGCCCGAATTTGTGGGCAAACTAGTGACCAATGGGTATCTTTGTGGATTATTTTCCTTTCTTGTTGAGCCATGTTTAACTTTTCCATGTGTAGTCTGTGGGCCTGGCAAGTGCTGGACAGATTTAATGAAAGTCTTTAATTTTGAATAGAAACATCTTGGATTTTTTTTCTTTCTCTCATAATAATATCACAGCTAAAATTCACCTCTCTATTTGGAGCTTGTGAGGGTGGGTGGCAAGCATTCTCCTGACTTAATTGTTCATGCTTCCCCTGGATTTTGCTCAGCAGTAATGCTTCTGAAATATTGTGCAGGAATTTAGTTTTTTCTTTAGATTGTCTTCTGACAATCCTGAACGATTGTAATTCAGAAAGCTGCTTGATAAAAGACCATAAATAAGTTGTTCCCATGGCCTTTTTTTTCCCTTTTAATTCTGTCTGTAAAACAAAACCTACACAATTGCATCAGAAAATTAATTCATAATGTAGCATACTGGTTGTAACCTTCTTGTTTGTTTCATAGTTTTCATTGTTTAATTCACTGCAGTGAAACATCATTAACCTAACAACTTTGGGAGTGTTCAAACTTGTGGAATTTTCTGTCATTGCAGTATGAATATTAATAGTGGAAGTCTAGAATATTTTTCAGGTAAGTAGGTTTTCTCACTGTCACTTAAGTGTTTTGATATAAAACAGTGTAAACCATAGCGTGAAGCAGCAGATGCAGTAGCAGATTTGTATTCAGCCAGCAAGGTTTTCCAGTGAGTGGAGTTCCAGAATAGTCTGGTTATGTTGTATTTCTGATGCCAGTGTCGCAGCAAATTCCTCTAGCAACAATCAGAGGCAAAAATTGTTCGTTGCCAATGTATCAATAAGATTTGTTTTAGCAGCTTCTGCATCTGCATAGTTAGAAGGAAATAGCATAGGCTCTGCATGTAATGCAGAGTTCTGAACAAGGAAGCTTAGAACTGGAGACTAAATGCATTATAGTGTAGCAGTGTCTTTCTTGGGGATAAAAACACATGCTGTGGTTAGTACTGCTTCTCATATCCAGGCTAGCTCAAGCATCTCTGCTCTGTCCTGTCTGGTCCTTCATGGGCAAAAACCATTCCAAGGAAAAGTAGAGCTCCTCTAAATATTTGGATAGCTTGTAATCAGAGGGATGTAGATCCTAGTTTGGAAATATTTTTAATTATTTGGAGATATTTTTTAATGTTTTGAGGGACTCTAGACAGTCACAAGGATTTATGTAAAAATAAATAAACCATTACACAGAGCTGATAAATCAGAATTCAGATTAGAAGATAAAATGCTTCTTATCCTTCTCCATGGAAAAGGAAGGGCAAAATAATTTCAAGGCATAATTTTATTCTACTTATTCCACTCTTGCCAAGTTTTGCTACTCATATAACCAACTGGGTTCTTTAGTCATGGCATTACTGTGTATGGTAAAGTCCCAGGAGGCTTCTGAATGCAGACTGTCTGGCTGCTTTCTACTCTTTACTTTACTTTATTTTTCAGTGACTGTCATCTAATTTGAGATTCAGGAAGGAAAATTTTTCTTAGCATTGAAATCAATAGTGCAGCAATAACTGTAACTGAACTTGCAAGTACTTCCTGCTTTTTCTTGGCTTTTTCTGAATGTATCATACACAGAGAAGACACAATCTCTGCTATTTCCTTTATTTCATTGACATTCCTTTGGATTCCAGTACAATTCTAGAATATCAAGCAGTCAACATCACTCATATTGTCATAAAACAGGTTCTGAGCCATTAACTTCGTGTTGGACAGCACAATATATTGTTATTCATGGCAGCTTATAGATGCATATAGTAAAATTCAGCTTTACTTGTTGGCCTCAAGGCAATAGGTTCTTAAGTTGACTAACCCCTGAGAAGAGGAGGGAGTGTGATCATTGTGAATCCTTTTTATAGCTGTCAGTGTAATGAATGTAGATGAAACCTTCATTGACATTGAGTCTCGAGAGATGAATCTAAGTCCATTTTAGGTGACTACTCAAAACTGTGCTCTGTCAAGACTCACTGCATCTGAAAATCATTGTACTGATCTACAAGTCTTGCTGCTGTAAGAGAAATTGTTCTCTAATTTTTGATATTGCAGAGACCATAGTGATGGATTTTAAAAGTGTGTGCAGGTTTTCAATGTATATATATAATTTTCAGTAATAGTATGTTAGCCTAAATCTTCAATATACCAGAGAAAGTCACTATTTATTCATGCACTCAACAGAGTGAAAATACCAAACTGGAAGGATGAAAGAATTTCTAAAGGAACAGGAGAGCAGGGATGGGAGTAATAAACTCCAGTTAGAGTGGTAAGATGTAGCTCTCTGGTTCATATTGTCTTTAAACAGTACAACTTGAACATGAGCTAAAGCTCATCCTGAAAAGCATGCAGAAAAGTTGAAGCTGGTCAGGATAATTAGAGCTTGCACTCAGACCTTTCTCCTGGAGCCTCCAATTCCACAGAAACTCCCGTCTCCATCATCTTTGTGTCCAGAGAAATACTTCCAAATAAATATTTGTGAAGTCCTTTTGCTCTGCACTTTTCTCAGATATGTTAATCTGAGAGTCCATCCCTCCTGTCCAGAAAAACCTATACTGCCTCAAACTTTCTGCTGATTTTTATGAGATTTACTACTGTTATTTATCTTGATATTCTCATTATTACAAGAAGAGTTCAGTGCATAATCTTTATTTCTTGCTATAGTAAATAAAACTGCAAAAGGCTTTTTTCAAAGACTTTTTTTTCCTAATCTATTCAAAACCAGTTTTGATGCACTCCAATTTTTGTTTGAACACAGACAGTTGGACATAGGTTTTGAGGGATCTTTTTGGTATCATACTATAACATTAAATATACTTGCAGATCAAATATCTTCCTTAAGTATTTTTAAGTCTTTTAAGTATTTTTAATATTAAGTATTAAATATTAAGTATTTTTAATATTAAGTATTAAATATTAAGTATTTTTAATACTCAAGGTGGCAAAAAACAAGCTGACACATTTCATGCAGATACTTTGAATGGTGATGAGCTTATTTAGTTGCACAAAAGCAACCTTTGTAGCCTAGATTGCTTCTCCTATACTATCCAAAACTACCTTTGAACTGAAACTGTCAAATATTAGGCATGTCTTATTCATTAGCAATTCATTTGCCAGTTTTTAGCCTTTCTCAAATTCAGCATCACATTTATTTCTTCAAGCTGACTTCTGGCAGGCTAAGAGTTTCCTCTGAGGGTTGGTATTACATTGCTAATCATGACAGAGAACAAGTGACCTTTATAATCTTACTTCTAAGAATTACTTAAGTGCTCAAATAATTCCAGTGAATTCATGTTATTTACTGACTTTAAGCATGCGAATACGTGAGTTTTCCCTACCATACACTAGTAAGAGTGTATTGTTTGCCCTCAAATAGTTTGGGGTTTATTTTGTGTACCTTATTGCCATTTCCAGCCACAGAGACAGAATGAAAATATGGCTTCAGTTTAGGGCTTGTCTGCAAATTCAGAATGGTTTTGTTTATTTGAATAATGGGTACCCTTCTGACATCTCTTCCTGTTGAGATTCAAGTGCTTCTTGTTTTCCAAAATAAGCTTGATTAAATATTATTTGACAACTAATGCTTTTCCAAAGTGTTGCTGTTGTGTGGTGATAAGTGGTATTTTAAGAAGGGAGCTCTGTAATTTGTTTTACTCTTCTCTCCAAGGATATGTAAGACTAATTCTGCAAAAACAGTTTTTCATACTTTTAGGTTATAATGTGTAGCTGAGACAAACATATCTTATTTTCAAAAGAATCTTATTAATAAAACATTTTTGAAACAAAATATAACTAATCAAAATAATTAGAATGTACAATAGCAAAAAGGTTTTTCAGTGATACATATGGGCTAGAGAAAAGAATAATTCTCTTTTTTTCAGAAGCTAACTGGCAAAACCCAACTGCACTCATGTTTTATTAAAAGCCATTTTCATTGCACTGGCTGGTTTTGTTTGAGAAGTAATTTACATTTACAACTGCAAGTACTCACGAAATTCTGTAGCTAACTCCCTGTTGTCAGGACTTTTATACTATAAACTTTTCCTTGGTATGTTCTGAGAAATGCTACGTCAGTTAAACGTGCTTTAAATATTTGTCTTTGTTAACTTAGTTAACAAAGATTTGCTCAATTATTTGTGTTAATGTGATTTGCTAAATTATTTTCTGCCAACTTTATTTTGGGACTCCCACTACGCCCTTTTAAAACTAGATTTCTTCAGATTTCTAGTATGTTCTTTATTTATAGTTCCAGCTACAGCAATAGCTTCCTGTTAAGGGAGTGAAGTACATAAATACAAGTTCTAAATCAGAAATATAACATGGCAAAGCTGGACCCACTCCTGATTGGAGCACGATTCAGCAGCAGCAAATGAACTATTGAGCAAGCAGATATAGAACAAAAATGGTTAAGTCCCAGAATGGATTACCCATAAAAACTGTCAAGTATCCAACTTGAATAGTAGTAGGACTTGAATAAGCCCTCCTAAGCTCATCCTTCATCAGGTCTTGGCAGAGATGAATTTTCTCTCTCCTCATAATTTGGGAAGCCCCAGTATCTATCACATAGTTTTAATTTGGGATTAGAATCTAGATCTTTGTGGGAAATTTAGACAATTCCAGTGGTGTTTGTAGTTAGGCAAGCTAACCATCTCTCACAATCTTTATCCTTTGTGGAAAAATGGATTTTAGCTGGAAGTAGCAGGAGGGAAGGGACAGATCAGGAAATGGGTGCTCCAAATTCAATCCATCTCTCTACTGCAGACTACAAGAAGCACAGTGATACTCATAGTGAGGTCACAGCCAGAATAAGGTTGCTTTAGCTAAATAAGGCAGGATTGAATGTTCCCTTAACTTCTTTAACATAGCATGATCTTGGAATGGTAAAAAGGCCTCTTGCCATTCATTGTCTCTGCATCATCTCTGATACATCAGAACCCTTTCTGAAGAGAATAATGGGATCTCAGAGCATTACTACTGATTTGAGTTCATTAGTTTGATAGAAATCGTTGTTTCAGGTCTTCATATGCATTTCTATTGTTGATTAGGTGCAGAAAATTTGGAGCAACATATGCTTTTGTGTATACTTTGTATACTTGTTTTCAGGTAAAAAGTCATCTATTCTGTCAGCTGACACTTTTTTTTTTACTTAAGTGACTGCACATATTCATATAATGAATAATTTTCCCGATTAGGGCTTAAGATCTCAAATGATGTAGAATCTAATTTTACCTAATGAGAAAGCATGAGCCTGAATAAGCAACTGAAATAATACCTGTTTTGAGAAGAGTATTCTATGTATGCTTTTGATAGCCTATCAAATTGCGTTTTCGGTGATTCCATCTCTATTTTACAGACATTGCTTGCTGGTGGGCTGCTCATTTATACCATAAAACAGCTTATAAACTAGCTTTTCATTTTATTGCTTAAATGAGATGGGTTTCCAACTGTACAGATAGTTAGATGATCACTAGAAAAACTCATTGTTTCTTTTCTGAGTTTTTGGTCACTTTTAAGATGTGTAGTGGATACTCAGAAGTAAACAGGTATCAATGTATAAGAAACACAGCTGCACTTTGTAGGCTTAATACAATAAAATGAAATCTTTAAGTGGCTTTGAACTGGTCTCCCTGTTTGTTTTACTCCAGTCCATCATGGGACCAGTATTCCCTCCCAAGAAAGAACTTTAGAAGCTGTTTTCAAAATGGGAAAAGTTGTTTAGCACAGGTGTTTCTATGGGTTTGATGGAAGGAAGGAATCTATAGCCTTGAAAGCTGTGCTTCCACCTGCTTACAATATAGCCTTGGGATACAATGTGAAATAGTAAGGCTGTGTGGCTCAAGCTGCTCTAAAATACTGAGGTATGGGGTGTATTTTGGTTTGGGTTTTTGGTTGGGCTTTTTTTCTGATAGTATTGCTGTTCCTTTGTTCATCTAAGTGTGGGTGTAGAGATATAGCTATATAATCTATATTTCTGAATTCTGGAAGAAGGAGTACATCTTTCCCTACCCAAAACCTGTCTCGTAAAAATAACTGTATTATTGTTAGAAAGCTGATGGGAATTTTAAAAAAGCTGTCTCTCAAGAAGCAGCTCAGGGATGAGATCAATATGGATCAGACAGAAATATTTTATGTAAGTTGTGAGATTAGTTCTTATACAAATTTTCATAAGGAAGCTGCAACTTAATTTTAAGCATACAAATGTAATGTGAGAGTACCTCTGCAGATACTTATCTACATCAATATATATTTTTGTTTTGAAGCTGTAGAAAAGCTATAGCAATATTAAATATGCACATAAACATTTTGTGTGATTGAAGAAAAAAGGAAAAAACAATTTTCCATTATGTCCTTTTGTTCTAAGTACTGTAGAATATAGTAAGCATTTCTGTGGAATTACTAAACTGACTTAATGAATTCCATTGCATGAATTAGGTTTTGTATATTTGCAAATAATTACTGTAGAATGGATTTATTTTCCTCTCTGCCTGCATCTACAGATATATAGCAAAGTATATCCCTATCTGAACTCCTTTGCTGGAGCAGCACTGTCTTGAAGTCAGATTAGATACACACCTATTTTGCTTTCGATGTGAGATCCTATAAAATTTAAAAGATCATTAAACATGCAAGTTTATTCAAGCTGGGGTTTTGTCTTTATGAAGTTTTGACTTGCTCCTACCACATAGGGACTTTAAAGCATGCATTTCTCTGGGTACTCGAAGGCAGTAAGTAAATGAAATGATTGTCATATAGTCTTTTTCAATCTTGATATTAATGGTGATTATATATGCTTGTTGAAAGCCTAAACATAACTTTTAAAATCAAATTTTTAAAAAAAATTATTGTCTTTCAAGCAATAGTGTGGCCTGATTTGGTTTGGGTTTGTTTTGGATATTTTTTTCCTCCTCAAGAAAAAGAGGGAGGACTGACAGGCTTCTGATGAGTATCACTGCAATCTGTCATTTCTGCAAACATACTTGTGTGGCCTGTTACAATAGAGGTGAATTCCGGTTACAGCTCAGTTCCATTGTATTTCCAGCTTGTGAAAAGTGGATTTCCTGATATCAGCTACATCATGTGCTTTGTGCTACAGCAGGATTACACATGTGCTGCTGTGAAATGTGAAATCAGAGCAGAGCTAGACCTCCCCTGAGAGAAACAGGCTATAAATTGTAAAACCTTTAAATGAAGGGCTAGAAGAAAAAGGCTTGCCTTAGGTTAGGGTTAATTGGGTTTGGTACAAAGAGTTTTATGTCTGTAACTTACTGTCTGTCTATCTGTCCTCTTCCTGATTTCTCTCAAGTTGTTTTGCTTTGGGGCAAGTTTCTATTTGTTTTTCCTGACAATGATATGGTTGAAGCTGAACTGTTCTTCAGCTGCTATGAACATGAAATTATTTACTCAATATTTATCACATCTTTGCCCTGAATGCAGATTCAGGTTTTCTTCTAAAAAATTGAGTTTCTGAATTAATTTTCTTCCATTCTTCTTTTTCTGNCAATCCCAGCTCCTTCAGCCTGTCCTCATAGGAGAGGTGTTCCAGCCCCCTGATCATTTTAGTCATTTCTGGTAGAAGCATCTTCCTCTCATTTCTAATGTACTAGAATCAAGCATAGCTTTATTTGGAGGACTTCCAAGCTTAGGAGAGATAAGGAGCTGTGTCTACAGTTAATCCCTGCCTGTTTGTGTAAAAAGGTATGATAAAAGAAAGGTTGTGAGAACTGCTCTAGCAGTTGGTATTCCAGCCCTGACTGCCATACTGCCAAAGCACTCTCTAAAACTGGGCAAAAAGCAGGCTACTGCCCTCTCTCTTGCCCAAGAGCTGATCTGCTTCTCTGCAACAAATCTAATGCTTCTAGGAAGTGTGTGATGTCCTGGCAAGAGCAGAATAAAGAGATGAGGTGTTCAGTATATCTGGACAGGAAATAAGCCACAATATATGGTCTTTCCTTGTCATGGGCAGAAAGTACACAGCCTTCTCTTGTGTAAGGATTAGCTCTGTTGACATAATTTATTGGAGACATAGACTTTTTTTTTTTACTTTGGTAATTTAGCTTACATTTTTAGTGTGCAAAATATGTCTTTGAAGCTAACGTGACTACCCATAAGAAAAGTAAAAATGGAATTATAGAATAGGAAAAAAGTTTTGAAAACAGCAGATTCTCTGATTCCCTCTGGGTTGTTACTGGTGAATACTGTAATGTCTGTATTCTTTCATATTTGCTGCAGCAGATTGGATTTATAAATACTCCCACTGTCTTTGATTGCAGTTAGATTGTTGTGTTGATTAGATGAATTTGGCAGGCATACAGCAATAAGTAAAGTACAAGCTGAGCAATAAAATGGATAGCAGCATTTAATTTAAAAGATGGTTTTGACTAAAATCAGTAAATTAAACTTATGAAACACGTGGATCATGTGCTGTGTAATTTGAACCATGTTGGCAATAGGAAAATTTAAAAAAAAAAAAAATGGTAGATAACTAACAACACTACAAATTAAATGTATGTAGATGATAAGAGAGGCTTAAAACTATTTCCAGGAAAGAATTTATTATTTATCTCAGATAACAAGTTGGGAAACTGAGGCACAAAGCACATATACACCTAATGGTCACTTGACAAATCCCAAGAAATTTGGATTTTTTTCCCTTTTGCTTTTACCTTATATTTAGCATCCAATGCAAATTATAGAAAGTGAGGCTACATTGTTAATTGAACACATAGTGGTAAAAGCCTGATTAAAGACAGTTGCATTATTGCATTTTATTGCTATATATATTTCTCAATTGTAAGGTTTAATTTAATAGGGCTTTTTGGTAGAGGGTTTGCCATCCTTATTAGAGTGAAGAGGTCAAATTATGACCTCAGTTTTATACTGATATCAATACAGTGAACTTCTTTTGAATCAGGCCTAGCATTTCCATTTTTAGCACACTGTTGGCACCTCATGAATGAAGAATGAAGCTCACCTGTGCTCAAACTTTCTGTCATTAAATGCATTAGACATTTCATAACAACTGAGATGAGAATTAGGTCTTGTGCTTATATTAAAAGCTAGAAATTGCTCCTCTGTTCATCCTGGGTTTGGAAATGTTTGGGGAATTACTGCCATCTTGGAACACAATCTGTGTGTCTATTTCACAGTTTGATGCCCCTTTTTTGCTGGCTCCTGGAGCAGGTGTGCTCATACTGCCCAAGACCATCATTCCATTGCAGGAAAAGGGCTTTAGCTAGTGTAACAGTACTTAGAAACTGAAATACCTACAACAAGTTCTTTTACCATGATTCTGCTGTTCTGTGTTTGCTCTCTGGCAAACCTTTAGTGAAGAGTAGATATAACAAATACAAGACAGGCAGAAACACTATAGTGTGAAGAGAATTCAGACAAAGTAATAAGATGTCTTCAATTTGTTATCAAAACAGATTGTACACACAGGGAAGAGGAAGGGAAGGGGACAGGATGTCAGTCTTCCAGAACTATTATCAGCTAGTATTCCACAGTCTGCCTCCTTTTTGGTTTCTCTTACATATTGGTCCTGCATAGAATGACCTTAAAACTAAGGAGGTGTGTTAGTCGATGACATATTTGTTACATCTTGCTTTCTACTTTAGTTTTACTATTTGAGAAGTCTGCAAAAGCTTGCGAAGGCCAAATTAAATTCAGAATAGGAGCACTTTTGCATGAAAATAGTTTCCTCTTCATGTGTGAGATCTTTTACAAACTACTGTTGGAAATATTAAAACATAACTGTTAAAGTGAACAGAAGCTTAAAAAATCATATCAAGCATCAAGTATTTGTGCACTGGTTTCCATTTGCAGCCTGTATGATCTGGATATTGATTGATCTGGTGGTGACTGAAGTGGGAGCTTCCAGATCTGTACATGTTCATATCTCTCAGTAGAGACTCAGCTTGTTTAAGGTTCACTCCAGCAAGCATCAGTACAAGCCTCCAGCATCAAACCAAAAACTTTCAAGCTGTTGATATCACATCTGCCCTGAGCATTAATTGCACTCGAGGGAGAGGGGGAAGTATCAATGTTATCAGTGACTGGAAATTTTGTTATATAGAAATGTCCAGTTAGTTCTTAGATGTTTAATTATTAAGTGGAGCTGTTCTAACTTGGAATGTAAATGAAACATGCATTTCTTGGAGCTTGAGTCAAAGCCTGTTAAAGTAAATGGAAATGTTCCTGTTTATGTAGTAGACTTTGGATCAGAGCCTGCACGATCACCTGAGAAGCAATTTGCTACCTGGCTTTTCCTCTGTGTACTGAGAAGACTGTTAAAAATGCAGTGTGTAGTGTGCTCAGCTGCACTGAAGAGGTGTTTACAAGCATTGCAGTTTTGTGTTCAGAGCCTGTATGTTAAGTCATATTTTAATTACAAAGGGACATGAAATAACTTTGTTTTGGGGTGAATGGACACTCATTTCTGTAGTGAAAATACCATCTGATGGGATTAGAGCTCTATGAAGTGCTCTACTGTAAAAATCACTAATTTCTGAGCTGATTCTTGAGTACTAAAGCATTACAGTGTACATTCTTAAATAATTGTTTAAAATTGCACTTTTTAAATCATGATAGTATCTTGATAAAATTGCTCTAACTAGCACTTTAGAGGAGCATCAATTAGTGACACCCTTACATAACCTTGAATTCATATACTCATGGAGTAGCACATATTTCACAAATACTTCCCAAAAAATGAATGTGTATGTTCATATAGCAAGGTTGCAAGCAAAACTTTACTATGTTCCAAGAAGTTATGCCTTTAAAAATGTAACCTAAAAGAGGTATATGCAGAATATTTAACACTAGGAATTTGTTTTTATTGATTTGATAAATCCATCTAGACCAGTGGGACAGTCTACTATGAGAAAGGGATTGACCATTTGACTTTCACAACTCCTCTCATTTATGCCAATCAAATATATATAGATGGAACTTGTGACCTAAGCAGTTTGAAAATGCTTTATGTGTGGCTGTGTTTTCTGCCCTTCTAGTCTCTCAGTAAAGCTTATTGTGACAAGTTACACTGGGATCCTCAGCATGTTCTGTCCTAAAAACAGTAGCCCACTCAAACCCTTTGAAATTATCCAGGGGAAGATATTTCCCTTAAAATTCTTATCAGTGCTCAATTTAACTTTTATACAAATTTCACCAAAATGCAATCATACCCAAAAGCCAAATTAATTCTCAATTCAAAGAATCTGCAAAGGATAAACCATGTATTTTAGCACCAATCTACTTTCTTCTTTCCTGAGACTATATTTAGAAAATGTTGTTAGGCTCAGTCCTTGCTTGGGCAATTGGCCAGGTCAGAGTTTTGAAGTAAGTTGTTCATCAAAAGTTGATTTTATTGGAAGGCTTATGTTGGCGTGGGGGGGGAAGTTTGATTTTTTTAAATCACTTTGTTTTCTTGTTAGCACATTAGATACTGAATACTGGAGTTAATATTAAACTGAAGTGTGTCACGTGCTGGATCCTACAGAGTGAGAATGTTCAAGTACTTTGTCTATGTAATATTAAAATACAATGTTCATCTTATTTTGGGCTATTAGCAACAAGGAAGGCTGTGCCAGTCATAGAAGAAACTAAGTGAAGACAGTGTCCTTGATGTCTTTCCCTTAGTATTTTAGTTCAAGGTCTTGGTCTTCAGGTCATGGTTTAGATTTCTGATTGCTTTAATAATGTGGGGTTTAATTGTTGTACTGTACAAATGCAGTTGTGTTAGTCTATTACCTTTAGTCACCCTAAACAGTAATCATTCTGAATACATAACTGAATTCTACCATGTACAATTTGATGGAATTAAGGATTTATATCCATATTCAAAGAAAAAAACTAGCAATTGTGCAGCCTGATTACAATCCAGAAAGAGCAGGGGTGTTAAAATTTCACTAGAAGTCTAGACACTTGTCTATCTACATCCACTCCATCTAATGTGGTATCACTGTACTCTAGGAAATAACAAGATTCAAATTCACTGAGAAGAGAAGGTTTAATTGGTGAATAACTTGAGCTCTTGTAAAATTTCTGGCCACTCATGATAAACTAATGCATGTCTTCAATGACCCAAAATAAATCACAATTGCAACCAAGTATGGTGCAAAATCACCCTTATGTTAGTACATTATTTGAAAGGTTTGACTCTCAAGAACTGAGATTATCTATTCTCATGGAGAGAGAAAAGTTCCCATTGACTTCAATTAAAGTCCCAAGAACTATGCTACATTTGAACACTTCTGAAAACACCCCAAGTAATCCAACACAGTGTTAAACTGTTATGTTTAAGATCTGGAGTTTTTAAAATGAACTATTCCACTGCAAAAATGTTGATTACTTTTTTTGGAGGGTAATGAAAAGTAAGGAATAGAATGGATTAGTAAGTGTTATTAGCCCAGTGCAGCACAAGCATAGTGTGTCTGAAAATATTTGGTACTTACAGAGTAATTATTTAATATTTAGGACCATGCAAACAAAGCAAATTGCTTTTGGCCTTTCCTTGAAATCATCTGACTGATTTGCATTGATGTCATGATAACATACTTTAAAGATTGATGCCTGTGCAAAGTCCAAGGACACATACCTTGTGACTCTACTATATATTGCTGGAGGCTGTTCCAACTGTTCCCAGTGTGATGTGGAGGGTCTTCTACTTCATTTATTTTCTAACTGTTGATCTCCAAAGACTGTTGTTTGCATCTGTGTATTAAATTGCAAAGTCAGCTGTGAAAATGGTTTTTATGGTGTCACTTTATTACAGTCCCATTTAGAACTGGAGCTGAGCACAAACATGATAAATATTTTTCTTTGTGGAGGCAGACATTGTTGGAGGGCCATTCAAATAACATGGAACTGGAATTGTTTGTTTATGAGATCAGATTCATTCATTACTTGGGTGAGGAGCTGTGAAATGTAAATCTCACATTCCACGGGACAATAACAGCACCAGCTTGAACTCATTTAGAGGTGTGATATTCCATTCAAAGGAGGGCTGTTAATTTTATTGACCAAATTTTGGAATTGGAGGAGCATTGATATTCAGGAATGCTTCTGAACTGTTTTACTTCTACACCATTTTGCTTATCTTTGCAAAGGAGGAGGAGTTGAAACTTTTCTAAGAGTATTCTATTTGGAAATATATTTAGTTTTATTGTTATTCCTTGCTAACATTCCTCTGTTTCACATTTTCCCATCTTTTTCAGTACATGTGTGTGCAGGAAAGTAAAGAGTGGATATAATCATATTCTTAAGAACCACTGTTCATTGTATTACATAGGTTTGTGCTTCTGTACCTTTTCAATTGGTGGAATTATTTTAAGGTTTTGATCAATTAGAGCCAAAATATTTAGTACTGCTGTATAGACTTTGTAAAAGAACAGGTTAAGCCATTTGAAGTAACATTTAGGAAAGATTTAGACTTAGTAACTGAAACTTCAGGGTTTAAGGAATATTATGGAATTGAGTACGTTCTTTAGGCAAAACTATTTAAAACCTAACCTGATTCATAATATGCATGAATAAGATTAAAGGCAACAAAACACTGGAGAGTGATGTTATCAAAATTGTTACCAGTTCCAGCTAAAATCACTCAGACTAATGACTTAGTGTGAAACATCTTAAGTGTGTGGATTATTTAACAAGTAGATGGTCTTTTCTAAAATTGCCTGCTTTATTCCTGTTGGTTTTGATTTGGCACCTAAAAAAACAGATATCCAAAGCCTCTAGTTAGATAAAAAGTTCTATAATATTGTCTACATATGTATGTGCTGCCACTTCCAAGGATCTTTATGAAGAAAGAGAATAAAGACTGCTTTATTCCCAAAGCTGACTTGTCACATCTTAAATAGGAAACTCTTCAGTTTCATTTTGTGACTGCTGAATTTCCTTTCCTGTGTTTTGTTATTGTGTATAAAATGCTGCTGTTTGGATGTGATATTGATACAAGCAAAGCAAAATCAAAGAAAAACTACCAACTGCTGCTGCCCAAGTAGCCAATAGCAGCTTGAGTTTATCAGAGGATTTGACAGAGGTCTAACCTTGATATATTCCAGATAATGTGTTTCAAAGAGAAACATTAGTAATCTGGATCCTTGATTATTTGGAGAGAATGATTGCAGCTGGATCTTGCTTGTGCGTGGATCCTTAATGTTAAAGTTTTCTTTTCTTAAGAAGGAAAAAAATATTTACCAAGATGTTCTTAGGGGGGAAAAATGCAAGTTTAGAGTATTGAACAGTGGCATATAAAAATATCAATGATGCCACAAAAGCTCTGTCATGAAGACATTTTATTGTTGATGAATTGTAAGAACCATCTGGGTACTATTCTAATGATTCAGAGGCCTCTGTATGGATGGTACAGATGCTTCTTTGTTATTGATGGGATCTTGTAAATAGTTAAAATATTTACCAAGGCACCTCTGAGACGAAGCTATACCATTTTATTATTTATACCTTTTCAGAGGGACAAAAATGGAGGTGTCCACTAAATGTGATGGATTAGGCTTATAAACAGCCATTATTGCCATCAAACCTCACATGTCAGCTCCCCCTTTTGTGTCTGTGCATTTCTAAGCTAACCAGTGATCCATGCATAAGATAGAAGGTTAAGAATGTGCAGAGAGAAAGGGGGTTGACTCCAAGAAAGATGTATCTTCTGCTGATTAGAAATACAGCTGTAGAATGGGGAGAGAAAAGAGTTTCTGCAACATGACCCTCCCCTTTTCATTTCGCACAACTCACTGTTTAGAACATGAAAATCACTAACTAGCAGAGTCACTTTGCTGTTTCATGTAACTTAGTGCAGCTCTCTTTTGTTTTCCCAAGATAGAAATCAGGAAATGCAAAAAATTAAACAGGGCAAGAGAAGAGGAATAGCAGAGAGAAAGAGAGGAAAAAAGTTGAGCAAGTGACTTCACAGCTTAACAGAGCAAAGTACCATTTTGTTATAATTAAGTATTCTTTAAAACCTAGACAGCAGAGAAAGTTAATAGATCTTATTCAATGTAATCCCTGTCAGTGCCTTAAAGGTGAAAAAATTTTTCCTACTACTAATGCACATGTAAAACTAGAAATTATTTCCAAAACTGGTAAGGTATCTTTTAAAAAAGTTTCCCTTCTCTCTGAAAAGGTAGAGCTTATCAAAGCAGCTTTCCAATGTGCATACCTTGTCAGGTGATTTTTTTTGTTCCTTTTCGTCATGAAATTTTTTTTATGCTAGAAGATCTAAGAATATGAACATTGTTTTTAAACTTCAAACAAACAATGAATACAGTGAGTTTGTTAATTTTTTTTGTATGGTACTAAAAATTAATGGGCTGTAGCCCAACTGTTTGTGATTTACTACTTTTTATTTTTAAAATTAAGTTGTTTAATATGGCAAAGTGGAACTGTTGAAAGGAGAGAACTGATGAAAAATATTGCATTCGATGTTTTGGAGGAATCACTAATGCAATGGTGATTTAGGCTTGTTTTTGTGTTACTACATAGCTATTTGCTCTTTTGTCTAACCAGAAACTGGTTGTAAAAAAAACCTATTAAGTAATTGCTATGCACAACTGAAAACCATAGAATTTTATGCTCGTGGACTATATGAAGAGAAAAAAAAGGATAACAAATGTTTGTCTAGTATAAGGTTTGAGAACTTCAAATTTAATGTCACTGTTAGAGCAGCTGAAAACTTTGAGTTTGCAAAACTGTCCCTTAGAAACAGGTGGTGAGACTGGAAGTGATCTTTCAATCACAAAATGACGTGGAATAGTATTTTCTGCTGTGCAACTGTGGTTTTACTCTCATTTATAAAATCCTGGCCATGGCCAGTCTAGCAGTCAGATGCATTAGTATGCCGTGCACTGACCATCTCGGCTCTGTAAGTACTGTGATCTGAATTGCACAACCAATGTGGCAAAGGTCCAGATTTCAGTTGCCACTCCCACTGGGAAAGAAAACCCAAGCTTGTACACAATTTATGTCTGCAGTTGGTTCACAGTGTACATTGAAAAAAGTCTCGTCAAAAGAATGGCATCCAGCCTCATTTTGGTCAAATGAAGCTGTAGCAACAGCGTTCAAAAATGTTACAGAAAAAGAGGATTTTTTCTCAAACTTAACATTGCAGTGAAGTGGATGTAGATGCTTTTGCATGCAATAATCCAGGTCTACTCTTCTGTCTTGCTGTTACCTAGCACCTCCCATGAGAGAAAAATAACAGTAAAGTGAGAAATGCCCAATAAACTTGCATCTAAAGGAATATTCTCATCTCTGATCTCACAGTTTGTACAAATTTCTGCAGGCTTTGATGTAACTCTCTGGAGTTAGTACTTGGGAATGTGAAATGAAATTACTCATAGAAGTATGGAAAGAATTTTAAGTTCCAGTTAGTCTTAGTGTTTTTTTATTTTCCGATGAGTTCTTCTTGATCGCCTGATAGCTAAATAGGCTCTTACCCTTGAATGAGATTTTAATTTAGGATCTAGTCAGATTGCAAGAATCACAGCTATGTTGTTTAATACTGTATTACTAGTAAAGCTTTTAACTTTCCTCTGTTCTTATTCCTTTTCTGCAAAACATATAAAGGTGTTCTTGAATACCCTTCAGAAGGCCTTGGTCTTGTGGTGAATACCTGCAGGTAGTTCCATGTGGATAGTCTCCTGTTAAAAGCAGGATTGGGACATGGAAATTCTGCCTGCATGTATTTTAGCCTTTTTACTTTCAAGAAATTGAGATATGAACTTAAGTTCTCTGTGTGGTAAGTGTTTGCATTAACATCTCCTAATGCCCAGACTATTGAATTAAAAAGGAAAGTGCACACAAAAATATAGGAATGTACATTGTAGTGGTATTTTCATATTTTATTCTGCTTGGTGAATGAAGTGGGATTTGTTTGGGTTTTTCTTCTCATCAGGCAAAAGGCATACATCACTGCACTGATTTGTAGCTCAGCTCTCTTTGACTGCTTGAAAAAATGTTAAAACAAATCCTTCACCATTGTTTCTTTATGGCCTGCAGAGTGAATGTTGGGTTTTTCAGTGTCTTAGACCTCCCATTAGTTGGGCAGAATCTGGAATTCTTCTTGGTTATGATTCAGTGATCATACAGGCAAAGTGTACATTTAACAGAAAAGGGACAAGAGAATTTTATATACTTTTCAGCCCTGCTGCTGTTACTGATTCATTCTGAATATATGAAGGGAAGAGAAAAGAGGCTTTTTTAAAAGCCCAAATCCAGACTTTTTTGTGATCTTGTAGGTACCAGTGACTAATATTTCATGCAGACAAAAGCTAGTTAAAACTGACTTGAGATAAACATTCTTCTGCAGTGACTCATCTTCCCTAGCAAGAATGGAAATGTAGCCCCTGTTTATGAGATAGCTGAAGTGCAAATAGTAGTGGCCGTGAAGCTGAGGTTAATTACAGGAAGGACTTTCATGATAATTGCTAATAAACAACACTTGTCCTCCTTTGAATCTGTATTATTCTCTGCAGAGGAAGTTAGATTCTGCAATTTGAATAGAATTTTGAACATTTGCTCAGGAGGTGCAGGCAGTAAGAGGCAGGAGTGAATAATAAAAGCCTGCAATAAAAGGGTAGGAAGCTGACCACATCTGACATTTTCTCTTACAAAATGTAGAATTCTGAACGGGTTACTAAATTCCCACAGATCATCACTGTCTCAGCATGTAATGTGGTATGACCAAAAAGAAACAAATGCTTGCATCCATTCAGAGATTAAAACTGAAAACTAGTCAGCCCGGGAGTGATCATGTCTGTAAAGGGACAGTAAAATATTCTTTCAAAGGCTTTCTAGTTCTCAAGGGTGTCTAGAAAGCTGATTTCATCTTTAAAGGATGTGTTCTGTGAGAGATTAAAATGGATTATAAATCTGCATAGAAGTGAAATTGTAGCAATTAAACTTGGAAACATAGCACTAGTGTTATTTTAAACTGGAAAGAAACCAACTGTGGAAGTATTTTGAAAGTTGTATGATTGCGATATTTTATAAAAAAACGAACAAACAAAAAACCAAAAACCTGCAAACCCTCTCTCTTGTGCTCATCCTTCTTAAATTCCTGCAGATCAGCTGGAAGGTCTGCTCCTTTTACAAGAAATGCTCACAAAGGTCTGTGTTGGGACAGTGCAGAAGGTGACCAGGTCTTAGTCTGTGCTCTTTACAATACCACATAAGTATCTTTATCTTATCTATATTTGTTAAATCAATTAAAAGGACATATGGAAGTTAATCCATGGCTGACTTACTTTTCTAGTGTAACACAGTATGAACACATGGGGTTTCTTGGCAGTGCAGAAAACACAAAGTAGCTTTTTGGTAAATGTCACCGGGTCAGATTTGTGGCTATGTGGAAAACAAGTCTCCATTCCCTTTGATAAAATAATTCAACATTTATTTTAGGTGGTTAATGATTTAAACTCCTTTTTACCACAAGTACTGTAACAGTAAAACAAGAATGGTATGCAGCCCTTTTGAGTGATGCAGAGTTCAACTGGCTTAGAGAGAGCCAGCCATTGGAACTTACTTGACTGTTACCATAACTGAAATATGTAGATTCAGTGGTCCAAAATTTATCTGTCATAGTTCTTATTTCTTATCAATTATTTCCTTATAAAATTAAACATTCAGATTGCTTTTGTTTATGTGAATTTAGGTGAACCTGCATCTTTTGCCTCCAAGGTGTTGCCTTGGGCTGGAGATATGGAACCCTCTTCTACTTAATCAAAATAATTATTTACTGGAGCAGGCACCAAAATCTGCCAGAGGCAGAGCTATACACCATAACCAGATAACCAGGCCATTCTTGGGTAGTGGGATCAAAATATAATTTGTAGGATCACACATATTTTCATCCAATATTTCAGGGTGAGTTCAGTGTATATTCTAGGGGGTTTTATGGCCTGAATTTTCATAGTAATGCTAAAGTAATAGCTGAATTTTTGTAAAAGTATTAGGCAATGTAGGATACTTCCATCAGTAGGAAATGAGACTGGTGAGTGTTTTGAAGTCTACCGTGCTCCTGAAATCCATCTGCAAAGACTTTGCTGCAAGCCACAGGTACAGTTGCCTAGAGATCATAAATCATAGTTCTGTGTATGACAGGAGCTGTGAGAATTGGTTGGGAAAGCCAGGGCTATATATGGAATGAGGTACACAGGATACAGTATTGTTTAGGATCCTTTGTGTGGATGTATGCTCAGCAGGTGGAAAAAAATTAGCCTAACTTTATCCATGTTAATTTTTTAAAAATGACTGAAGTTCTGGGAGTTGTCCTCCTTAGATTCCCACAAAGATGCTTGTGGGGGAGAGCAGATATTGATTAAAAGGCGGGAAGAGAGAGAGAGAAAGTTTCCTACTCTTGCCTCAGGCCATGTCCTGTAAGTGCTTTGCTGCCTGTAGCAGACACCTCACGTTACAGTGCTTACAGTTCCCAGCATATGCACATACATCAGTAATATTTTCAAGGTAGAGAGTCAGAGAGAAGCTCAAGTATATTACAGTAGTATAATTACCTCTAGAATTGTAAATTACCCTCCAACAGGCTTTCAATTCTCAAACCAAAGATAACAAATCTTTTCATTTACTGAAGGCTTCCCTCGTGCTAAGCAGTAAGGACATGTTGTGCTCTTGATTAGTTAGGATTTTGTAATAGTATTTAGTAGTTCAAAATTGATCACGTAATTGGCCTGTAACATGCAAAATGTTGGCTTCCTAAGCCATCAAGAAGTTTCAATGTGTTGTGCCTAAATATATATTAAAAGTGATTTGCAAAATTAAAGCTACACAGTTGTCTAGAGCTGCAGAATATTCTAAAAAGCAAAAAACTCCCAAGGTCATGAATAGTGTACAAACATTATTTTTATTGTACTCTCCTTACCAATGCTCTATTTCAAATATTTTCTCAGTTATTTTTAAATGATAACTTTTTTTAATTAAATTTACATTAAATGGATATTTTAATGAACTAATTCCTATTTCAAAGAGATGAAATTAACTGCACACAGTTCTGTAAATGATAGAAGTGGAAGCTTCAGCATGAAGCTTGGAAAAACAGGTGTTTATGAAACTGTTGCTCACAACAGAAGACATGTATCTTTGAGAGAGACCTGCAGAACGTGTCAGAGTCCTCAAAAGCAGTTCTAATGGAGTTTAAGACAGTAAAATATTTTTATTCCTTGAAAGAGTTATATAGTCATCTTGGTAACATGGTTTTACTGAAGTTAAGTGGTGAGCTGGCAGAACAGAAGGGGAATTAACAGTGACCTCAGAGGAAAAGCTTCAGTTTGTCTTTGCCCCAGTGACATAGTGGACCTGTCTCACACAGCCAGGCCAAAACTCCAGGTGGCAGAACATCAGTTTCCTAAAACTTGTGTGACAAACTTTTACACACTATTTTTCTTCCCAAATCCCATTTGAAAAATTGGACTTTCTCAGAGCATAAATCTGAACAGAACCTGAATTAAAACTTCCTGATATGTTTTATGGTGCAAACACAGAATCGTCTGCTATGCAAACCTCTATTTTTTTTTTTCTTGAATAGACTAAAATGCATATGAATAATGCAACAGCAGGGCCAAAATTAACTCCTGATTCACTAGAAATCTTGTTGGTAAGAAGTTATCATCTCGAATTTGACTGTCAAATGCACTGTTCTGGAAACTTACTCTTTCCTTTTACATTTTTTATATATGTTGTTATAAAAAGGAAAAGATCCTGCTTGATATATAGATGTGGAAAAAAACCAAACACCAAAACAGTTCTTACCTGTTCCATAATGACTGAATTCCATTATCATTGCCTTTAATTGGAGAGTATACCTGTCCTGCATCTCTTGGTGGAAAAACCTAGTGGGACTCTTTGGAAAATGAGTTAGAATACAAAGTGGATTGGAACCACTAACTTAAGCATTCAGTTCATAATTTAAGTAAATGCATAATTTAGGGCAAAGTAAAAATACAGGAAAGTTCAAGGCTAAACATTTCAATTATTAAAAATAATGAAATTAAATTTCAGAGGTATCCAATTGACTTTGCAAAATATTGTTTTATTAAAACTCTTATTTTTATGAAACATTAGATTTTGTGGTATTTTTTGTAATTATGACAGATCAGAATTAAGAGGCTAGGTTGCATATCTTTTCTTTACATTCCTTTGAATCTCTTTCTCATCTTTCTGTGACTGAGTTTTGATATTTAGCAAGAATTTTAGGTAGTATAGAAAAGCCCAGCTGCTCCCTTCCATGCTTTTCAGTAGAGATTCTCAGTAGACACAACTCTAGATGGCTGTGCATTTATTACTGCATTGTAACTGCTTACTAAACCTGTTCCCCCACTTACACCCTAAATTATTTATAATAAAGGCTGTGAATCTACTTGAAATTTAAGTGCAAAAACACATGAAATAATCTATTTTTCTTGTGGTGATTGGCTTGGGGCAGTACAGTCTAAAGATACTGCTTCTGCCACTGCCCTGATAAAATATGATTTTCTGTATATGATAACTGAAGCTGAACAATGTGAATCTTACAATCCAGAGCCTGACTTCTTAAGCTCTTCAGAAACTTATTTTTATAACTGAGTTATGAACACTGCTTCATCCTACACCATCTCCCTGTGTGCACAGATATCCAGGCAATGTAAAGAAACCAAAAGCATGTACTCAACAGTTACATGAAATCATAGATATAAACACGTTTCTGTTGTTCAGTTGTTTATTAATATTCATCTTGTTTTCATTGTGGACACTAAGCCTTTTTGAATTCTCTGTCTTGCTGAATGTACTTTCACTTCTAAATCACTTTGCTCACAACCTTCTTGCTTTCTGAATTCTTTCTTCACTGCTCTTCATATCTTCTAATATTCACGTATTTGCTTCTATGTAGGTTCCTGGTTTCTTTCATCTTTCCACTAATTATCATTTTCATTCTCACTAGTGGAGGTAGGTAGAAGTGAGAAAGTTCACAACAATAGTCATTTTTGTTTAGCAAATACATATTCCTCTATAGTTGTAGCCTCCATTTATCTTTCAGAAAAATTAGAGTATGTTTATTTCATTTATTTGTGTAAGAACAGAAGGAGAAAGAAACCTTGCTCAAAGAAAAACCCATGGTGTGCAGAAAGAGAAGAAAATTTGGAAATGTTTTCTATACCAGCTAAACATGGTATATAGTGTCCAGTAGAATCAAGCCTTACACAGAGCTACTAATCCAAATTTCTTCTATTTCTTCCACTACAGCTACTATTATTTCGCCTTCTAGATTGAAATCTCTGCTTGTTTGTTGATAATTTTGACCACTGTGACTTGTGTTTGTGTGTGTGTATATGTATATGATTCAGAATCAATTAGTTAAAAAAATTATCCACTGTTAGAATATTATTTGTTCAAACCAATTATTGTTTAAATAAGCAACAAAAAGTAGTCCTAATGTCAGGGAAAGCTATTAACTACTATTTGGGAGTCTTTCTGAATTTTAAGATGGGCATAAAGCCTGGATAAACTATGACTGCTTTGGTTTCCCTTTCTGACATTTCATCTGTGTGGCCTTCAGGCCAAAGCAGGAACTTGTTTGTTCAGATAATGCCTGAAGTGATGGGTTGTTGCTATTTACTGTAATACAAACAAAAAAAATCATAAATGATCAAAAAGATCAAAGTATAGGTGTTTAGTTTCATATGCTTAAGCAGGTGAAGTTTTTTGGATAGCAGAATGGATGTGGAATGGGAATTTCCTGAGTCTCTTGCTGCATTAGCTGATAGCTGTAATGCAAATGACATTACAAAACAAACTAAAACTCCTGTGTTTTGCACAGACAACAAACATCTTGGATTTTTTTCACGTATTTATGATAGACTCTAATCAAATTAAAGTTTTCCCTATTTTTCCACAGGACTTAGAAATCTTTGGGGTTTTTGTAAGAGGATTAGTGAGAATTTTCTTTAGTAAATCAAGACAGTTATATCTGTATTATGAGATTTTAATAATAAATATTTCTAAACCTAAAAAATACATCTTTAATTTATAATCTGAGATGTTCACATTAGGCATTTGGTAATGCCTTGAAAACAATTGCCTTTAATTATTTGGAGGTGTGTGGTAATTCTGGAGGTCTCCAAGAGATGTAAGGGAACAGCTAAATTGTTTCTCATGAGTGGCTGTGCAGGTTTTTATAAGGTCAGTCTTTGCTGTGCTGTGCAGTGTTATTTCCTTATCTTTAGACTGGCTTCAGGTGCAGCTTTTCTGCCCTTCTTTAAAATAAAAATAACTAAATAAAGAAGCTTCCATCCGTATTTGGTTTTGTTGGCCTCTTTCTGAGCTGTTTAATGGACAACTAGTTTGTTTTATTTATCTGACAGGGTTTCTTCATATTGTTTCAGGTTATCAGCACTCTTGCAGATCATATTACAGCTTGTGCTCGGATTTGACCCTCACTGGGGTTCACTTTAAATCAGATCCTTATCATTAATGCAGTGATAAATAGAGATGCTTTGGAAGCAGTACACAGATTATTTATTTAGTGTCTCTCTGTATCGTGTTTTATACAAGCAGGGATCAATGTCAGACCTTTATGGATATAGCTTAGGTTGCATTCAGTAACTACAACCTAAAGCTCTTTAAATAATGTTAACTTAATAGTTGACATTTTTATGAAATAAGTCTGCAAGGCAGAGAAATGTAATATTGCTCTACAGTGAGGAAGATTCTGATTTTTAGTTTCATCCCAAACCAAGAGGGATGTTTTTAGTTTTACAACTGCCTCTGAAGTCCCCACTTTAAAAAAAAAAAACCAAGAGGGAGACAAATGCTTTTAAGGAAAAAATGGAGTGCTCTACAACAGGAGTGACCCTGGGTTATTGCTTTTGTAGTGATACTTTCTGAGGCGCTTTAAATAATTTTGTGTTTTAAGGTTTCTCATTCCTATGTTTTTTCCCCTGTAAGTCTTGCTGGTCCTTTTATGTTATAAGTGATTTTCTTTCATTATATAAATTTAGGCTGAACTAAAACATATTTTCCCACTACCAGTACTTCTTTTGTAGTCTTAGAACTTTCTGTAGTACTTGTTCTCTAGTGTCCATGTCCATGAGAGATGGTAGATTTGTAGTCTGTGTGTTTCCTATCTTCGTTGTATTTTGCATTAGTTTTAAAATCTCCTAAGCAGATAGCATGTAAATGTAAGTGTGAAGAAAACAAGTTTTTCTAATAGAAGTCTAGCCTTTGTAACAAACAAATTGAACTATTGCTAGGTAAATGAAATTATTCACTCAAATTTTTATATTGTTATAGCCCATTTTTACTGAAGGCTTTTTAAAGCAATTTAATAGGAATATAAATAAAGGTGAGATGCCCAGTGGAAAGATGTTAAAGTACAATTTATATTTTAGCAAAAAGCAGTTACTTAGCTTTGAAGATCTATCATGGGTGAATTTAGATTCAGGTTTGGGCATAAAAACCAAAATCTCAGGAGTTATTCTGGTAAAATTTCAACCTATATAGTAGAAATTCTAAGTATTCAGTGAGTTCTTGAATATTTTCTTCCCATTCTTGGATTATTTTCTTCCCACTTGGAAAGAAAATCTGTATGCATATGTTGGGTTATTTGATTCGGTTAGAAATCACCCTTCAAGGATTAAATAGAAAATACCAAAAGTATGCAGAACTGTGGCATTATTTTGAGATTTGCAACTGATGTATTTCATCCTCCACATGGTCTGATACTGTGGAAATTTCATTAACCTACAAGACTTCTCTCATATTAGCTAGATCTGCTTAAAAGTTTCCTTTTAAAGCCATAACCTCTATTGAAGGCTTCCTTCTGTAGAAGCTATGAACTATTCAGCCTGCTGCATTTTAGCTCATGCAAACAGGGGTAGCAACTATTGCAGGGAGCTAGCTCCAAGCTGGCATGGCTGTTCAAAAGGCAGCCAGTGAGCAACTATCCTCTGGAAAATGTGATGAATATTAGGTTAGACTGAAAGAAGTGATAGTTGCAGTGATCAATACTGCAACTTCAGTACTACAGTACTACAGTCTTCAATACTTTATGCTGAGTAGCATATCTTTTTAATTCTCAGCAGTATAAGAATATTAGAACATATAGGATTCTGTGAGACAGGGATGTTTGTGATGTTCACTTTGATTTTACATAGAGCATTTGAAATTGTGGTTGAATTGGAGTGTATTTCTTTAAAGGAATGTTTGTAGTTCTGTAATAGTTTAATGTATTTTATTGTTTAATTGGAGATCTGTTACTGGTGAATAATATGTTTGATATAACATATTTCAGTCTTTATCCTGGAAAGGATAAAGTGATGCCTTTCAAATGGGTCCAAGGAAATTTAGGAGTATTTTTACAACGGAAGTTTTGAAATTGCTGAAACACATTTCTTTATAAATGATAAAAGACCAGCTGGAATTGTGCTGATCCATTCACATACTCAGAATTTAGTAGATATACTGTATTCTTCCTATATAAGAAAAGTAGACATAGAGGATTGATATGTTTAAAGACTTTTTAAACAGAATGCATTCTGATTAAGCAGAGTGTTTATTCATTTATGTGGAAGTCATCCAAAAGAAAGAGCTCTCATCTTCATTAAGTTTGTTCTGATGCTGTAAACTGTATTGTTGTGTGTTTGTGAATGAGCTTAGTGGCTTACTTAGCTGGATTCCAAGAATATTATTGAAAAGACTGCTTTATTCATTTCTCTATGACTTGAAATTTCAAAATCTCCTAGATTGTGGGCTTTTGGGGGTTGGAGTGGATTTGAGGTTGGTGCAGTGTTTGGTTTGGGGTGGTTGTTTTGTTACTTGGTTTGGGTTTTTTTAGGACTTTGCTTTCCTCTTCCCATCTATATTGGCCCTTCTAATAAAAGGTATTAGTTAACTCACTGTAGCTCATCTTGCTTACATCCTTCAATACTATGGTTGAAACAATAGTGCAGCACTTATTTTTAGTCATCAATGGTTTTATATTATGTCATTTGTCTTCCTAGGTCCCCACTTAAACCAAAGACTTACTCCAGTGATTGATAACCCAAATTTCAAATAGCATCTTGTATACATGTCACTTTCAGGTCATTATTAATAAAGCATGTACCTGTGTGGAAGTCCATATGCCTGTTTCTGCTGCTGGCTTTTGGGCATGCTCTGAAATACCAAGTCTAAAAGGGCTTTAGATAGATATTTAACAGTATTATGTGTACTTGTTGACATGTTAATTGGTCTTAATGGATCTTGACAAACACTAAGTTAATGTTAACAGTACAACAGATGGATAATAAAGGAGTCTAAAAACCTAAACCCAGATTTTCTCAGTAAAGACTAAACTTACTATACAGTAAGCTGTTTCTGTTACAGCTTATTATTAGATGAAATGTTGCTCTTTGCAAAACTGTATTGCTCTACTTTCCCTCCCACATTTTTTCAATTGGATGTTAAAAGTATCATTCATATGATTTGTATAAGGCAAGGTACTTTAAAATGAAGAGAAAGGTGTAAAATCAGACAAGGATCTTGTGAACATTTGGTTTTGAGTGAGTAGGTCTCTCCTGAATATTTGAGAGAGATGAGTTTGCACAACGAATTTGGTATGATGTGTTAGTTCAAGTGAAACGAGAGACTGTCCTGAAACTTTCTGGTTGCCAATCACCAGGAGTTGTGAAACTGTTACAATATTATGAGGTGGGAGACACAATCCCAACACTCAGTATAGGCCTGCCTTTAAGGTGAAAGATGTATTGATGGGCTTTAAATCCCACTTTAAAGAGGATGATGTATTTAAATCTGAATGCAAGGGGGAAGGGCAAGAACTTCCCCTGAATGACAGTTACTGATATTCTCTCAATCATATAAGTGATTCCTTTCAACAGCACACCCCTGTGAGAATGTTAATATTGGCTTGGAACTGAAATACCCATAAATCTCCATTTAAAGGAAAATTTCTAAACAACAAAAAACCAGAAACACAAATGTTTTAATTCATACTGAACATGCTGCGCAGCTTCTTGTTTACAGCAGAGAGCTAAAGGCTGAAACACTTCACAAATTAATCTTATGGGCTCTTATGATTTGGGGGTTGGAATTAACTGCCAGAAATCCATGTTTAAATAGAATTAGGGATTTGACAGTGGTTGACAACAATTCCACATTATCCTACGTACTGGCCCACATCATGCAGTCCTCCAAAGAGATCCTGTTGTCTCAAATCTTTGCCTGTCAGACCATCTCGGGCTGGGATTTTCACAGGACTGTAGAAGACTTGAATCACTCAGTTGCTATTTAAAGAGCTTTCACTGTGTTCTGCAGAGATCTCTGTAAGAAGCCTATGGCTTGCTGACAAAATTTTGCTGCCTTTCCAAATATACTGATCAGTTGCAAATAGATACTTCATTCAGATTCAGTAAACAGAGTTAGGAGAAGAAGAGATGGGCAACATGAGCCCTGAAAGTAGCTGGGAAGTGGAGATAAACTGTGTACTGGAAATTCTGCTCAAGGCAAAAACCAGCAGATGGGGTCTGCAACTGATGAGTGGCTCCAGCTTGGTTAAAACTTTTGAATCCAGTTTTGTTTCTGCTGACATAGGTACTTACATAATATGTCACTATCAAAGGTTGGTGCAGATTAAAATAACAGAATAGAGCATATGTGGAGGGTGTTTGTTGATACATCTGCAGGAATTTTAGAGTGCTTATCCAGTGTGCTAAAGTAAACCTAGTGTATTTCTGATCCATTATCTTCTGTCTGATGAGAGGCTTCAGAAGTAGGTGAATGAAATGCACAAGCCTTCTTGCATCATGACAGTGGCATAATCTCCATATGGAAAAAGGGAAAATCTTTCCTAAACCCTAAAAGCCAGTTAGAATCTACCTTGATGATTATCTGATGACCCAGATCTTACATGCTCAGCTTACACCATATGAATTCCAAGCAGGTCTTTTGGTTTTAAGTTACTCTTGGGCATACTTACAGCACTGTGTCTGGGGTTTTATTTTAGCATCTCTGGTACATTGTCTGTTTCCTGGTCTCTAATGTGATCTCTTCTGGAGGCAAGAGAGAAATTCAACTTCCCAAGGTGGCCAGAATTTGATTTGCAGTGTGACATTCCTATACAGTTGAAAACTCCACAGTGTCTGCTGTAAGCATACTGATTTACAGATTACCCCTGCACTGTAAGAGCAGTTATAGACTCAACCTAGCAAAAGATTGGGTCACCTGGTCACCAGCCCACAGAAGAGATCTTTAAGGTGATTTATTCTGAGCAGGACATTACTGAAGTTTAGTGATTTTTTTTTTTTTTAATCTGGTTACCTTAAGGAATATTAGACTAAGGCCAAACAAAAATGATAGTAGATAAACCCAACATTTAATTTTTAAAATGGATGCTTTTTTAGCAGACCCACAGAATCTTTATAAAACTGCCATAGTTCTAGCCATGCCCTTCCTTATATTTCATTTAGAAAAAAAATTATAGTAATCTCACTTAAATGTAAATTTGATGCTCTTAGAAAAATACATTTTCAACATTCTTCCCTTTTTCTACACTTATTGCTGACAAAAAACACAAACAATTCATAAGCTTCAGCCTTTTCTACTAATAAGGATTCAGTCTTTCTGTATGCAGGTTTTATTCCAAAAATATTTTAAAACTCACATATAAAATTCCAATTGTATTTAAATAATCCCTTTTTTTATATATTTATCTTCCTTTAGACATCTCCCATATGCGATTGTGCTTACATACATGTGCTTTGTTTTACCATATATTCTGATTTTATATTTTACATTTGTAATTCTTTACAACCTTATTTTTATCTTTAAATTCTCTTCTTCCATATACTTTGTTTCTCTGGATGAGGTCACCTATGAAACTGCTGGCAGGTAGTGAGAAAATAAGTGTTTAATGAGTGAGGAAACTAGAGCATTCAGAAAAGGCAAATTACAGCATATGTAAAAGGACAATCATTACTTTTATAAAATTCAATATGAAATTGTTAATGTCTCTTGACGGTTCTTTAGTAATTAAGATTTCATCTTGATTGTCTTTCAGTTGACACTGAATGATATAATGGTTAATATTGTTTAAATCACAATGTTAAGTGAATGAAAAATCATAGTATATAATCCTCTGGATAGTGTGCGTTAGAGCCTTAAATTTTATACTCAACCCACTTTAGAAAAGCATTTTTTACATTAAATTGTGAATATTAGTTTATAACATTGAAAGTGCTTCTTGGTAAAATTATATTCATGTAAAATATATGAACACATTTATATATTTTTCTAGCTTTTGAAAAATATATCAACTGTAAATTAATGCCAATTATGAGGTATGACTAAAAGCTATATTTTCAGACTAATTGGTAATCCAATGAAACGTGTTAAAACCATCTGTAACAAAAGTAATTGCTCAAAGACATATTTGAGATAAGTAGACAATTATTTTATCATTATTGTAGCTGAGATAGCTTTTCACTTTAGATATAATCTAGATCAGGAACATTGAGGCAATAATCAGAGGCTGAAGGATGTCACGAAAATCAACCTTCAACTGAGCTAGAATAGAAGAGTTTACAACTTGTGGGTCTTGTCCTAATGATGTAGGACAGAAAGATACAGCCTTCCTAGCCAGCAAATAAAAAATAAACTTAGCACCACCCAGAGAACTATGAAGGGCCCATGAACAGAAATAATCCAAAAATATGAGCTAACAAGAACAGAGAAAATTGATTGAATCCATTTCATAATGAATGACACAAGTAAGGTCTTCTGACAAGCATACTGTGCTTAGATTTAACAATGTAAGTTACATTTCTGACTGTTGACTTATTCTGTGACATTTGGAAAGTCACTTGGTGCTAAATCTGCTAAAAATTCCAACTATTCTCAGAAGATCTAAAATCAGTTTCTTGATTTCTGTGTTTTAGTTCACCAAGCACAAAACAGCAGTAAGAGCAATTTTCTGTCTAGAAGGCTTGTCACAAGGATGAATTAATTAATTTCTTAGCTGGTATAACATGACAAATGACACAAGCACTTCTGTATGGTATGATAAAAAATAAAAATTTTAACACAATTTTAGAAAGGGAGAAGAAAAAAAAAATCATTATCACAAACTGAAAGCACTCCCCAAATAAATTTATAATTATCTGATTCAATAACATTGTTCCTAGGATCATTTAGTGTTACTGTATCTGATGCAACTCCCCTGTCACTAATCACACTGCCGAATGCAGTTGAATGCTCTGCTCAAACACTCTTCATACATCACTGACATATTCTCTCCATTAATACTGGAGAATAGAAGTTTTGGGGTTTGTGGGTTTTTTTAAGAAAAAACTACTCTAATTTTGATATTTTTTATTTTTGTATTCCAATGCAAGGCTTTTATGAGACTTTTCCATAATGTTGTACAAACTTTGTTATTCAACAGTGTACGTATTCTTGGATAAAAAGTGGAAAGCAATGGGTACTTACAGTATGTAAGGTACACATGGATGAAAGTCAGTAGGGTTACTACCAGGAACATACAGACTTTCACTATCAACCATTTAAAATCAATTTGAAGGCATTTGGAAAGCATTTTAAAGAGCAACTAGGCATCAATAAAATTTAATTAATTGGGTCTATGGATGCACATGTAAACTGAGTGTTAATTGTGCTAGCAAAGCTTTTCCATTAAAAATTAAACTCATAATTAGTAATGAAGAAAAAAGCAAGCCAGTGTTGTTCCATAAACAAATCTAATTTTCTTTGTGTCCCTATTTTAGATAGCAATCATAACTCTCCATTTGCTCTGTTAAATGTGAGCATCACTACAGCGTGGGAAAGACAGATCAATTGCCACTTCTTTTAAGATATCACAGAGGTATCATTCAAAACTTTTGGTGTAATGTTTCTGTTTAAATTGCCTTATCCCTCATTTGAATAAGAATGAAAAGTTCTTTTCTTTTTATATCAGGCAGATTACTTATTAAGTAGAAAAATAAGTTTGTGAACAATACTGTTGTAAAGAAGGATTTAATAATGTGGGGATTATTGGGTTAATCTGCTTTATTTACCTGTAGATCTGAGTATACACAGATGAGAATTAACATGTGTCAGTTCAGTTCAGGATTTTTAGGTGTTTGAAGCTTCAGTTTTATTCCTGCTTCTTCCACAAACACCTGTAGCTATGCAAATTTTTTTGTAAAAAAAGAGGAGAAGGGGGAAGAAAAAAAACCAAAACTTGCTCAGTTCTTGGAAGAAAGTAAATAGACTTCAGGAGTGAGTGTTAGCATCTAGTGTTTGTCAGAAATGCATCGACACAAGTGGGAATAAGACTTCTACAGTGCGAGTTTCAAAAGCAAGTCCTCTCCTTGTGCAGTGCTGTAGTATCTCCATCCTTCTGCATTCTGTTCCCTGTAAGGTATCTGTAAGTCACAAAGTGGAAGCTGTGTTTTTTATTAGCCAGATCCTCTGAATGATGTAGGCATGCATTCTCCAGTTCCTCCACCAGCAGAATGAGTATGCCACTTCATTAACTTGCTGTTGTAAAGATGTAAACACCTTAAAAGCTGCAAAGTACTTGGCAGTGATGTAGAGCAAGGGGATTATTTGGTTTGAATATTATATGGAGGATAATGATTAAAAGAAAATTTAAAAGACAGGAAAATCAGAAGAATCTAAACCAATGCACTCTGAGGATTCTGAATCTGAATCCTAGCTCATCTGTTTATAATGTGAGGAAAAATGTGCTTGTGGACACACAGTTTTCATATTAATTGTTAGCTCATACATTTTATCTAGAGCTAGATTGTGAGTGGACTTCAAGATGATACTATTCTCTAAGGATATGAAATCCAAATTAATTAATCCAAAGAAATGTCTCACTAGAATCTAAGCAGATAATAGCAAGGAGTCTGTGATGGTCTAGGTTTGCAGAGGATCACCCAAAAATATTTAATTAGCCATGAAAAGGGACCTGAATAAAAGACTTGGGTGTAGCAGGACAGAATTTTACAGATGGTGCAAAATCAATCAAAAGATGAAGAGAGTATTTTATAGCTTCTGCACTGAGCTTTGAAATTCCTTATTACCTGTTGGACTCGGGGGCTGCATTTCTCTGTGTAGTACCCTTATTTCTCAGGAGCTTCTTTTACAGTGTTGAGTAGAATAATAGGAAAAAGGCATTTTGAGAAATGTGACAGCCTTCCTTCTGTGGCTTTGTGTGCGTTCTCACTACTCATAACAATGTAATCACAGCTGGGAAACAGAGGTGTTCCATACTTACATCCTAAACTACACAAGACCTGTTC
>VWZO01013360.1:109152-147569 GCA_013396975.1 Bucco capensis | reverse complement strand
TGCAGATGACACCAAGCTGAGTGGCAATGTCGATCTGCTTGAGGGTANTCTGGGCCTGTTTAGTCTGGAAAAGAGGAGACTGAGGGGAGACCTCATTGCTCTCTATAACTACCTGAGGGGAGGTTGTAGGGAGGCAGGAATTGGTCTGTTCTCCCTGGTAGAGAGTGATAGGACAAAGGGAAATGGATTGAAACTGCGCCAGGGGAGGTTCAGGTTAGATATTAGGAGGAATTTCTTTACTGAAAGGGTTGTGAGCCATTGGAACAGGCTGCCCAGGGAGGGGGTTGAGTCACCGTCCCTGGAGGTGTTTAAGAGACGGCTGGATGTTGTGTTGGGGAGCACCATTTAGTGGGGTGATAGGGCTAGGAAAAAGGCTGGACTCGATGCTTCAAGGTCTCTTCCAGCTGTAACTGTTCTATGATTCTATGATTAAGTAGGCAAAGAAGCACTTTCTGTTCATAGTCTCTTCAGGATTTGTTTCAGTGTCTCTCTTCTTTGTTTACTACTTTTTTTCCCCCCTCATATTTTTTTTTCAATCAAATATGACTTCCTTGAACTTCCCTCCTTAAAAGCCCAACCTCCATGCTACTAATGAAGTGCTACTTTTATGCTACCCTCTGAAGGGGCAGGCTGCCTTTTCCCCCTAAATGCTCGGTTTTACTAATTGTGTTGGTGTTGTATATAGGCACTGCAGAGCTCTTACACCATTTAACCCATTCAGGGTTAAATTCTCTCCTCTGCTGTAAGCCTGCTTAAGGGTAGCAGTTAATTTAAATTCTGCTTGCTTCCCTGATTTTCCCCAGGTTCATACTGTTTGGTGGCTCAGAGACATCTACACTGTTTGCTGATGGACAGCCCTCCCAAAAGAGACTATCAGAGAATTTGTTGCTGTGCCCGACACCTACTCTAATAGTTCTGCTGTGGCTGTTAAGATGCCAGTTACTCCTCTTTGGCATTACTAGTATTGAGATTAGTCTTTTTGCTAAGTCACAGATAAGTAAGGGTGTTACTGGGTTTCAGGGCTACTTCTTCACAGCTTTGAAAAGCGTGACGTGATTTATCAAGCTGTTAAAGAGAGAATAGTAGTCTACATAAGCTATTCAATCTGTATGAGGCTAAAAGAATTAAAATGCTGAATTATATTTTCAGTGATGATATGTGGTGATAGCCTTTGTCCAAGAAGAAGAGCTAATTGAACAATTAGATTATGAATTATTTAAAAAATCGGCTGTTAGAGTGATAGTTACACTGCATATAAAGGAAACCATGTTTCAGAGATGGGGATCAGTTACTGTTTTTTCCTTCATTCACCACACTTGTATTGATCTGAGGCAGAAGGTCAGATGAGATGGCAAAGGGTATTTATTTAAGTAGCTAAATGGTAGCTTTATAGTCTGTTTCAAATTAGGGATTGGATTAGAATTGGAGAGATAGAGTAGTATTAGATGCCAGTAACAGTAAATCTTACTTGGGTGTTTTGACTTTTGAAGGTAAGTAAAAAAAACTTGTGGAACTGATGGCTTCCTTGAATCAAAGCATTGGGAAGCAGATTGCTGTCTGTCAGGGGTAAATTTTTTATTTGATGCTGTGTAAAGTGGGATTTCTTTAGATTTGTTATCTTTATCCTTATTCTTCCTCTCAAAGTAAAAAAAAAAAAAAAAAAAGAGTTTGTTTCCTGGATTTTTTGGTTTTCATGTATGAGTGTAAGGCAAGGATGGAGATGGTTTTATAAATGAAAAATCAGCCTTTCCATCTCTTCTCATACTCTGTGTTCTTATACATGAATTATTGCTGTTTCTCCCTCAATTCTAACCAAACTTGGAGATGTCTGACTAAAATAAGCTTTGTGAGTCTAGAGATCTCTCTTCAGTGCTGAAAACCGCAGCAGTAACCAGAGGGTTTAGATATTGATTTTGACCTGCGTGCATAACATTATCTCATCTGTTCGTTGCTAAATATGGCAATCTGTAGGAAAGGTCGTGTTCTCAGACCTAATTAAGAAAATTAGAAGAGGCAAATAACAGAAATGAGAAGTCCTAATAATGACCAGACATGGGTGCCATGTTACTGCAGATAGGCAGAGCCAGGCTGTGGCAGAGCTGATTTCAGAATCAAACCAGCGAAGAAGGCAGTGCTTTCCATGGTTCATGCTTCACTTATGGCAGTGATAAGTTCAGTTCATTATGTCCTTTTTTGGATAAATAATTCACTTTTTTGTTATTTTTCTTTCTCATTCTTTTAATGGTTAGCTTTTAGTCCCCTACATCTCTCTTTAATTGAGATGAAGCCTGAACTTCAGCAGTTCCATGTTAGAGGAAAGTGCTGGAAAAATTAGAACAGATTTGCACCAGTGCCAAGTATTTCTCTTTTTTAAAATAGATAGTAAGTAGGAAGTAAATGATACTTCCTTTGAGCCTAGAAAAAAATCTTAATCCTTGGGTTAAGTGTATTTTTTTCTGTACACATGTAGAGTTAATAATGGCCAAATAAGTGAATACTGTTGTGCAGATTGAGTCTATTACTAAAGTGCTAATGCTACCACAGCTGTAGGAGGTGGGGTGAAAGTTGCATTTTTTTCTGAAGTTTTTCATCGTATATCTTTTTTGGAAAAGAAAATTAATTATATATAACTTTTTTAATTTTTATTGCTGTTCTTCAAACAATTTGTATTTTGTTTTTTCTAGGTAGAATTTTATTATTTGTTGAATTGAGTTGACTTTTATGTGGTAAATGAACAGCAGCAACTATTTTTTCTATTTGTACAGCATCTAGCATTGTAGTGTCCACTGTTACTGTTCTTGGGGACCATAATGATGAAAGTTAGTAATAGTTACTCTGCTTACAGCCCTTATGTTTTCAAAATTCTTCGCAAAGTTCTGCATCATTGTGTCTCTATTTCTTTTTATGGATATGGAAGTAATGGCACAAATCTTCTGTTGTCTGATGCAAAGCTAGGGCCAAAACATGGCTATCCTGGATCCTTGTTTAAGATTACTTACATAGCTGAGATACCAGTGTGAGACAAGGGATGTACTAACAGTAGATCATATAATGCAAAACCCAAGGAGATACAAAAGAAAATATGTGTAAGTGTGCACAGTATCTAGTGAGTAGCTCTAATTAATCACAAATTAATGTGAAAATTTACTTTTGGCAGCATTTCATGGACAGACTTACAAGGCATTCTCTTCTAATGTAAAATGTGGGTCCTGCTTTCCTCTAGGACTAAGGCTGGTCTGTTTTTCTGTTGTATTTGAGTTGCAGGTCCACTCTGCAAAGGTAGTCTAGGAGGAGAGAAAGGAGGATTGGTTGTATTTATTATTTTAAGGGCTTTAGACGTTTAGGTTTGCTCAATCAGCGAATACAGTTATTTCCTCTGGCTCTCAGTTCTTGAGCCTGCCCTTTGGTTTGGAGTGGATTTGCAAGAGATTCTTCCATTTTTATGCATCAGCCATCAGTGGCAATAAAAGTAAACCTGCCAACCTATTAAATGCATGTCAACAATTATATGCAGGTATCATCAGTAGAATCTTTATTTAATGACATTGTTACTTCACACAGTTAGACAAGTTTGTGTGAAATTCATAATTTTCTGCCATATTTAACTAAGTGCTGCATGCAAGCCCTCTGTAACAAAATCTAGTAAATATGTACTATATGTGTGTTTACCCTGTCCATTTATTACAGATTTCTTAGCTTCTGCATATCCCCAGGGGAAAGTTTCTGTTGGATAGAGTGCTAATAGTTGGAACTATTTCTGAGTAAATCAGGTTCAGGAACTTTGTGTTACTTAGTTTAGTTCTTTCCCTGACTGCCACACGGACATTCCTCATGGTGGTCCTTCGAAGCAGAGCATCTTGGGGTGACTCTTGGGGACCTGTAGTGCAATTTCTAGTTCTTTATGAAATGAGGTTCATCTGTTTCCTTTGGGTAGAAGCAGCTCTGGATGTCTCTTAATCTGCCTCTCAAAGATTACAGGAGTAGCAGAGCTAAGAGGGAGGGACATACATCAAGAGAAGTAAATTGAGTTCAGGCTCCTTTGCGTGACATCATGGAGCCATCTGTATGATAAAAGCATAAAAATAATCTGCACTGATAAGAGCATTAAAATGGACAACAATCTTAAAATGCAGTTCTATTTTGGGAAGTGGTAATCTAAATTTTTTTTTTCAAATTTGAATCCAGCAGATCTATTCCTGTGAGTATTCAAGTATTACTTGCTAAATTTAGTGACAAAAAGTACTGTTTTAAAATATTTCTGATTTTTATTTATACTGTATCATCTATGAAACAGCCTATTTAAAGTTTCCATTGTTTATAGTCATTTGAAATTCTGTCACTTAGAAACTTTTAAGGTAGCTCTATCAATAATTATTTCCCTGGGCATTTCTTTCTCTTGATATTGATCTGTTTAGAATAGACAAGTCCTTTCCTCTGAGGAAATCAAATAGAAAATATTGTTAATGCTGAAATAAAAATAAATGTTGTTTTGTTTTGGTTGTAAGCTTTTTCTGAACTTTTAGAATTTTATTGTCAATGCAGTTAGGTGAAATATTGTGACTAATTTGAATATTAAATGCAGCCTTTCAATGCAACTAAATCAAGTATTTATTTTCTGTAAATAAGCAAGTTCATTTTGTACAAAAAAACCCTAATTCTCTACCACTGGTCAGAATTTGGTAGAATCAGTTTCTTCCAATTATATCACATTTTGAATGTTTTTACAAAATTTCTTTTTGTGAGCTTCACAAGAGAAATTAGGATTCAGTACTTCGAATGCAAAGTAGGTTACTGTAAATGTTTAAAACCTAATTTTAAAGATTTTATTATGTAGTCCCATTTTTCATATCTGATAAACTTCCCTTCTGTGTTGTTTTTTCCCCCAAGTATTTATAATCCTCCCCCCCCCCGCAATTGAAAATTAACCAAATTCCAAACTTTTAAGTTCTTCTGAATCATAATTGTTTTAGTCTTTGGTAGGACTCTCACTGATGAACAGCATTTATTTTTCTAAAATCCCAGTTATAAGTTCCAATTTTAAGAACAAGTTTTGCACTTCTATTTTTGAGTAAAAATAAAACTGGTTTTTAGAATGTTGGGATGGAAAAAATTCCTGCCCTTGCCTGAGACTTGTAAGCATTGTGTGATTAAAAAACTTGGCTTTGAGACTGAAGCTTAAAAGCAGGCCATTTCTGGAGAACTCTCAAGATGTAAAACATTATTGTTTTATTGTTACAGTTTGTAAAGAGGAAAGGGAGAAATGGGCATTGGTCCTTAGGAAAAAGGCCAGAAGACTGTGTTGTAATGTTAGAATGAAGATAATTAGAATGTAAAGACTATAGTTGCGTGTCACTCAGGGTTTGCATATCCAGTTTAAAATATGGTTATCATGTTATAGTTTTTTGTGTTTTCCCCTTTGCTTTTCCTCTCCATATGAGTGTTCAGAAGTACCTGCACTCTCTCCTCTGGATATTAAGGCCTTATGCCTTCTGTGTCTGGTTCTCTGAATTGGCATTCAAGCTTTGCTCCATTGTTTACAAAACAAAGCTGGGTATGGAAAGAATGGTACATGGAAATTAACTTTTACTTTGTGAAGGACTTGTTGCATCAGTGACTTTAGAAGTTTGGCACAGATCATCATGAAAAGAATAGAGCACTTGGTCTCTCCTAGATCTTTGCAGATATCTCTGATTTAAAGGAAAGATGCCTTTTTTTTCTTTTTTTTTTCTTCCCTTTTACTCCCTTCCTTTCTGCCCTCCCCCCCTCCCCTCCCCCCTGCTGTGTTAGATCTTGTCCAAATCCTGAATAAAAATTGGTAGTATGTTCCCAGGTAACAAATTACATCTGCCTCTGAAAATGAGTCAATGTAATCGTGACAAATTCATGAAAGAAAGGGGAAATACATTGCTGCAGTGCTGGGGAACATGACTCAATAGGCTTTATGAAATTATTTAATAAAACATCTCTTCTAGTGCATTGAACCAGCCTAAGATACTGAAGCAGTTGTATTTATGCAGGAATAAACAGACTTCCAGTAAAAGCTGGTGACCAGAAGTATGCAATTACACATTCCCAGAAATAATCATTAAACCAGTCTACTTAAAATTTTAATCAGACTTCTATGTATGAAACAGTCTTGATAGGAGGGAGTAGAAAAAAAACCAAAAGATTTTTATGAAAGGCCATTCGGATCTTCTTGTGCCCCAAGTGGCTTTGATTTTTCTTATTTAACTTCTTGTGTGTGGAATTGCAAATTTACCTAAATGTTAACAATACAAAAACCTACACGCTGGCATAATTCTGTTTTATGGGAGCCGTATTGGTATCAGCACAAAAATACTACATCGGTAACAAGGTTATCATTAAAAGAATGATGTGGGGATAAGACAGTGAGATACTTGAAATAGTTAAGCTTTCTGTAGTCCATGTGAGAAATGTCAGGGGATGGATTATCAGTATGTGAATTCTTATATAAAATTAAAGTCAAAAGAAATGTGCTGTTACACTGAAAAATTACAAATCACCAGGTACTTCTGGTACTTTTGGCTTTCCTTATTCATCTTACTGGTATGTCTAAGCTAAATACTGCAAACTGTGTTGTGTCTGAGACATGAGAAGACATGTCAGGATCCATGTCTTGACATGATCCATGTCCTGGATCACATCAATTGTCCAGGATCATAAGGAAGTTGGAAATGGCTGTAAGAGGTTCATGAATCCAGATGATGGAGTGAATTCAATAGGTGTCTGGTTATGTTCCTCTCTCAATGTTAGATTTGTGTAGTTTAATGGTCAGTGACTTCCACATTTATTTTCAGTCAGCCTAGAGTAGCATCAGGATGCTCAGGGATGGCTTACTTGCACAACTGGACATGCAATAATTAGCCATCATTTACAAATGTATTTGTAAACCTATTGAAATAATCTGAAAGGGGAGTACGGAGTGCAACCCACAAAACATTAGTAGATAAAGAGCGCATGTATTCATCCCTCTAAAGGGTCAACAAGTCTTTTGTGTTTCATAAACTCTCTTCAGTTGTTATCTGATGACCATCTGTTTGCCATGGATCATTTTGTGTCTTTGGAACTTCAGTTATGAATATTGTCACTTTAGTATTAAATTCTAATGGTCCCTGTGCTTTATCCTTTTAGGGCATCAGTAGCCTGTTCAGTTCACTTAAAGTGGTCAGACTACTTCGACTGGGTCGTGTAGCTCGGAAGTTGGACCACTACATTGAATATGGAGCAGCAGTCTTGGTTCTGCTGGTGTGTGTGTTTGGTCTTGCAGCACACTGGTTGGCCTGCATTTGGTACAGCATAGGAGACTATGAAGTTATTGATGAGGATACAAACACGATCCGAACTGAGAGCTGGCTCTATCAGCTGGGGATGTCAATAGGAACACCTTACCGCTTCAACACATCAGGCTTTGGAAAATGGGAAGGTGGACCAAGCAAAGATTCAGTCTACATCTCCTCGTTGTATTTTACGATGACCAGTCTCACCAGTGTTGGGTTTGGAAACATTGCTCCAACTACAGATGGGGAGAAGATCTTTGCTGTGGCTATGATGATGATTGGCTGTAAGTATTAGATATTCTGTCTCTCACACACAATGCCAAATAGCTGTGTCATGAATACTGATATGATAAGAACATCTGGAATCATGTCAAATATTATCATGCAGCTTACAATGTTTTTGGTGGCAATGTAGGTATTTACATGCTTCCTTACTGATTAGTTTTAAAATCACAAGTGGGAGTATTGCTGTGACTACCAAAATTGAATATTGGAAGCAATATTCTCTCAATATCCTTTCAATATTGTTTTGTAAGTAAACCATAAAATGTGTTAAGTCTGAAGTATTAAAAATTAATGCATCACAGTGGGCACAGACAACCTTTGTGCCTCTGTTTAGTATGTGGCAAAATCTTTGTATGTCTGAGAGCTATGTATATTGGACAAGTGAGTGCGTTAGTGGGAAGAAATCCAGAAGCATCTCATAAGGGAGAGAGAAAAGTAGCTCTCTACAGGCCACAGAGTCCTCTGTGGGCTGAGCATACAGTCCAATCCTAAACCAGCCAGCATGATACTGGCCTTGGGCACCTATGGCTCACAGTTGCTTGTCACAAGGGATTCATATTCCCAAGCTGTCCAGTTTTTGGCCATTTTGTCACTTCAGTGCAGGACCTGCATTCTTAAGTGCCTTGAGACCTAGTTGGGAGTTAAGAAACATATGGTGACCACTGTTAAACTATGTCATGTTTTTCTAGATAAAGGAGGAATCTGAAAAAAAAAATTAAAAATATTGTTCTTTGTGCACGGAAGAGCATATCATATATGGAGAGAGAGGCTTCTGTAATGTTCCATCTAGAGGAGAAAAAAGTCAATCCTTGCCAAGCAGAAAAACCCCAGATATATTATGAAATTCAATTGGCAGCAGAGTGCCTGTTATAATAGAAATGTGAAGCTTTGATTCTGATGTGTCATTTTATAGCAACACTGAAATCACGCACTGAGAATACATGTGGTGTTAAGCAGTCTGAAGGTTAGTGAGAAGTATAAAGACAAGCATTCTTGATTGTGCAGGGATTGGTATATTTTATCTATAAAAATTGTTAGTTTTGTTCTTCTGGCTTTTTCCACTGCTAGGAGACCCATCATCTTAATAAAATGCCAGTGTAGCAGAAGGGAACTTTATATAAAACTTGGAGAAAATCATGCAGTTTCTTCATGAGAAGGTGCATTAGACAGTGTAGCAGTGTAGTACAAATCAGGTTTCTAAACATATTTCTTGATGAAGGTACCTGTTTAATAGGAATTATCCAAACCTTTTGTTCATTGCCTAATGGGTTATGCTTGTGATACTAGCTAAACAAGAATTGCTAGTATTAGAATAGAATCATAGAATGGTTTGAGTAGGAAGGGACCTATGGAGGTCATCTAGTCCAACCCCTCTGCAGTGGGCAGGGACATCCCCATCTAGATCAGGTTGCCCAAAGCCCTGTCATGCCTCACCTTGAATGCCTCCAGGGATGGGGCCCCAACCACCTCCCTGGGCAACCTGTTAAATATTATTCAGTATTGTTATTTAGTACTATGAATACTGAATGGATATTTTGGAGTTGCGCCTGCTCCAGACTCTTCATATGAAACGTGGTGAAAAGAAACTGATTTTATAGAAGATTAAGGTTGATAGATATCTACTTGGAATTCTAAAATGAACTTTAATTTCAACAAGTTGTAAAAAATAGTGTTCGGGCAATTTTAAATCTTAGGAATGCAATCACATTTGAAGGAAGCAATTTTATTTTTATTTGGACTTTTGGAACCTTACATTTCTAACTCTGTAAATGTCTATGTATCTGAGCGTCTTTATTCTGTGAACAACTGCTTCGAACTGTTAGGACTATTCACAGTATGTATTTGCAGGAATGGCAACTAATTAATCCAGTCTTTGAGTTTACCTCTCTGGATTTTGAGCTATGATTATTACTTAGGATGGGACAAAACTCATTTGTTTTGTTTGCAGCTATTTAGAGTTTAATTGTTGATAGATGTTCTTCCAACATAAAATTTTATGTTAAAATAACACTATTTTGCCTGTAGAATTAAGCTCTCATACATTGATTTCATAATTGAGCTGAGCTTGAAGTGGGGCTATTTTGTCAGAATTTTGTCTGTTTTGTTCTTTTGGGAACCTGAAAGGTACATAGTAAACATAGCAGAGTTAGATGTGGGGGAGGGAAAGAAGTTTACTGGCTAAAGCTTTTTTATGTTACTCAGAAAAATTCATATTTGTCCCTGGCCAAGAAACATGTTTGTTATGAGCTGAGCTACTCACTTATAACACAGTTGGTAGCTACATGTTCCTATTATGGTCCTCATTTGTAGATGTCAAATCACTTAGATTAGCACATGGGATGAATATGGGTATGGCATGTCCAAAGCATCAGAAATAAGCAATTTCAGATCAGCGCTGCTAATGTGTTACTGCCCACTAATAAAAGGAAAGGGCATGTGATTTCTTGTTTGTACGTTGCCATTAACACTGCATTTATTTTAGCACCTATCTAGTGATGCATTCTCAAAAGCTACTACAATCTTTCAGTAGCACAGGGAATGCCATTTTCTTTCTGTGAAGGATGCAGAGAGAACCTAATTGTTTGACTATCTAAAACTCCAACTGAAGATAGATTTTGCTGAGTTTAACCTCAAACTTAACCAGCCTCCATTAACTTCTTCCCTGCTAGGGGGTAAGTCTTTAAGAACTGAGTGAATTTATCTTGTTTCTGAAGTGATTAGGTATAATCTGGGCAAAAGTACATACCTCTGTATTAAAATAGTCCAATGAAATAAGTAATTTTACAACATTCTCTGTATGAAATGAAAAAAAACCCAGTCTTTTTTCTTTGATGATGTTACCATTTTTGCTTAGTTCAATAAGACAACAAGTTAACATGTGAGTTTTGAGATACCAAAACTGCCACTATAGTGTCATCAAAAAAATAATATTTGGGCAGAAATGTGTAACAGCCAGAATTAATATTTCAAAGTGATTTCAGCAAAGTTTTACTTAAATAGACAGGAAATTTTTGATAGGAGGGAAACTTTTTTTCTCCTTGGACCAATTAACATCTTGTGAATAAGTAGTAAAAACTTTGATTAGCCTGATGGGTACAGATTTAGGGAAGTAGAAAGAAAATGACAGCATTTCCTTCTCTGTGTGTGTTTTATCCTCTGCTCTTTTTGAATAGCAGTAAGCAGTGTGTCAAAAAAGTAGTGACTTGCTAAACAAAACTGTGGCCAGCTAAGCTTACAGTCACAATTTCATTAGCAAGCTCATGTTTGAAATTTTGATCTTCTCTTTATTTGTAAAAGAAACTGAACTGTCTTGAAATGGTGATAGTGATCAACATATGTGAAAATGTCTGCAACCCCCACCTTCCCTGCATGGGCTGTATGTGTAGCAGCTGCCCAACAGAAAGTTAGGGTGCAGATACCACAGCAGTGCCCGTAACCACTTGCCTTCCACTGGTGGCTGACTGAGAAACTACAACAGCCTGGTGCTTGCTCGTTCTTGTATCCAGTTTAGCTATAGCACTGCCTTTTCACCTTCCCTCTGATTTTTGCTGTTAATGGTCTTAACTTTAGTTTGCTCTATGAGCTCTGCCACCATGGTTTGGTAGGAGTATTCAACAGTTGCTTCCCTGGAGTGCAGATGTTGGCATAAAGTGGAGGGAAAGGAAGGATGTGCTTTTAGATGTGTGAACTCTTCCTACTCAGTGAACTAAAGAATAAATTAATTATTTATGTACATGCATACATACGTATATAGCATATGTGTATACATACACAGAGAGTGTACATGGATTATGATGCTTAAAAGAGAACGCCTTTTTTTTTTGTCTCCATTTTTGATACCCTAGCACTATTTTTAGATTTGATTTTGCAAAGTTCTTGTATCTCTGTGGAATACTGGACATGTGTTAGGCTGAGGAGCTTTGCTAGGAGATGCAATTTTGCAAGACTTTTTCAGGTCCTTGTTTTTAGCAAACTTAGTTTTTAGTTTTGGTTTGGCTTACTTGATTTACTAGCTGAGTGTCTTGAATAGTTTCTGGAGAGGAAAGTCATGAATAGCAGCAGTAGTTTTTTCTTTGATCTTGGCGTGTTGTGTGTGGAGCCTTGCTGTTTCAGGAGAGGAGTTACTGTGTAAATGTCTTCTCCATTGGCAAACTGACTGGAGAGCTTGGAGTACAGTTGGCTCAGGACTATGGTGACATCCAAACAGGACATTTGTGACAGAATGGCTCAGAATATTGCAGGTATTTGAAACAACAAGGAGTTCATTATTGGTGTCCTTCCATGTGTGGTTAGTCCGCTTATGCATAGAGAGATGACATTAATACTCTGTAACTATGTTCCACCTTCTGTAAGACAAAATTTGGTTTTCTCTGCAGCTCAGGCATTGATATGTCCCCTTGTGCTCACTGCTTTACTTCCTTTGTAAAGGTGATCCTGTGGCAGAAATAGATTTGTGTTACATTAACTCTTTGACGACACATTGACCACTAGCACTAGAATTGTTCTATAAAGTCAGACAGCTGTTTACAAAAGTAGGTAAGGCCGCTTCCATTCTCTTTTTAATTCAGTCTTTCATTGTGGTAAATAATAAATCCAGGTAACTTTTAATTGAAAATTTAAAGATATGTTAGTGAAGTTGTCCTGGACCAATGGGAAATCTGGCTGAATTGAGTGCAAGTGTTGGTCTAGTAAAAAGTTTAAGTTATGTGAGCTTGTTGAACGAAGGGTGGATATGTCCTGTTAGCAATATGTAGACACTGGAAAGGGGTGGTTGAGGTGAGTAAGCTGCATGTAGGTATTGAGTCTGTGGGACTGCTAGTGTTGGTTTTATGCTTAGGGCAACCTATATGAAATCATGGCTTGATGTCAGTGGCCCTGCTCTGTGCTGCAGAACCACCCTCTGCAGGGACATGTTTTTGTGTTCTCAAATGAAATGACTGCATACAATGTCCTACTGACATTGTGGTTGGAGTTTTAGGGGAGAAAGTGTTTTACCGTTGGTTATTTTGACATGGGTAGGTGCAACCCCTAATTATATTTGTGAGAGACTGCAGCATACTCAGCCCTTGGTTAGCTCCACCAAAGAGGAACATAGGTAGGTGGAAAATGCTATTGACTTTTGACCTCAAATAATGCACATCTGTTTGGGAAGAACAAATTATTTTAAAATAGAGGTGGAGTATCTGGTGGCAGCTGTTAAGGATTTCTGTTCTGTGGAGGCTTGATGCTTCTGATAAGATAAGCAATTCATATTACTACATAGCTGGTTTTCCTGAACATGGAGTAAATGGGAGTTGGACATGATGATCCTTGTGGGTCCCTTCCAACTCGGGTTGTTCTATGATTCTATGATTCTAAATTATAGTTTTGTGAAGCAAACTGTCTTCACATCTGTCAATGAACCTGCATGGTTTTGCCTGACTTTATTTACTGAGTGTATGTATGTATATAGATATATATAAAACTATGAATTTTACTCCTCAGCTTCATTTAAATGAATCAACTCCTATTTACTTATCCCTTTTCACAGATGGCCACCAAATTGCTAATTAATAGGGCGTATGTCAACAGACAGATCTTTCAGAGAAGCTGGTGTTGCATAAGGCGAGGTTTAAAACCACTGTCTGGGTCTGTGGAAAAACATAAATTTTCTATTTTTCATACTTATGGGTGAAAAAAAGCTATTTCAATTTTTAGTCTCTTCACTGTGGAGACATACGCCTCAAAATAACAGTTCTTATATATTTTGTTCAGTGAAGCTGTCAGGTTGTGTTGTGTATTGTTTATTTTTCTAGGCAATAGCAGAAACTCAAAGACTTCTGTTTGCAGTTTTCCTATCTGGGCACTGAGTCAGCAATCCCCTTGCTACGCAGGTGGAGTAGGGATGAACAGTTCTAAAGATGTTCTGTTTTCCATTTTTAACATGCCATAATGCTGATGGATGTTTGCTTATCTGGATTTTGAGCAGCTGAGTAAAATCTATCATTTTTAGAGCCTTTTGTTAGTGTTCTCAGTTGCACTGAAAGATCGCAAGCTTTTGGTGCCTGTTCATGCAAAATTCTCCTAAAAAGTTAGGAGCTTCCTGGAACTACATGGCTAGGCTCATCCAAATTACACAGTCAGGAAAAGGCACATGCTTGAATGCTAAACTAAATCATAAATTCCCTGTGAACACTATAATTAGACCAGATAGTGAGAGGGATCATGGAAAAATAATGAAAGTAGGAGTTAAAAGGTCAGACTCAAGGACACGCATGCTCATATTTTGTAATAAATATTCAGCCACTGAGTTTGTTAATCAAAACAGACCAGAGACCTAAATCATTCATCTTCATAGGTCTTGTGCAACACAAGCATCGTGCAGTCGTGCGGCACTAAAGCTGTTGTGTCTGATTAAAGTAGATACAGATCCCAGGAGTGTGGAGTAGCTGTCTCAGCTTTATTCAGCTTTGTCTGTAAATAGCTTCTTTCTCACTAGACATAAAGAAAAGAAATGAGGATAACATTAAGTAAATTTGAAAACATAATTAGGTAGTTTTATTTACAGCACTCTTGCTGAAAGGAACAGAATTCTACCCTAGTAATGTGAACATCCCTCTGAACTATAGGAAAATCCTGGTGGGTGGTATCATGACACATGGGTTGGTGTTGCCCCTTCGCTTTGGTGACCCCCAGCAGCATAGAAAGTGTTCAGAGGATCTTGTGAACAGTGATAGCCAGGAACTGGTGAAAAATAGACTGTTATAAAAAATGCCTGAACAAGATACAGATGCATTGCAACATCATGTTTGATGATGTTCCTGAGGCATGATTTTAACTCTCATAAGGCAGTTCATCAGTTGTTAGAGCAAATGGATGTGGCCATTCTGTGTGTGTACTTACCAAACACGTTCTAATTGTAAGAGAAGCATGTGTACCCCTAGTAGTACCCCTTTTAGGGGATAGGGGCAGGGCCATGTTGAAACTGGTTTTATTGGAGGTTGGTGGCCTGAAACCAAGGGCAAGCCATGTGCCAAGCAGTTGCTGGGTTTACTAAGGATATCATTCAGGGGCTGAGGGGGCTGTATTCATGTTATTGCAAGTGCAGTGTTTTGATTTGAGGGCATGCTGAGAAAGGAAGAAGAAACCTTGCCTTACAAAAGTGGTCTCTTGGATACCTGATTTTTGTCAAGATGACAAAAACCTCTTAGATGCCACAGACTTCTTGCTAGTCACTGAGGTTTCAGTTGATGTACTTTCCATATGGCTGATAGTTTTACATTGCTTTTCACTCTCATCCATTTTAGCCACCAGCAACACTACTCAAGCTAGTATTCCCGAATTTAAAGACCTGGATTTTGAAATGATTATTATTTTTATTTCTTTTTAATAAGGAGGGACAGTTTTTGCAAATCTATTCTCTCACTCTCTGCTATGCTTTATTACTTCTTATTTGAAGCTAGTCATGATATTTGAAGAGTTGGTGTGTTATTGCTATAATGGTTAAGCAACTGTGTTGGATAGCTGAATGTTACTTTGCTTGGATGCATTCTCTATTAGAATGAAGCATCAGTAAGACTGTGGAAATGTTTCTCAGCTAAGTTTCAGCAAAGAGGTAGGGCCAGCTGAAAATTTGGATAGATTTTCTCTGAATGTTAGAAGGAGGACTTGGCTATTAGGACAGGATTTGGTCTGGTTATCTCTAAATGTGAAAATAGCTCAATTTTTCTTGTTATGAGTAAAGAATGAGGAAAAAAATGGTAAAAACCAAACCAACCAACCAAAAAAACCCCTCCAAAAATAACAAAAGAACATCTACCAAACCCCCAAAGATTTAAAAAAAAAAAAAAAAAAAAAAAGGATAGACATAATTTTAGGCTTTTTGGCTATATAAACAATCCTTCAGACAATTGAGTTCTAAGAGGTGCAGTTTTCAATTAAGTGCATTGGTATCTGTCATCAGTAAAAATGGGACTGCACTATGTCATGGTGGCATTTTCAGACCCACCTATGAACCAAAGTGTTTGGCCTGTAGATCATTGATACTCAGTACAGACAGCATGCTGAAGAGATGTGGTCAGTCTGAGAGACTTCATGACATAGTAAACTCCAAACCCTCAACTGTAGCTCTTAAAAGTTGTCTCCTCTTTGGATAAGGATATCCAAGGCCTGCAGATTTTTTACAGATTGCTTCTGCTGCAACATAAAATACTGGTGTCAGAGCAAACAAAACGGCAGGCTTTATGGTGGCACATATGTAAATAGCTACCTCCTAAAAAAATAATCCTCTCCAGGCTAAAATGGGCTGGAAGGTTTTTTCAGGTTCACACTACCAGTGCTAATGCTGTAATAAATCTGTCTGAGTTAACAACCATGGCTATATGAGGAGTTATATATGAGGAGTTCATATGGGGTTAGTCATATCCTTACCACACCACACTTCAGAGCAATAATTATAGAAGAAAGAAAATGGGTTTGTGAGTATATTAGTATGGTAGTACTTTCTTTTGTGGCCTGATCTGGAGAAACATAAATGAACTCTGTTTGAGATGTTATTTCTTACTATGCAAAAGTGAGTAAGCAATATTCTTTTTTGGATGCCGTTTCGTTGTGACGCACCCCCGTGGTGGTTCACGGTGGACAAAGGTTGTCGCACTGTGACACCACGTAATCTTACAGGCTCGGACACAAAAAAAACACCCCAACCTTTTACAATGACATAGCAAGCCCCCTTTGGGGCTTGGACAGTGGGACTCGTTATGATTTTAACATCTCATGACGACGTCCTATTACTTATGACAATCAGTGGACGGGCCACCGTCACTTAACTCGGAAAAGGACAGCCTGGTCCGCCAGCTCGGTCATTGCTAAAGCACATGTGACCAGATTAAAGCTAGATTAAATTAAAAATCTAGATTAATAAAAATTGCTGCTAAATTTCCTGCAAAATGCAATTTCTAAATGAGAAGGGTAAATTGCCCATGTACTTCTGGTTGTGGGGGGTGAAAAGAAGATAAAAATTTCAGAGTTATATCACATATATATGCTTGATGAATCATCTCATGATGTGGCATCTTGCCTGAATGACTTCAAAAATTTTAAGCTGTACTTCAGCCTAGTGGGATCTAGGAAATGGTCCTACCTCAGAACTTAATTGGTAGAATAGTCCCAGGAAAATTTACTCCAAATCACTGCCAGTATCGTGCAAATCCAATCAGGTTAATTTTTGAGGTGGTATTTTTGAGATTTTTTTTAATTCTTAAGGTTCTTACAATCTGTGGATTCCTACAGAGCTTAACCTTTCTGTCCAAGACACTAGACAAATTTTGAAAGGACTGTACATGCAAGTGAAGAAGTAGTAGTTCTGTTTGACAGAGATTATGAACGCTACGAAGTGTTAATGGTTTGTCTTTTATCAGCGTATGGGGGAGAGCTCACATTACAGTAAGGTTATAGATAATGACCTTTTTTCTCTTTGTTACACAGTGTTCCTAAATTTTTACCTTGAATTATTTAATAGTAATGAGGAGGATGAGGAAAATAAACAGATACCCTCACTGGAGATGTCTCTCTTTTTCACCTGATGTCTTTCATATCACACACTTACTTGTGCAGGATTTTGCTTTCTTTAGGCCATTTCTAACATTCTTCCAATAAGTAGCTTTAAAACACTGGAAAGTGCTGGCTCTTTCAAACTTTCATCAGCATGTGCAACCAGCTTGTTTTGAATTCTGAAGGAACGTTAAGTCAAATTAATGTTTGAGATGGAAGTGTCTGATACATCCAGAACATGGACTGAGAGGGCAGAGGAGTGTAAAAAGAAGAAAGAATATTCTAAGCAGGTGAACTAGGGGATAATATATAAAATGAGTGTTTTGTTCCCTGTGAAAAGAAAATTCTAGAAGAGACATTGTGTTTTGACATGCAGGACAGCAAACCTGGGGATGCAGTTTATAATTTTATTGTTAAATGTCTGAGGTACACAAGTGTAATTTAGAAGAGCATGGTTCTTGTTGGAATTTTATTCTGGATTCCCACCTGTGAAATTGGCTAGATACCTATAACACACAGAAAGCCTGACAGCCTTTTTTTCTGTTTGCAGTCTTGGGAGGCCTTTTCTTAAGCAGCAGGTCTGTTGCTGAAGGATGGAAATCGTGGACAATGATTTGGTTTTGCACAAGAATAATCTGTATTTCAAAGTCTGTTTCTGTCTAAGAAAAATCCAGTCAGATAAGAATGAGAAAAAATAACAAAATAGCACATCCACTCATGAACAGAGTCCTAGAATAGTTAAGGTTAGAATAGACCTCTGAGATCACCAAGTCCAACCATTAACCTAACTTTACCATGCTCACCACTAAACCATGTCCCCATGTACCACATCTAGACATCCACATCATGCCGCTTGTCATCTAATATGTGGAATATGACAGATGATCTGAAGTGTCTTCTAATCACATTTCAGTTCTGCATGAGCTTCAAAATGGTATCCTTATTTTAGTATATTAATTGCTACTGGACTTAAACAGGCCTGCTGTAGGTTACAAAATGTTGGAGTAGAAACAGCTTGCCTGGCTATAATATATAAGTGGTTATACATCATGATATGCCCCTACCCACTCTGATGAACTACCTCATGACATCATGAGAATGTATAAGGATTAGTTGTGCTTGCCAGATCAGTGAGTTGTAGTGCATTTGGCTGCTTTTATATTTTAAAGGAAGATTTTGCAGGAAGATTGTGCAGAGAAGGACTTGGGAGTCGTAATTGATGAAAAGCTGGATATGAGCCAGCAATGTGCACCCGCACCAGAAAGCCAACCACACCCTGGGCTGCATCAGGAGAGGTATGAGCAACAGATCTAGGGAGGTGATTCTGCCTCTCTACTCTGCACTTGTGAGGCCCCACCTGGAGTACTGCATCCAGTTCTGGGGTCTTCAGCATAAAAAAGATGTGAACCTGTTGGAGCGAGTCCAGAGGAGGCTACAAAGATGATTAAAGGACTGGAGAACCTCCCCTATGAGGACAGGCTGAGAGAGTTAGGGTTATTCAGCCTGGAAAAGAGAAGGCTTCGAGGGGATCTTAAAGCAGCTTTCCAGTACCTAAAGGGGAATTATAAGATAGAAGGGGAGAAACTTTTTAGGTGGTCTGATTGTAATAGCACAAGGGGGAATGGTTATAAGCTGAANAAAAAGGCCGACTTCCGAACTCACAGTCGATATGAGAGCAAGCAAGAAGCAGGAAAAAGGAAACAGGAAGAGGAAATCTCAATTCTCTCTTAAATACACAAAAACACACCATTCCTCCGCGCAGTCCATGATTTGCTGCCTTCCTGTCTCTCTTGAATGATGTCTCAGGGTTACAGTTCTTGACCCCCCTGTCCAGAGATGCCACGATGATGGATTCACTTCTGCACATGTGTGGGGTTTCGATTCTCTCTCTCCTTATCAGCTTCTCGGTTCCTCCCGGCAAATTCTTTCGGGGGGGGGGGAAAGAGTTTAGCTACTGAGTCCTTTCTTTTAAAGAAACAGTGTCCATATCCAAACTCAAAAGTTCAAAAGGGAACATGACGTACACTCTTAAATTTTAATCACTCCAGGACAAGTTGGAACTAGATGATCTTTAAGGTCCCTTCCAACCTGGCCATTCTATGAATCTATGAATTTGTCAGTTTATAAAAGTAAGTAATGTTGTAGAAGATGTAGATGCTGCTGTGAGTCTTACGCAGCAGGGTCCTGTTTCTTGGAAATGAGAGCTCTGAAATAGTCTAGATCTGAACTTGTGTTGCTATCTGAAGACATATCCTATAATAAGCGGCAGCCTGATGTAAGAGATTTTGATCTGAGAAAATATGGAAAACGTGAAAATGTCAGTATCTTTTATCCACAGTACAGCAACTCTTGCTGCAACTGGTGTGAAAAATGTGGAAGGAGACAAACTACCAATAGGTCCTCTGCCTGTAAGTAAAGTAGAAAATCTATTCTTCTGACCAAAGTGTTTTTACATCAGTAGGGTCTAAAATCCTAAATGCCTTATGGTAAAGAGTGAAATAGTTGAGGTATTAAGGCCTGATTGTTCTTACTCACCTTGGCATGAACTGGGAATGCTTTTATTTCCTCCTCCTTTGAAGTTAAACCTGTAACTTTACCAGGTGGTGTGGAAGTAAATTCTTCTGGTCAGATAATAGGCAAACCTTGTCCTCCCCTGTCATCATCTCAAAAGCAAAAATGGATTGCTTGATAAGTGCAGGTGAGCAGGGTGATTCAGGGTCATGGTTTGATAGTTCTTCTATGTTAATAGAAAGATCCTGAGGGATTTTCACTACAAAATAAGAGGGAGCTGAAGATTGGTAGTATCTTTCAAGTATTCAGAAGCCAAGTAGGAGAGAAAAGAGGGCTTAAGATAAAGAACTAGTTTCTGTTTTTGAAACTGAACTTGGAAGAGGGGTTTTATTGTGAGTTATTTTCTGGTAAAATTAAGATCTACTACAAAAGCATGGAAAGTAATGCCAGGTTTTTTTGATCATCCTGGTCCATGAAGACCTTAAACAGTCTCAGAATGTTTAGGCAGTTCATTAAATGAATTCTGAAAACCATAAGCTTATTTATTACAGTTGTATCACTCATTGAAAGTTCGTGCTTTTAGTACAAGTTTTTAAAAATGTGAATCACAGAATCATTAAGGTTGGAAGAGACCTCTAAGATCATCAAGTCCAACTGTCAACCTATCAACACCATGCCCATTAAACCACATCCCTGACTACCACATCTATATATTTTTTTAACACCTCCAAGGATGGCAACTCCACCACTTCCCTGGGCAGCCTATTCCAACGCCTAACATGCCTTCGCTCTTTCAGCGAATAAATTTTTCCTAACATCCAATCTAAATCTTCCCTGGTGCAACCAGGGCCATTTCCTCTTGTCCGCTCACTGGTAACCCAGGAGAAGAGACTAGCTCCCATCTTGCTACAACCTCCTTTCAGGTAGTTGTAGAGAGTGATGAGGTCTCCCCTGAGCCTCCTCTTCTCCAGACTAAACAACCCCAGTTCCCTCAGCCACTCCATACAAGACTTTTCCCCCAGACACTTCACTAGCCTTGTTGCCCTTCCCTGGACGTGCTCTAATGCCTCTACATCTTTCTTGTAATGAAGGGCCCAAACCGAATATGGTGTTTGAGGTTTGGCCTTACCAGTGCTGAGTACAGGGGGCAGTCACTTCTCTGATCCTACTGGTCACCCCATTTCTGCTACAAGCCAAGATGCTGTTGGCCTCCTTAGCCACCTAGGCACACTGCTGGCTTATGTTCAGTTGGCTGTCGACCAGCACCCCCAGATCCTTCTCTGCTGGGCACTCTTCCTCAGGCCTGTAGTGTTGCATGGGGTTGTGAAGTAGCACACTTGCTCTAATTTTGAACTAAACCTACCTTAATTTTCTTTTTTCAAGATCTTTCACCTCTTTCATACTCAGAGGGCAAATGAGTGGAATTGTACTTTCTAGTGGTCAGGTCTACTATGGCACTTAGTGTTTGTGAACCTGAGCAGAGGGCATCTTTTTGTGTCAAACACACAGGTTTGGTAGTGATTTTGTGTTGTTGGAAATAATCATGTATCCACTGAGAATATTTCATAGACGTTCACCTTAAATCTGATGTGGCTGTTCTCTTATTTCCAGTTCTCTTTCCTATAATGGACTAACTTTCTCCTACTTCTCTCTTACTTCTGTGCATAAACCTTCATTTCGGAGCCAGTCACTGCACTGAGCTTTGCTATCCCATACTAGGAGGTTCATCCTGCTGAGGTTTTTTTCTTTTCTTTTTTTTTAAGACAATATAATAAGAAACAAGGAACTGGAGAAGACATTTGGCTTGTTCTGCCTCTTTGCTTTTAAAAAGGGAAGTTATCGTAAGCAGTAATTCCTTGAACATTTTGTTCCTTAAACATTTCTTGGACTTTAAGCTTCTCATTTAATATGGTGCATTTAAATGCAGAGGGAGGGAAAAGGAAGGTGATTTCCTATGTTGCAAAGATGAAATAGGGTTTGATTTCTTGATTCACTTTTGTTTGAATATTTTTGATTCTGCTAACTCTTTTTTCATAAAAGCCTTTCTTCACATGACTGGGAAAATTATCAACTTTATCAGGAACTAAGTATGCCAAAACTAAAATTTCCAGAAACTGGCTTTCTCACACTCCTTGCAAATAAGTTGATTGCAGGTTAATAATGAGGTAACAATTGCAGAATGTGGGAGGGGAAAATGAGCTTTTTTTTTTTGGAACAGAACCTTATTCCACGTGAGGTTAGCAATCTCCTGTGAAAATCACAGAGGAATTACCAGATAGGCAAGTCTCTTTTAGCTACTCTGTCATGTGGATGCCACATTGACTGTGGGCAGCTAAAAGGAGGAGAAGAACAAGCTATTTGCCAGCATTGGCCTATTATGCTGTTCTGATTTCCTCATGCAGAGAAAATAGTGTCTAATACTGCTATGAACCTTCATGTAGGTAGTAAAATGACAGAAGGCTGCATGAGATGCTGTTTGGAAGAGGCACTGCAATCCAGTTGCTAGTGCCCTGTAGTGTGACACAGGGTATCTGAGGAGGTATTAACTTGTGGTGTTACCTTTCATAACCTATTTTCCCTTATTTGTCTTTCTATGTATTTAGAGTTTGTGCAGGGAGGTGAGGAGGGACCTGCCCCTCAAAAGAGCATCAGTCTTAACCTGAGCTTGAATTCTGCTATAATGCAGATAGGTATTATTGTAGATGCTCACTATAGTGGCACTTGTATTGGTCTACCTGCTAATTATGACCCTTAAGATCTCAGCTGCCTTCTGAATCATCCCCAAGCAGAGCTCCATGCATCCAGCTGCTCTTTCAAATAAAAGGCAAGTCCCCTTCCTCACTCTCACAGCCTGCCCTTCATGAAGACACTGTGTCTGTTGAGTGCAGGGCTTTGGTTGTGTGAACCATCCCACCTTGACACCATGATCCCAATGAGGTCATCTCACTGTAACTGAGCATAGTTTTTCTAGCTCCTCCTGTTTGTTCGCCATGCTGCCTGCATTGGTGTAGGTGTTTCCAAGAGGCATCTGAGTATTCTGAGTCTCCAGAGCAGGCTAGAATTGGCACTGGAATATGCTGTCTGACCATGAGGGGAGCTTTCTGGAAAAACAGGAAAAGGGAAGAGGCAGGTGGGTCAGAATTTTCTTTCCTCACTGCTACAATAGAGAACAACACACTCCCTGTGAAAACTACAACAGACTAATCAAAGCTTCTCCACTTGTGTTTAGAACTATGGGAACAGCAGTACCTGTGAGGCAGGGATATGTGTGGCACTGCCACGCATCTTCTGGGATGTGACTTGAAGCTTCCAAGCTCTGAAGTAGCCCCAAGATTCAGAGCTAGTCCCTTTCCAGGAGGAGCTGAAGCTGAACATTAACTTTTTTTACTCAGTGCACAATTCAGGGTCAATAGAGCACATATTGGAGAAAGTGCCCTAGAGACTAAAGCAAAAGAGGCAGCCCCAGATTTCCTTGGCCTATGAAAGCCTTGCCAAGGGAAGCTCTGAAGTAGCCCCAGGAATCAGAGCTAGCTTCCTGGAGGAGCTGGAGCTGAACATTCCCTGTTTTGCTCTGTGCTCTATTGAGTGTGAATAGAGCACATATTGGAGAAAGATTAGATAGATGCTGCTGTTTTCTAGTGATGGCATCAGAAGGTTGTCCTTTCAGGGCAGTACAACTCACCCTCTGCTTTTTGGACTCCTGCTGGTCTGTTAGTAAATGCATTGACAAGTGTGAGATGGAAGCATGTAGCTACTCATATTCTCTTGCTTCTTTTACTTTCATACTGGGGTATATGTGGGTGGACAGAAGAGGGAGCAGGTGTTGAGAGAGAGAGAAGTAGAACCTGCAGTTGAACCTAAGGTTTCTTTTTTCTTTTCAAACTCTGAAAAACTTCTTTTTTGAAGCTTCCCAAAACAAACAGAATCTTTCATGGTGCATGTTTAAGATGGTTGTTTCCCTGTACTAGTTACAGACTTGTAGTCCAACAGATGAGCAGTATCTTCTTTGTTTTATTGTGGCTGAAACAGCATAGTTTGGAGAATGGTGCTTTGAAGCACACAAAGACTTGAAAAGGGAATTTGAGATACTTCTGTGGGGGTCATGAGATAAGTATGGCCAGTTAACCGTACTGATTTTATCAAGTTTGATTATTGTAGTATACAAAGTGTATGAGATTCTTACCATGATTATACCGGTATAAAAATTATCTCCTTTCATGGAGGTGTAGTTCAGATCCAGAATGGAATTCTCTTTTATTACACACAGAATCAACTGGGCTGGAAGAGACCTCTGAGATCACCAAGTCCAACCCTTGATCCACCACCATGAATCATGGCACTGAGTGCCACATCCAATTTCATCTTGAAGACCTCCAGGGATGGTGAATCCACCACCTCCCTGGGCAGGCCATTCCAATGCCTGATTACTCTCTCTGTAAAAAATGTCTTCCTAATATCTAACCTAAACCTCCCCTAGCAGAGCCTAAGCCCATGCCCTCTTGAGTCCCACTGGTGGTCACCTGAAAGAAGAGACCAATCCCCACCTGGCTACAACCTCCTTTTAGGTAGTTGTAGACAGTGAGGAGGTCACCCCTGAGTCTCCTCTCCTCCAGGCTAAATGACCCCAGATCCTTCAGCCTCTCCTCATAGCACTTGTTATCGAGCCCCTTCACCAGCCTTGTTGCTCTTCTCTGGACCTCGATATCATTCCTGAACTGAGGGGCCCAGAACTGGACACAGTACTCAAGGTGTGTCCACACCAGTGCTGAGTATAGGGGAAGAATCACTTCCCTGGTCCTGTTGGCCACACTATTCTTGATACAGGCCAGGATGCCATTGGCCTTCTTGGCCACGTGGGCACACTGCTGGGTCATGTTCAGCTTCCTGTCAATCCAGACTCCCAAGTTGGTTTCTGCCTGGCTGCTCTCCAGCCACTCTGTCCCCAGCCTGTAGCCCTGCAATGGGTTGTTGTGGCCAAAGTGCAGGACCCAGCACTTAGTCTTGTTGAACCTCATCTCATTGGAATCAGGCCATCTTTCCAGCCTGTCCAGGTCCCTTTGCAGAGCCCTCCTGCCTTCCAGCAGATCGACACTCCTCCCCCCCCCAACTTGGTGTCACCTGCAAATTTGCTAATGATGAACTCATTCCCCTCATCCAAATGATCAATAAAGTTATTAAGCAGAACTGGGCCCAACACTGACCCCTGGGGAACACCACTAGTGACTGGCTGCCAGCTGGATGCAGCACCACTCACCACCACTCTCGGCCTGGTCATCCATCCAGTTCTTAACCCAGCAGAGAGTACACCTGTCCAACCCATGGGCTGCCAGCTTTTTCAGGAGTATGCTGAGAGATGGTGTCAAAGGTTTTGCTGAAGTCCAGATAGACTACATCCACAGCCTTCCCCTCATCCAGCAGGTGGGTCACCTGATCATAAAGGAGATCAGGTTGGTCAGACAGGACCTGCCGTTTCTAAACCCATGCTGGCTGGGTCTGATCCCTTGCCCATCCTGTAGGTGTTGTGTGATTGCACTTAGGATGATCTGCTCCATAACCATACCAGACACCAAGATCAGGCTGACAGGCCTGTAGTCCTCCTTGCAGCCCTTTTTGTGGATTGGCATGACATTCGCGAACTTCCAATCATCTGGAACCTTCCCAGTGAGCCCAGAGTGTTGGTAGATGATGGAGAGTGGCTTGGCAAGCTCTTCCACTAGCTCCCTCATCATCCTAGGATGGATTCCATCTGGTCCCATAGACTTGTGAGGATCCAAGTGGCTCAGTAAGTCACTATTTCCTCTTGGATTACAGTGGGGCTGTTTGGCTTCCTGTCTCTGTCTACCAGCTCCGGAGGCCAGTTGTCATGAGGACAACCTGTCTTACTGTTGAAAACTGAGGCAAAGAAGGTGTTAAGTACCTCAGCCTTTTCCTCATCTCTGTTAACTATGTTCCTCCTAAGTCCAGCAAAGAATGGAGGTTTTCCTTGCCTCTCCTTTTGTTATTAATGTATTGATACAAACATTTTTTGTTATCCCTAACAGAAGTAGCCAGATTGACTTCAAATTGTGCCTTTGTCTCTCTAATTTTCTTTCTACATGACCTAACTATATTCCTAAACTCTTCATGAGTCGCCAAACCTTTTTTTTCACAGTTGGTAAACTCTCTTTTTCCCCCTAATTTCCCTCAGAATCTTCCTGTTCAGCCAGGCTGGTTGTCTTCCCCGCTGGCTCGCCTTCCGGCACACTGGTACAGCCTGTTCCTGCGCGTTCAAGACTTCCTTCTTGAAGCATGTCCATCTCTCCTGGACCCCTTTGTTTTCAAGGGCTGTTTCCCATGGTACACTCTGAACCAGTCTTCTGAGTAGGCTGAAATCAGCCCTCTGGAAGCCCAGAGTAGAAGTTTTATTGATGATCCTCCTTGCATCCCTGAGTATTGAAAACCTATTTCATGCTCACTGTGCCCCAGACAGCTTCCGACCACCACATCTCCCACCAGCCCACCTCTGTTTGTGAACAGCAGGTCTAGTGGGACCCCACCCATGGTAGGCTTATTTACCAGCTGAAGCAGGAAATTGCCCTCTATACACTCTAGGAATCTCCTAAACTGTCTCTTCTCTGCTGTGAGTTTCCAGCAGACATCTGGCAGGTTAAAGTCGCCCACAAGAACAAGGGCTGGCGATTTTGAGACATCCACCAGCTGCTTGTAGAATAACATCACCCTCATCATCCTGGTTGGATGGTCTATAACAGACTGCCACCAGGATGTCAGCCTTGTTGGCCTTCCCCTTGATTCTAATCTGCAGGCATTCAGCCTTGTCACTGATTTCAAGTTCTACAGAGTCAAGAGACTAACGTATAGAGCTACCCCTCCACCTCTCCTACCTTGCCTATCCCTTCTGAAGAGCTTGTAGCCATCCATGGCAGCACTCCAGTCGTGTGAGTCATCCCACCATGTTTCTGTGATGGCAACTATGTCATAGCTTACCTGCTGCGCAATGGCCTCCGGCTCCCCTTGTTTATTACCCATGCTGCATGCATCAGTGTACATGCACTTCAGCTGGGCTGCTGATTTCATTTCTAACTCAGGCTTTCCACCCGTGGGCTCATCCCGGGTTTCAACCCCTTCCCCCTTCAAATCTAGTTTAAAGCCCTCCTGATCAGCCCCACCAACTTACAGGCTAGAGTCCTTTTGCTCTTGTTAGACAGATGAAACCCATCTGACTCTAGCAGGCTTGGTATCATACAATTTGGCCCAAGGTAAAAAAAACTAAAATTATGCCGGTGGCACCAAATCATATGTAGACTTCAGTAATACAGAAGACTGGAGGGGAGGCTACTTTTCTTTGGGACTATTGTGTTGTATTATTGGGCAGCTGGACAGAAGAAAACGCTGAGTCTTTATCAGTTTGAGGTGAAATGGAAAGTATGATGCAACAGGCAACTATAGCAGAAAGGTATGAATGGTTCAGTACCTGCAGTACTGATACAATTGCAGGGGTCCACAGCACAGTGAAACGGGCAGTTCAGTACTTCAGTGGCTGCTGAAATGCTGAGGCAGGATAAGACATTCAGAAAAAAAGGCAAGATAAGAGAGTCTAAGGGCAACTACACTTCTCAAGCTGTTTGCCTTCAGTTGGGAAGGATAGCTGTCTGCTATGAAACTTGTCTTCTCCTGATGCATTGTGGGAGTAGCTGTGGTAGAACTGGTCAGGAACATAACTAACTTTCTAGCTTTGCACGCTCTGGACAAACATGCATAAATCAGTGTGGATGACAAATACTATCCTCATAGTAGTATTTATGCATTCTTCCTGTAGCTGTTCTATAAGCCACATCATGGCTGTGCTTTCTCTTCAGCAGAGATTTAATATGAGATAGTGTCAGAAATGGAGAGCAGTGGGAGAGGAATCTGCGAAAGCATTTGGCAGCTGCACATGAGTAAGAAATGCTGCTTACTGTAAGCTTTTGGTGTTAGTTATTGCCAGATATCGCATACAATATGCAAACATAGTGTATGAACCTGGCAGGGCTTTGGCGCCAGAATGCATAGGACCAGGCTTTAAGGTAACACTAGAGATGGCTGAAGAGTTTGATACATTTTGAGTAAATGGACAGTGAAAGAAGCTGGCTCCCAGAAGGCAGTAGTCTGGGTGCAGAAAAACAAAGAACTTAAATCTGAGACTGCTGTGTTTGCATGTGTATGTGTGCTGCTAGCATTGCTTTCCTCCTGTAATTGCTGCCTCCAACCTTTTACTGCCAGAGAGTACTGCTTTATCCTTCCAAGAGGAAAGTATCTGGGTTTATACCATTTTCTATGCAGCAACTCACAAAATGGATGATGCACAGTAATGTTTGCCTGAGGCCACACAGCCAACTTCCCCACTGGTTGCTGACAGGAAAGTTTTGTCCTTCCAATAGCTACACAGTTGTACTTCTTTTTTAACGGCTTTGGAGCACCTTGCCATCAATTGTTGATTGCCTGGTGGATCAAATGCATTCCTTAAAGCAGGGCTACTTCCTCAAACAGCCTGCTGTTTGAAATGCCCATTAATTGCAAGTAATTTTAAATGCTGCAGGATTGCTTGCTTCTCACAATTCAACAGGCTCTAGATTCATCTGAGGTGATAAAAGAGCACTTGCTGTAATTATAGCTGAGAAACAGCACATTTCCTCCAGAGTCTTTGCTGAGCCCATGTCCAAGCTGCTCTTCTGTGCCCCAGTTCTGAATGATCACGTTCCCTGGGAGAGAGATGGCAGCATATAAATGTGCCAGCTGAAGGAAATAACACACAATCCACAAGACCTGTTTTACCCTAAGGATCAGATTTTTCTTTTGCATAGATGTCTCCTCCTCTGACTCCAGCAGTGCTGTTCCTGAAGTGTTATGGAAGGAGCTTCAAAGGCTCTGACCCCCATAGGAGCTGCCAGTGTTTTGAGAGCTTTTGCAGTAACAGAAGGCAAAACATCTCTCATCAAAGAGTTGGATTCCGTCTGAGGTTAACTCAATCTCTGCTTGTAAATGCACTTACACTTCCTTGTGTAATGTTATTGGGGCAGGTTTTCATATTATGTCAGTTCTGAGGGGTTTAAAAAAAATTGCCTGTTGAGAGAATTGGAGAATATTTTGTGTGCAGTCACATAGTTTTTCTGTTAATCCTTGGCAAGTTATTTTGAACAGTATTTTCATGGATGCTTGAAAATTTGTGTTTTAACTTCTGATTTTCACCACTTGGTACACGACAAACCTGACTTTACGTTGCTAAGCCTCTGACACGAAATAGAGCTGTGAGTACTTAGTGCCTACAAGAAACCATGAACATGGCCTTAAGAATTATTACTGTCTATACTGATGACCCACTGGAAGACTGACTTTGGACAATACGAGGTAAGATAGGCATGAGAATATATATTTTTCAAGTTAATGATGTATATACTTGGATGTCAGTGGCACCTAACCAGGATGCTTAATAGAGAAAATCTAGATGGGACTGTAAATATTAAATTATTATTGAAATGTAATTGAGAAACTTTAATAGAGAAGCCTAGCAGTGTAGGCTAATTCTGCCAGCTTAAACTCCCTAGTTATTTGTGGAAACAACTGCACTTTCAGTGCTGGTATTAATTTTTCGGGTCCTGTCAGGAAGGAGCTGCAACTTGCAGATATGCGGTTTCTCAAGTGAGAGAGATGACTGCACCTTCCCATTATCAGCTGATAAGCTTAGCACTGCCATCTGTGCAACAACAAAACCATACTGTGCTTCTGTATTCCTTGTGTGATCTCTATGCTGTTTCTGTATTGTGTCATTGTGTGGTGAATACACTGGGAATGCTGTAATTCAGACTGTGGACTTCAAAATTACAATCAGACATGTAAACAGAGCATAACAACTATGATCATCAATTCAAAACAGCTTGATTGGACCAATGTCTTCCCATTAGAAAGGGGAAAAAATCAACCTCAAAACAAAGAACTTTTTTTTACTGATGGCTTTGTGTCTTCCACAAGCTGATGATGTGTTTTATGTTATTGTTTATATTCTGAGTCCTTCCTACCATTTCTGGTTTTACTGCTATTATCTGTCTGCTGCCATCATGATAGTATTAGGAACAAAATGTAGCAACATTTGTAATTAGAGTTGTCTACACATTTTATTTCTGTTTTCCAATTGACTTATGTTCCTAACTTTCTAAATCTTTCAGTTTCCAAGTAGAGATAATCAAGGTCAGCCATTTCTGTGAGAGCAAGGGTGTTGTTTGTCCATTTGACAAAGCAAGATTTTGATCTTCAGGGTAGATATATAAGAACAGCAGGGCTGAAAATTGCATTTTGGCAGCAAGAGAATACTCACAGAGGAGAATTCTTAGGAAAAAACCCAAGCCTTCTTTCAAGAAAGATAGCAATAATATAAGGACCTTTAGTAATCACCCATTGGAAAATGGTGGCCTTAAAAGACACACAGGATTATGCAGTTACTGAGCTAACCATATACATAGTTTAGTGTCAGTGGAAGTGCTGAATAGACATAAAAATTGTATGTTTTGCCTTCTCTAGATGAATCACAAGAGAATGAATCATGGAAGTGACAGGGAGATACCTGACTTCAGTGTGACTCATGAAAGGATGTTCATGTTTAGCTCCTGAAAGCCACTGCTCTGAGGACAAGCTAAGATGTACAGGCACCCTTTAGCTGCCAGTGGCTGCAGCCCAGCCTGGCAGGCTGACCACATCCACATGCTATGGGGAAGCACCCACTTGGAGAAGCAGCATGCATTGGCCACCCAGCTGTGGCTGCAGTAGCATCTGGCAGAGAAATGGTGCTGCCTAGGGCATGTGTGAAACTTAAGAGCACCTGCAAATAGGTGATAGGTGAGGAACAGCTTGAACTTTTAAATACTGGTCAGTATGTACCTACTGGGTTAGCTAAGCTGATCTTTGGTACCTGTGTGTGTGTGTAAGCTTAACTCAAAGAGCACGGACATAGTTTTGTGCACAGTCAGTTCTGTGCTAGAACTTGCCTGAACTTTGTTGCTTTGCACAGGTGTGCATTAGCATGTCTCTTTTTCAGCCAAATGTGACTTGTTGATGTGTTTTGTATTGTCTCAAGTTGGAGCTTTTTGCATGATTTGATTTGCTGAGATCCTTAAAAGCATCCTCCTTGTGTCTTGTTTTGGAAAGTAAATTCCTTTCTGCTGTGTTTCTCTCTAGTCCACTGGTATCGGAGAGTGCGGCGTGTGCTTCATTTCAGGCACTGATTTCTAGATATGTGGGACAGGCAATTTTTGAGTTAATTGGTGATGTCTGCATGCTGCAATTAGGCTAATTATGGGTTTGATTACATTAATTAAACTTTTGTCCCAGACAGCAACTGTTTAATCATTTACCTCCAGGCTCCCCTTCAGTTGGGGTCATTCTGAAGCTTGCTAGTTTGGGTTGGTAGAGTTGAGTAGTGAGTGTGTGATACTGACATTTCCCCCTTAATCTTAAACTTCCTCTTACGAAAACCCTGTTGTAAAACTTCAACTGTCATTGATCAGCTTCTGTACTGCTGTTCTTTGAAAGCTCTTGAAAGTGTGACTCTTCATCAAGGTGGTGGGTGAGAGCCTTTTGCACCAGTTTACACTAATTTGCCTTCTGATGCATATGTGCACTTAGTGTTATGCTTACCCTGAGAGAAAAACTGAGTCTTGCTTTGCTGCTGTAACATTAATATATATTTTTTTTTCCCAGTACAGTTAGCTGTTTTGCATTTCAGCTTGTCTTGAAGAGCTGTTGACTTTTAAAGGGGCAGGATTTGGGACCTGAGCTATAACAAATTCCAAAATCAGATTTGACAGAACCAGCAGTGGCATAGCATGATAGGAAAGTGAAGGGAATGTTTCTGAGCTTTGTGAGATATTCCCATCTTTGGTAGCTGTATTGAAATTAGCGGTGCGTTTTGATCTGATGCAAACCAACAGGGATGTGGATTTTCAGTGGAAACCACTTTTTAAATTTACTCCAAGGTAGAAGAGAAATATAGCATTTTTGACTTCATGGAAGTAGATAATGGCAGAGATTCACTGATAAAATATTCCAATCTTCAGTTCTGGTTGCTGCCTCGTTGTGGTCTACACAGAGATATTGAAGTGGCCATTAATTCTCATTGCACAAAAGTCATTGTAGTGATTCAGTGTTTGTCATCTGAGAGGAGCCTGGATGATGCTCTTCTTGAAGTACCTGTCAGGGATAGAAAGATTTGGTCAGTGAAGAAACTCAATTTTTTCACCTTCATGTTGTCTAGTTGTTTCTCTGTGTGAAAGCTCCAGACCTTGGACTGTATTTTTAGACCAGGCAACAATGTTTCAAACACTGCAAATGTTGGGGTGTTGAATGGTAGCCCGGTGATAGACTGTATCATTTAATGACCTTATGGTTTGTGTTAGTTCTTCCTGAACTGAGTAGCCTTGATCAGAAGTACTTTGGCAGTAACTTAGAGGGCTAAGGAGGTGTGAACATGAGGAGGTGGTACTAATCTTAGAAATGTGTTGTACATAATGCCAATGCAAAGGGATTGTGCCTAGAAGCTGAACATCAGAGATGGTGGTAGATCAGCTCAACCAAACACCTGTAATCCAACCACACTTGTGACCCTCAGAGCAAATCACTGAACATACAGCTGGAAAGGCTGGACAAGATTGTGGCTTTCCTGAAATCAAGGAGAAATCTAGATCTTGTGTATGGAATGTTAGCTGACTGAAAGCAATGAAGACATGGATACTTTAGCAAGAAAAGACTAACTTTGGTGGAGTGAGTCCTATAGTAACACTGATTCGGCTACACCTTTTTCAGAATAACTCACATCTCAGGAAATGAGCAGAAAGAACTAATGCAGAAGCTGTACTGACTTAGTGTTGGATTATTTGAATTAGTGACATAAAAAAAAAAAAAAGAAGGCTTTCACTTTTTTGGAGGGGCGACGTGTGTGTGTGAAACAAGTTTTTCTAATTGCTGAATACTTCAGGTTGCCCCTGTTCTGGGGTTCTGGTCTTTTGAGACAGTTTGCTTGTTGGCTTGTTTCAGCTGAAGGTGCTCTGCAGCTTGAAGTATCAAGCCTCAGGTTAGAAACGTTGCTTTTCACAACTGAGAACCATTTTAAATTGATGGCACGTTTCCAGAAGACTGAACAGCAGCAAGTCTACAGAAGCCAATTCCTTTATACATTGCCTTATCCCTTGTGATAGCTGTGACCATTAAATAACTTCAGAGTAGAAAAAGTTTGAATGGCATTTGCCTTGAGCATTCTTGTGCAGTGCTTTTTTAATGAGCTCCCACACTTCCAACTTGCAACTTCTAGTATTTAAATCTTTTTCTGTGCTTTCACTCTTGATGAAGTGGTTTTCTTTTAAAGACTTTTATTAACAGTTGCTATTTTTGTGTGGAGTATGAAACCCTGGATTGAGGCCAGTACAGGTGTTATATTCATTACAGCTTAATACTGTTCTAACTGTAGTCTAGCTGAAATGTAAGTCTATCAGATAGCACAAGGCTAGTATAATACAAGAAGGAGAAAAAACCCTGATAATGAATGTTCAGAGATTCCAAAGTATTTTTTTAAGCAATTAACAAAATATTTATGAATTTTAATGAAACCGTTGTGACAACATGTTCCCACTATAACACTGCTGCTTTTCTAAGGACGAGGAGACTGCATGCAAATACCAGCAGAGGGAGTCAGGACTGGACATTAACTGTTGGAGATTTTCACATCACAGTGGTCATCATCTGGACAGGAAAGCATATTCCTAATTTGAGAGGTGAAGTGTAGAAAGATTTCCTTTAAGAATTTTCTGCCTTCTGTGTGATACACATACAAATCTTCTCCCTCCTGCACTTGGATTAGGAACATGAAAATACAGTCCTGAGTGTTGTGGTTTGGGAATCCTGATGAGGATTTCACTAAAAAATAGTTTACTGAGCAATTTCCCTCTTTCCTATGCTCTTCTCAGACCACACTAATAGAAAACATGGCATGGGGTAGCATTTAAAACTATTTAGGATTTCACATCTCTCCCTTGTCAGTGGTAGAAAAATAATCACAGAATAGGAAAGGCTCCTACCAGAACAGAGCCACACAGCTGAGGAGGAAGAATGGTTTAAGATGTTGGCAGCATGCTCAGAAGAACCAGTATCTCTTCTCCTTCCAGCTGTGGAGCAATGATCTCTAGATGGAGGATGCTGTCCCTGCTGGCAGAGTGGTAAGGAAAACTTGGACAGGTGAGAATGTTGAAGAGCTGTGGCTGTGCAGAAGCTCTTGAAAGTCTTTTTTGCCAGTCTGCAGAGTAGCACAAAGACTTCATCCTTCCCTTTCACACCGCGCTTGAGACAAACTTTTTACTTAGGCTTTGTATGAAGGATACTGTTAGAACTCAATGTTTTTGTTCTCTTAGTGCCCTCTGTGATAATGTCTCAGGATTTGCTGTCTAGTCCCAGCAGCTTGTTCTAAATGTTTATTCTTTCATCTGGCCTAAGCTTTCAACATTGAAAAAAATGGAGGACCTGAGTTGGCAGGTTTAGGCCAAGTTCCCAGCTCTGTCACACCTGGATATGAGCCGGCAGTGTTCACTTGCAGCCCAGAAGGCCAACTGTATCCTGGTCTGCATCAGGAGAGGCACCACCAGCAGGTCAAGGGAAGTGATTCTGACCCTTTACTTTACCCTTGTGAGGCCCTACCTGGAGTACTGCATCCAGCTCTGGGACCTCAGCATAAGAAGGATGTGGACCTTTTAGAGCAGGTCCAGACAAGGGCCACAAAGATGATCGGAGGGCTGGAGCACTTCTCCTATGAGGACAGATTGAGGGAGTTGGGATTGTTCAGTCTTGAGAAGAGGTGGCTTCAGGGAGGCCTCACAGCAGCCTTCCAGTACCTAAAGGGGGCTCACAAAAGGGAGGGTGAGACTCTTTACCTGTTCAGAAAGTAGTAGGACAAGAGGGAATGGTTTCAAACAGAAGGAGGGGATGTTTAGATTTAAGTTTAGGAAGAAATTCTTCACTGAGAGGGTGGTAAGGCACTGGAACAGGTTGTCCTGAGATGTTGTGGATGCCCTGTCCCTGGCAGTGTTCAAGGCCAGATTGGGTGTGGTCCTGGGCAACCTCGTCTAGTGGGTGGCATCCCTGCCAGTTGGCAGGGTGTTGGAACCTGATGATCTTTGAGGTCCCTACCAACCTAGGCCGTTTTATGATTCTGTTGTCTGGTGCTTTGTGTTCTGTGTTCCTAACCTCACCTATGTTACTTTTCTGCTCTTCCATCCTCACTCTTTACTTACCTAGGCTTTGCTTGCATCCTAATCCCTTTCCTTCTTCCCCCCTCCAGTCTGTAAAGACCTTCTGTTCTCTTGACCATCTCATCTAATTTAACTTTGATTCCTTCCTAGTCATTAGGCTTCTCTATTGAGACCAAGAAGGTTTGCCAGCCTCTTTGATGGGTCTGCTAAGCTGTTGATTTAAATTTTGCAGACTCTGTGATGCAGAGAGACTGCTAAATCACTGCTCCTGTGACAGGTTTCTGAAAGACTAGAGGAAAACAGTATTGAATAGCAATTGGAAGAGATAAGAGAAAACAGGAGGGCAGAACTTCTGGAAGGAAGCATGATGAGTAATTTTGGGCCAGGTAGATGACAAGAATTTGACAGAGGGAAGAGTATGTGTGTGCATGTGTAGTTGGAGAAAGGCAGGATAGATGGTTATCCATCACAGGAACATTTATCTGAGAGAGCTGAAACCATGGTGACTGGATCCTGAATGCTCAACATCAGGAGTAATATTTAGGGACAGGTTCAAGTGATGCTTATCCAGAAAGCAACAAACCAAAAACCTAAAAAAACCCCAACCCCAGCACTAAGGCTGTGTACCATTCAAAGCGTGTCGAGTGAGCTTGACAGAAAAATATTTTAATAGCCCAGTGCTCATTTACTGATTGATTACAGCAACAGATCAAAGATAAGTATTCTGTCAAGAATCATTAATATCTTTCAGCCAGTAGTAGCTGTATATCAAAAATTCAAGCTGTTGAAAAGCATTCTATCTTTGCCTTGTTCCAAAGACCAATAAATGAATATTCATGGTAGCACACACAGCTTACAAATGGCTCTTCACACAGTTTTTAAAAGATGAGCAGTTAGGTTATTACCACAATTTGTTAAGTGCAGAAATGCATTTTTACTTCTTTATAATTTGATATCTTCAATGACTGTAAATGACATGGAGTATATTTACCATAATTGTTTGCCCAACTCCTATTGTTAATCTCCAATTACTGTGAGAGCTGTAAGATCTTCTTGTTGTCACCATCAGTGGGAAGGAAGAATTTAAGATGTAATAGATGCTATTTAGGTGATACTGTTCGTGGCAGAGAATTACAGAGGGCAAGTTCTTCAGTGCTTTAAACAAGGGAAATACCAGTGATAACTGCAGAAAACTCTTCTGGATATCCTCTGATGAAAGTTATCCATGATCTGCAAGAATTTTCGGGGAAAGCTTCCTTAATGGCTGCCCGTAGGATTAGGATAGTTCCAGTGTTGTGTCAACAGAGAGAGTGGGGATCTGAACTGTCTAGATTTTTCATTTTGGAAGCCGAAAAATCAGAACTTAAGTTCAGGAGGAGCCATTGTTCTCATATTGTGTGCCCTATATCACAGTGATGAACAGTTTTCTCTGAGATTTGACCCCTGATGGTGTGCTAGGGCTAGTTGTCATAGGGTGACTAAAACTGAAGAGAAAGAGACATCAGGGATCCTCTTGACATCTGTACGTCATTTCCCCTTTTTGAAGAAATTAGGCTTGTCTGTCTCTAAACAGACAAGGGACAGAGACGTTTCCTTTTTAAGAAAACACCGTGCCATCGCCCTTTTAAGACGGAAGAAGAAACTGATTGGCTCATCTTTTTTCCCCTCTTTCCTTTTCCCGCGAAAGAATTTTCCAAGAGAAACTGATAAGAAAAGAAAGTTGGAACTGTGCCCTGAGGGGCCAAAGGCTGTGACCCGGAACATCATACAGGGGGACAAATAAACGAACAGCCGATTGTCACATGAAAAATAACGTATCCTTGTTTATATAAGGAAGTGACGGGAGAGATCTTCCTTCCAGGTTTTGGCTTCCTTTCTCTCTGCGGCTCGGGCTGTCTCCTCTAATTGCTGAAAAGTCGTAAATTGATAAGTATACTGCTTTAATCTTCTGGCCAGCTGGGTTAACTCCTATCTCCCCTTCCCGGGGTGGGAGTGAGGAGCTTTTTTTTTTTATGGTAAAGAGCGGGAGCTCCTGATAAGGAGGTGGTGACTGATAGGCCTAAGGACCTGTCTCAGTTCCCGGACCTTTATGACTCAGCAATTATAAGAGGCCTGAAGCTATTTTCAGCTAACAAATCTTTCCTTTCCTATCATTTCTCTTTTTATATTGTTGTAGCATTTAAATATAGATAAAGCTATTCTTATAATTCACTATCTGTGGGCCCAGTGTTTTATTTTATTTTGCTGTCCCCATTTGGGGAGAGGGGGCATCTGGGAGGTCCTCTCAAAGAGATTGTTCCTTTGACCCGAACAAATTCTTAGTTCTTCTGGTCAAACCAGGACACTAGTTTAAACTGAGGTTCTGGCTTTTACCGACTGCTACAGTCACCTTATATCCCTGTGGTTCCTAAGACTTTGCTGATGCACACCAATCTTAGAAATTACCTTTTTCCTAGGATCTTTTGGGAGTGCTAGGTTAGTAGATGTTCTCTGCCTGGCCAAGTAAAGCTTCCTGGAGCATGCCAGCCAGAAAATGCATTACTCTGTGAAGAGGTGAGAGCAGAGAGGTCTTTATTTACAGCCAGAGATACCTGCCTCTCCCATTCTTATAAATTACTTCATGGTTAAAATACTTCAAGGATATGGAAATGTTTGGTTCATATTCCTGCTGTGTTTATGGAGATTAGAACAGGTCTAATAGGAAAACCTCTTTTTTTCTCCTTTCTCTCAAAATACCCAGTCACCTTAGGTGAAGAAACTTTCCAGAAAAATGGGAGAGCTGAGTTCAGGTTTCGACTCCTGCACTGAGATTTAAAACAAAGTGCCTGTCATATTACAGATGTACACTGATTGCAGGGGAGTACAGTTGCAATCCTCCCTAAATCATTCTTCCCTAAGCAAGGAAAAACTTTGTGTGCCTAACTGCTGGATGAGGTTTGTAGCTGCAAATTATTGTCAGAGGTAGTGTGGGCCCTTTGAGGAATGAAATGGGTGCACTGGTGACTGAGGATTTACTCAATGAGGAATTACTCAATGCCACCTTCGCCTCAGTCTTTACTGCTAATGCCAACTACCAGCACTCCCAGTACTTTAAAACTGCACAGGAAGATGGGAGGAAGGTAATTTTCACGTCAGTTGATGAGGTTTGGGTCAGAGATCAGTTGAGCAAACTGGACATCAGCAAGTCCATGGGTCCAGATGGGATGCACCCAAGAGTGCTGAGGGAAATGGCAGAGGCCATTGCTAGGCTGCTCACCATAATCTTCAAGAGGTCCTGGAGGATGGGAGAGGTGCCTGAGGACCGGAGAAAGGCCAATCTTCAAAAAGGGCAAGAAAGACGACCCTGGTAACTATAGGCCAGTCAGCCTCACCTCCATCCCTGGAAAGGTAATGGAACAGCTTGTTCTTGCCACCATCTCCAAGCATTTGGAGGAAAGGAGGCTTATCATGAGTAGTCAACATGGATTCCGTAAGGGGAAGTCTTGCTTGACTAATCTGATAGCCTTTTATGATGGCATAACTAGATGGATAG
>VWZO01013360.1:80011-109100 GCA_013396975.1 Bucco capensis | reverse complement strand
AGAAGGATAGGGAGCTGCTGGAGAGAGTCCAGCACAGGGCCACCAAGATCATTAAAGGAGTGAAGCATCTGCCCTATGAGGATGGACTGAGAGAGCTGGGTCTCTTCAGCCTGGACAAGAGGAGACTGAGAGGGGACCTCATTCATGCTTACAAATATGTTAAGGGTGAGTGTCAGGAGGAGGGAGCCAGGCTCTTCTCAATGGCATCTAATGTTAGGACATGAGGGAATGGGAGCAAGCTGGGCTACAGGAGGTTTAGTATTAACGCGAGGAGGAACTTTTTTACAGTAAGGGTGACAGAGCACTGGAACAGGCTGCCCAGGAGGGCTGTGGAGTCTCCTTCTCTGGAGCCATTCAAGAGCTGCCTGGATGCATTCCTGTGTGACCTTGTCTAGGTGATCCTGCTCTGGCAGGGGGTTGGACTAGATGATCTTTCTAGGTCCCTTCCAACCCTTAACATTCTATGATTCTAATTGAGAGCACCCCTGTGGAGAGGGACCTGGGCGTACTGGTGGACAAAAAGCTTGACATGAGCTGACAATGTGTGATCACAGCCCAGAAGGCCAACTGAATCCTGGGCTGCATCAAAAGTAGTGTGGCCAGCAGGTCCAAGGAGGTGATTTTGCCCTTCTATTCTGCGCTGGTGAGACCCCACCTGGAGTACTGTGTCCAACTCTGTCAGCATAAGTTTCTTGGTTTGCTAAGACAATTTGGGAAAGACCCAGTTAGGGTCTTTTCCCAGAAAGGAAAGAAAAATAATTCACTCTGCACACCAGGGTTGAGTTGTAAAGAATAACTTTTAACAGAGAATAATACATAAGAATGAAATTCAGAGTAGGACACACCCTCCTGGCTCCCCCTCAGACCACCCTGCCCCCACTTGCAGTAAAACCTGCTCGAGTACAGTCCAATTAAGACGAGGAGGCAGAGGAGATGGTCTTGAATGGTAGATGAAGGGAATCAGGGTGGTGGATGATGATAGAAGGATGGATAAACAAAGAGGAGACAAAGGGATGGTCTGGCCGGTACGAGCACGCCCCGGCCAAGATGGAGGAGACCACGCGTTCGCTCGTATTCTTGGAAGTGGAGTGTTCCCAGGGCTCCCTGCAGGGCGAGATGTCCCTTCTGGCATGCCATTCACACTTCCGTCTTCCACGCCATGGCTACCTCGGGCCTGCGTCGCCAGTTTTTCTGCCAGTGCTGCTTGTAGCTGCTCTGGAACTCGCGGGTGTGGGCTGCCGTCGCTGCTGCTCTGGGACTCGCAGGTGCTGGCTGTAACTGTTCACCGCCCCGCGGGGTGCGCACTACTTCTGGCAGTGGTCCCCTGCCCCTGTGGTCACCAGGGCTTGCCAGGGCTGCCCCTGCTGGTACCCGCTGTAGCCAACATGGCACCACCAGGACAGGGGTGCGGGTTATCATGTGAGCTGCTGTGCTGACCCGTTGCAGCCCGCTTGGCTCAGCCAGTGGAGAGGGCTACCCCCGTAGCTCCTGCCACTCCCTGCACGCAATTAGCTGCCGATTCATCGCGGGAGGCTGCAACACACGCCTCCCCTCCCTCCTGAAGTTCACGGTTTGGAAGTAAACACACCAACGGTTTGGGGGGTGAAGGAGGGGAAAGATGGACACATGCAGTCATTTTGCATAACCCATAACAATAAGAGGGACATGAACCTGTTGGAGCAGGCCCAGAGGAGGGTCACAAAACTACTAAGAGGGATGAAACACCTCTGTTATGAGGACATACTGAGAGAGCTGGGGTGGTTCAGCCTTGAGAAGGCTCTAGGGAGACCTTATTGCAGCCTTCCAATACTTTAAGGGTACTTATAAAAAAGATGGGGACAGTCTTTTTAGTAAGGCCTGTTTCAATAGGACACAGGGTAGCAGTTTAAACTAAAAGAGAGGAGGTTTAGACTGGATGTAAGAAGGAAATTTCTCATACTGAAGGTGGTGAAGCACTGGAACAGGTTACCTAGAAAGGTGGTGGACGCCTTGTCCCTGGAAACGTTCAAGGTCAGGTTGGACATGGCTCTGAGCAACATGATCTAGGTACAGGTGTCCCTGCTTGCAGCAGAGGAGTTTGACTAGATGACCTCTAAAGGTCCCTTCCAACTCTAACCATTCTATGATTCTATGTCAAATGGTTTCTATGTAACATTTACTTTAAAAAGAAATTAGGCAGTATCTCTTATGCAATAACATCTACCCCTGAATATAGTGATTTTTATTTTTTTTTAGAAGTTCGGTATAGAAATCCCAGCTGTGTGCATGCTTACCTTTATTGCTGCTTTTAGTGCTGCTGAGTTCTGATAAAACAGCAGAGTCAGCCTGGAACACAAGTATCTTCAAGACTGGAGCCATAGGAATGGTAGTGATTACCGATTTCTGGAAGCTATAACTCTCCTCACGACTCCAGAGAAATTATTCTTCTCACATGCAGTCATCAATAGTTTCTTATTAAAAGCTCAAACAGTTGTTTCTGTTATTTTTTGATAAGCCATATGTCTCTTCATTAGCCTGTCATTTAACTTGTCAGTAAAGCAGGCTCCCTAGAGAAGCTACTGTCTGTGAGCTTCTCCCATTTCACATTCCTGTACGTACTGTATGCACCTATTGATTTTGGTCTGCAAACACATCTGTGATTAGTGTGTGGGAGGAGCATGACTCAGACGTAGTCATTCGAGTGACAGTTTCGCTTAACCACCGCAAATTAGTCTTCATCTGTGAATGTTGTCTTTATGTTGGACCTCATTAGTTTACTCAACATAATTAAAAACATCAGTATTTTTGATTTTGTTATAAACACCATTAAGTGTTTGTAAGTCTTTAATGATACCACAAAAGGGAAGCTTTTGGACGAGTTTGTCATCAGGTTTGTTTGTGAACTGTTTGAAAACCTTGTATGGAATACAGTAACTTTACTTGTTTGTACTTGTTACACCCAGAATGAAGGATACATACATGCAAGCTGAGATTGATAGGTCACTCAGTGTCTGCTGAAGAGCATCTTGCAGTCTTTATGTGGTTATTGAAGTAACACCATCCTGGGAGCCTGGTTTACTAAGGTTGTTGCATCAGAAGCTTAAGACTGAGTTGTGGAGAAGCAAAGTAGTTAGGTACAGCACAGTCCAGAAAAGTGCAATAGCTTTAGGTGCTTAATTTCAGAGTAAAGTTGATCTGAACTGAGAATTGTTGTCCTTAGCTTCAGTATTCATTCATCCTGTCAGGTGCAGCCAAGCTCTTAACTCTAGCTGGCTAGCCTGTTAGCTCAACAGGCTTGGCAGCTCCTCGGCGATTAACACAACCTCTCTGTGCAGCTATTGTCCAGTGTAGATCACTGGTTGTTTTGCAGTATGACCTCTTGGAGCAAAGTCAGCTTGAAGGGTGCTAGTGAGAGTAGGCCAGGTAAGCTTACAGAAACCCAGACTTCGTCTCAGTTATGCAATTTCTGTTAAGGCTTTTGTTTAACTGGTTTTTGGTTTGAGATCAATGCAATTAATGCAGAGAAGTTAGATTTTATTCCCTCTGGAATCTGTGGAACAAGGAATATGCAATTTCTACATCTGCTGGGTGGGAGAGGCCAGCACTCTACCACTCACCTCTGGTTCACTTTACAATGAAACCATAGTACCTTCATCCCACTCTGCTTTTATATTGGGATAATTTATAGGCATTAAAATTTTACCTTTTCTTTTGTTCTTGGAGAAGAGAAAGCATAAAAAAAGATGGTGATGTACTTGCTACACAGTCAGAAAAAGCTTTTGTAAGTCAGTGGATGAAAGTTAGTGGTCAAAGACAGCTGCTTTATCTCAGAATTTCTCCTAACTGGGTCCTAAACTTTAGTCATAGAATTGTTTAGGTTGGAAAAGACTTCTAAGATCAAGTCCAACCATCGACCCAATACCACCATGCCCACTAAACCATGTCATGAAGTGCCATGTCTAGACATTTTTTGAACACTTCCAGGGATGGGTGACTCCACTGCTTCCCTGGGGAGCGTGTTCCAATGCCTAACCACTCTTGTATGAAGGAATTGTTCCTAATGTACAACCTAAACTTCCACTGGCAAAACTTAGCCATTTGCTCTTGTCCCATTGCTAGTCACTCGGGAGAAGAGACCAACCCCCCACCTCACTACAACCTCCTTTCAGGTAGTTGTAGAGAGCAAGGTCTAACCTGAGCCTCCTTCACTCCACACTAAGCAACCCCAGTTACCTCAGCTGCCAGTTGTGCCTTAGACCCTTCACGAGCTTTGTTGCCCTTCTTTGAACATGCTGCAGCAACTTAATATCTTTCTTGTGGTGAGGGCTCCAAAACTGAACACAGTATTTGAGATGTGGCGTTACCAGTGCCGAGTACACAGGCACGATCACTTCCCTCGTCCTGCTGGCCACACTATTTCTGATACAAGCTGTTGGCCTTCTTGACCACCTGGGCACACTGCTGGCTCATCACAGGCATACATGCTTACACCTGTGGAGTAATATATAAAACTTAACTTTAAGTGCATAGATTCAGATCTGAACATACTCAGCAAGATATGCAGCCACCTACTAACTTCCTACATGAGCACTCTGATGGGAATAGAGGGAATCTATACCTCAATCTATCATTGGGAACAAAGGATTACTCTGTCTTGCTCAAATATAAGATACCTTAATTAAAGGAGGTCTGGAGCGGTGACTAAAAGGAATCACACTGGAGAATGCTGCTTGGACAGTTGTCAACAAGAGACTTTAGCCACCAAACTCATGTTGCATTAGTGATGGGGGGGAGTGCAGTCCAGAATTCAGTGTAAGTTCTGGATGATGGCTTTGGTGTGCAAAATTAAGATCCATTTCTGAACTCTCAAAGGCCACAAGTAGGTTATTGCAAAATTTGGCTTGTCTAGGTGATCCTGCTCTGGCAGGGGGGGTTGGACTAGATGATCTTTATAGGTCCCTTCCAACCCCTGACATGCTGTGATTCTGTGGAATTACCTTTCTTTTTCTCTAATCTTACCTTTGAGTAAATCGCACTGGTGTTTCCCCTTGCAAATCTTTCTGTGACCTCACTGATTAAACTGTAATTGTTCTTTAAAAGTCTTTGTGGTATCAAGGGCTCAGGCCATAATTTCATTTATTACGTAGAATCACAGAATCACCAAGGCTGGAAAAGACCTCCAAGATCATCAAGTCCAGCCTATGACCCAACAATATGGCATCAGCTAAACCATGCCACTAAGTGCCGCATCCAGTCTTTTCTTAAACACCTCCAGGGATGGCAACTCTACCACCTCCCTGGGCAGTCCATTCCAGTGCCTAATCACCCTCTCGGTGACGAAGTGCTTCCTAATGTCTAGCCTAAACATCCCCTGGCGCAGCTTCAGGCCATGTCCTCTCGTCATGTCACTGATTGCCAGGGAGAAGAGCCCAACCCCTACCTGACTACAGCTTCCTTTCAGGTAGTTGTAGAGACCAATAAGGTCTCCCCTGAGTCTCCTCTTCTCCAGACTGAACAGCCCCAGCTCCTTCAGCCTTTCCTCATACGACTTTCCCTTCAGCCCCTTCACCAGTCCAGTCGCTCTCCTCTGTACCTGCTCCAGCACCTCAATATCTTTCTTGAAGTGAGTGGCCCTAAACTGGTCACAGTACTCGAGGTGAGGCCTCACCAATGCGGAGTACAGGGGAAGAATTACATTCCTAGTCCTGCTGGCCACACTATTCTTGATACAGGCCAAGATGCCATTGGCCTTCCATGCTACCTGGGCATACTGCTGGCTCCTGTTCAGCCAGTTGTCAACCAGTACTCCCAGGTCCCTCTCTGCTGGGCTGCTCTCCCGCTATTCATCTCCTAGCCTGTAATGCTGCATGGGGTTATTGTGGACAAAGTATAAAACCTTGCACTTGGCTTTGTTGAATCTCATGCCATTGGCCTCAGCTCATGAACCCAGCCTGTCCAGGTCCCTCTGCAGAGCCTTCCTTCCTTCCAGGAGATGGACACTCCCTCCCAATTTGGTGACATCTGCAAATTTACTGATGGTAGACTCGATCCCCATCAAGGTCATCAATAAAGATGCTGAATACTAGGCATTACTGTGTTTGCAGTTAGTCATAGGTATCTAACAGGTGTAAGAATTTACCTTTAAGTTGAGGCAGAACATATATCTTCTTACCTTTGGATGTAAAATGATGTTACCCCATTGGGACTAACCAGTCACTGGGAGTGCAGAGCCTTGCAGAAATATTGTTGCCTTCAGATAATGTAAGTGGGAAGAGTCAAGTGAACTTGTTGGTCTGCAAGTGCTATGTGTTTATAGAATAAGAACATGCAGCCTTCTCCCACATAAAGGTGAGGGAATCTCATGGTTAGGGATTTCAAAGTCTACTAGCTTGAAATCTGTCTGTATCCAGGATGCTCTTCTCTTTAATTCCTTTCAGTGCCATACTTGCGTCATTTTCTCTTGGCTTCCCTTTACAGCACAAATATAATGTATGATCAGACTCTTATTCTTTGGTTTTGCAACCAAGAGCTTTCTTGCAGGGCTGATGCTGAAGTTTGTTTTACTGGCTTTTATTTGCTTTGGCTCTCTTTACTCCTCTGATCAGTTTTGGTCTGTGTGTTTTCCCATATTGTTTATCTCACGCCAAACAAACTGAAGGCAAAAGCAAAACCTGTTAGAGATTTGAGCTGCCCATAGTGCCCAGGCTTGTGAAACTCTTGTGAGCTGTGATTGCTGCTACCAGCTGTGTGGTTGCTACCAGATCAAAACAAAATAAAAAACCTTCAGTTTTGAAGTGTCCTTAGGGATGCTGGAGTTCAGCATCTTTGGGAAGGTTTGGTGTGTTACCAACACTTACCTCTCTTCTTCCATATTAAGCCTTAAAATGGTGAAATGCGATTTCAAGCTCCTGAGATAACTAGAAGGTTATCTGTTTGTTGGTTGCTGTAGCAGCAGTCTGCTTTTATTTTGTAGAGCTAGGAAAGGATGTAAGGAGAGACGTAGTGGGAGCTGTTTGTGGTGTTTGTTCTATAGTTGTTCTTAACTTTTCTCTTTCTGCCTTAGACACTGCAGACAGCCTATTTTAAGGTACACAGATGTTTCTGCTATTCTAGTCCTTGGTAGTTGCTTAAGTGGTTTCTTAGAGCAGCTGTTCCCTTGTTTATGTCTGACTTTCATTTTGCTGCAGTTCTTGGTTTTCTTGGTGATGGGAAGAGGAAAAAAAGCCATGTCTCTGAAGCTCTGTTGTTCAGCCCTTATCAACTGTGACCTCATTGGTGGCCTTTACTTTTGCAGGAGAGATATCTCCACTGTAGCTGGAACTCAGTGCGGTCTTTCTGTGTCCCATCTGTCACCAGCAGGGTCATTTCTGCAAATGTGATGATGAGTGTCATATGATTTGCACTAGAATTTGACTAAGAGTTTAATAAAATTTGCCTGTGGTCTCTCATATTTCATCCCAGAAGTCAAGTGGTTCTGCCACATAGCTTGATGCTCATGTCCCTCATGGGCTATTCAAGCTTCCAACTTTGCTTTTTGCCATTTAATTGATTTTCAGACTTGCTTAATTGATAGTAGTGTGCCAGTTCTTCCATTCTTTGCCGTTGCTGCTGCCTGCTTTTTGCTTGTGGAGTACCTATGCTGCTGTGCAAATTTCAAGCTGAAAGACAAGGGAGGTGGAGCAGGGTATTGATTCAGTCTGGTAGAATAGAGAGCAGTGGGAAGAGCAGGATCTAACAGTTACTGGAACAGCAAGGGGGAGAGCTCCTCTTGGAATTTACTTGTACTTCAAAAATGTCTTTTCCCCCAAGTTGTGAAATTCAGGAATTGATTGAAAAGAAGATAGTAGCAGTTATAATTTGTTTTCTACCATGTGGAAATATTATGTAAATATATTGTGAAAATTCATGGAATGCATAATATTAACTGACCTATTAGATTATGGCTGAGTTGTTTACATTTATTCCTTACTAGCTAAATGAAATCATATGTCTATGCATTGTATTAATAGAAAATAAAAGGTAGATAACAGAGTACAAAGAGGAAAATTTGTAGTATACAGAGCTTCCTAAGTAGCAGCCAATTAAGCAGCTCTGCATCTGTTGATAGAAAATGGGGCAACCTATTTAAATTCTCTACTGTTCTAGAAGGTTATCCAGATGCTTAATAAGTAAATCTTTAGATGCTTTGGTTTCAAGTTGCAAGACTACAAATAACAATTCTGTCAAAACTAATGCTATAAACAATTTGTTTATAGATACCTGTTCAGTTTGGTATTTTGCTTGCAGGCTGTAATTAACAGTACACTGTTTTTCTTTTAACTGCATTGTCTCTTTCCATAAGTATGCATAATTACCACTAATCAAGACCCCTAATCTCAAGCAATTATAAGATCTTACATTGTTCTGATTATACATTTGAAAACAATGTGTTTTTCTCATGTAATTATGTTATAATTCATACAATTATTAATTTCTGCTTTTCTTTTTATCTGATCATTGTTAATTTTGTATGACCTTATAACATTCTCTGAAAAATGCCTTTGAGGCATGCAGTTTTTGTGGTTAATTTATGGTTGTATTTCATCTTCAATGAGAAGTGATACAGTGCAACAAGTTTTCAAGACTGTGCTTTCTCTCAGACATCTAGGAACTCAATAATTTGTTGTAAACTAGGAATTTGTTAGTGAAACAAAAGTACAATTATGCATTTAAATCATCTATTACTTGTAAATCCAGCTGCTTCCTCTTTATGTTAGCACAGGCTACTTCTTAGTAAAGTATCTGTGGGCTTTTAATTGGTAAATGGAACTTACATGCAGACAGGCTTTCTGGATCAGCTTTTCAGAGAGTGAAAATGAAGGCAGTTCAGTTTTAGAAGACTAAATTTGCAGGTCATGGATGCAAGATGTAAGAAGTTGTTCACTAGTTGATGTTGGTCTCACTTGTTGCCGTGTAGTTTTTATGCACACATCTGTATGCTAGTTAGGCACAGTCTGAAAATCACTTGGGGTCTCCTGTGGCCCCTGGTGCAATAACTGTGCCGACAGCAGAGGGAGCATTAAACTCATTGCCCACGGTAAAGTGTGGGGAGTGATACCCATGTTCCTAGAATCCTTGTATGGGTAGCATGAGCTCATTAGCCTTCTGGCAGTCATCGTAGGAGAAGGACAACTCTGATTCCAAACCTGGGCAGATGGAGCTCGTTTAGCCCTGTGAGGCCTTCCATCTAAGAGGTTAAACCTCTGTCCTCAGGACTTGGCTGCCAGCATCCAAGCTTGCTAGGCCCTGGCAGCTGAACCTTAGGACTAAAGGGTGGGTCCAGCTCTGCGCATGCTGTGTCTCACCCCAAAAAAATCCATAGCGCAGGCTGAAGGGTGCTATCTGCTATCCTCTTTTTATCAGTACACTTGTAAAAGGCGCTGATGAGGAGCGTGGATGGAGCCCTCCCTGGATCTTCGTTCGCGAAGCCTAGCCACGACGACGTATGCTAGTGCTTTGGATGAATGCATTTTGAACAAATCATCATCAATCTGATGATTCATCTCAGGAACCGCATGCAGCACTTACATCTGTAATTGGGGTAATTGCAAACCTCTCATTCTTACAGATAGAAATTCTTCCTCTTATAATACTAAAATCAGATCCCAGATCTTTTACTGTGGTAGCTGGGACCTACATGGACTTGTATTTATTTCTCTGATCTTATTTGTTATATCATTATAAGTAGCAGATGATTTGGTGACCTTTCCAACCTGTGTGCGCCCTTTGTGATTCACTTGTATGGGTAATTGGCTATTGAAATTATTATGCTTTTATATTTGACATTATTTAAACACTTGTTTAAATGGGGTGACACAGACTGCATTGTAAATCGGTAGCCCCATTGTTGGGCACAATGCATTTTTCTTTATCTGTTGTCAGAAAAGAATATTAATATTGGGGGCTGGGTCCCTGTCTTTTCTGAAGACATTTATGGAGGGGAGGTTTTGGAGATTTTATTCTGTCATGAATTGTCCAGCTTTCTTCCCATAGTAGAGTGTGTGTTTCTGAAATCTTTCTGGGGCTGCAGTGTACTGCAGTGAGTTTCATCCTTCCTTTGAAAAGAAGGAAAGGCACACAGCTAACTATTTCTGTGCAGAAAAGGTCCATGTTAAATATGCTAATGTACCTACCCAATATTGGACTGCAAAAGTCCTTGCCTTTAATGTGTCTTTAACAGTAACAAAGTGGCTAGCTAATGATAAATTAAGGATTGTAAGTTTGGGATTTTTTTTTTTTAAATAATTAATGTAGGCAGGAATAATTCTTCTTGCCAAGATAATTGTCATACTGGAGCATAGTAGCTGCATTTTGCAGTGGAAATTGCTCTAGGACTACCCACCTCATAATAATGAAAATGAAAAAATGAATTTCTGTTTTTGTTTAGGCTTTGTGTAGCTGGACTGTAATGGGACAGGATAGGGACTCCATTTTACCTTTTCTGGCATAAAGCTATGTGTACCAAGATATCAAACCCCCAGGTCTCACTATTTGCCAGAGAGCAAGAGATAGTTTCATGCACATACAAGTATGGTTGCCCAGAAATCTACAGATAAGGATTTTCTTGTGACCCTCTTCCTGACTTGTCACCTATTTTCAGTGCTATACTGGCTGGCAGAAGAACAGTGTTTGTGCATGCCTTGTGCTGCTGCAGTGTCCTGCCAGTGGGATTCTGCAGTTTTGGGAATGCTAGGTTCAGTTTCACTTGGGAACCTAATAAAAATCTACATAAGTAGGGCCTAAGGTAGCAGTATTGTAGGGTTGTGTTTATATCTGCATAACAGAGACCAACACAGGATACAGTTAGGAAAAGGTAATGATGTTCAAATACAGTATACTTATGGATTAAGGATCATTTATAGTAAATCTTTTTTTTTAAAGCTTTTCTTCGTTCTTCAGTACTCATTCCATCAGACTTCCAGGCAGGCGCAAGTTAAGGTTAAACAGAGGAATAATCTATCCATTTCTGGTCACTGTATCACTATTCATACTCTCCACTTTTTTTTTTTAATTGAATTTGCACATTTTTAATCTATTTTTATACCTGTCTGTACATAGGGGTAGTTGGAGAAGGGGAGAGCTGGTCTATACAGGAGCTTACGGAAAGGAAAGAATTCATAGAGCCTCGTGAAGGAATTCTGTAGGGAATCAGCAGTGGAAGGGCCTTGAACAAGTCTAAATTTCTCTTGCACATTATCAAAGGTTTTTTGTTGGTCATAAACCCCTAAAGCATCTTAATTGGCTTAAGGATATTTGCCTGTAACACTGACCTGAATAAATAGCTGTATTCTCAAGGGAATGCATGGGATAAGGAAATTTATTTATTTTAATGAGGGGTGAAGGAAATAAACAGCAAAAAAAGGGTGAAATAGTATCTTATTGTTTAGTAGATATTATTTATTGATTATTTATTTTTATCTCAAGCAGAACAGATATGTGATGCTTGTTTTGGGGGACAGGAAATGACAAAGAGGAAGGCAGAACACTTACTGGTGATTATCAGTGCATCTGCCATCTGATAGGTCCCCTACAGCCAACCTCTCACATATCACTGACCTGATTCACCACACAGGAGACCTCCCCTTGAGTCTTCCTGTCCTTCCCTTTCATTCAGGGCTGTATTTGCGGGAAGCGCCTCAGTCCTAACCTCTGAAAGCCATCAAAACATGACCAGTGAGACTGCCACCAGCCTGCTGTTCTGTCCTGAGCTTCAGCAGGCAGGTCTTTTTGAGTCCTGTGTGCTTTTATCTGCTTCGCTCCACCCTTGGGAATACCGCTTTTTTTCCCCACTTTTGTTCTTAAACCCATCTTGATGAACCAGCTAGCTTCATAGCTGTATTGAATGAAGTCAGAAGGGCTGTGCAGCAGTCTGCCTTTGAGGGCTGTAGCTCTTGCCTCAGGCCTTGCTGTTCTGCTTGAAGAATATAAAACAATGTGAGTTTTTATGTATTATTAAACTTACATTTATAAATCACTGACCCATGGTAGCTGTTTATTAGATATTCCATCTTCTGCTTTGATGCATTGTTGTTGTCGCACTGAGGTGGGTAATGATGACTTGGCTTACTACTGTGGTAATGCACTTAAAGCTTGGAAATCTGTCATGGATGGCATTTCAACACAGGCTTTATAAAGCAAAGATGAAATTTTTAAGTATTTACTGTCAGGCTATTTGTCTTAAAATTCTTGTGTCTTCGCTTGTGGTTTTTTAAGGTTTTGGATACTACTGAATTGTTTGATGGGCAAATAGTTGTGTTTCAGGAACTCCATGTTGCAGTATTTGTCAACACAAAAGTAGGTGATGGTCCTCAATTTGTAGTGCTGAAGGTGACCTATGAAATGCTTGTGCTTATCAGGCCTTCCTACCAAAGCACTGATACTGCATGCATTTCTATGGGCCTGGCATTTCCAGTCTTAAAACACAGTGGAAACACAAACTGATGATCATAGCTTACTATGTATTGTATCTGTTGGTTTTCTTCTCTTATTACAGCCCTTCTGTATGCAACCATTTTTGGTAATGTGACAACCATATTTCAGCAAATGTATGCAAATACAAACAGATACCATGAAATGCTGAACAGTGTCCGGGACTTTCTAAAGCTCTACCAGGTCCCTAAAGGACTGAGTGAACGTGTGATGGATTACATCGTTTCCACCTGGTCAATGTCCAGAGGAATAGATACTGAAAAGGTAAGTAAATTAAACTGCAAGGAGGAATAAGTCACATCCTGAAAGTATTTAATTAAAATAAACAGGAGGTACTTTCTTAGTAAAGACGACAAATATTCTTTAAATAGTTCTGAGTAGTAGCTTCTCTTATTTTTAAACTTTCAAGCACAGTTTTTCAGCTATTCTGTCGTACAGACATATGTTAGTGGTAAAAGTATGTATGTTTTGCTGGTGATGTGGCATGAAGTAGTATAAAGTGATGAGGGAAAGAGCTTGGTTTTCTGTAAATAAGGAAGATAATGAAATAAAGGTCTGAATTCTAACACAACCTCATAATTTCTTCAAATCAGATTTTTTTTGCAGTTTTTTTTGTTGTGTGAGGTTGTTTGCAGCTCTGTGGGCCTGAATAAAAAGCAAAATTTGTTTTTTCTTTGTAGAATTTGAATGTAGTATTCTGTGTGCAGGTTAAAGATTTTAATGAAAGCTGGAAAACATTATTGTGAAATAATGTATGAAATCTACCTTATGTGACGCAAATGATATAATCCTAATTAATGAAATTAATTTAATTAATTTACAGGTAAATTTTCATTGTGTCTTTTAAAATAACAAATGGCCCTTCACTAGAACAATTATACAAAAAACCCTACTTGCTACTTTCATATTAGTTGCCAGCTTTTATGGAGATAGGTAATACTTCTCTGCTTGTAAAGAGATGTGGTTTGTGGGGTTGTTCATTCAGGATATCATACTAATGCTCTGGTCACTAGCCTTCTGGTTGGTGGCTTAATTTAGTATTCTGAAATATAGATGATGCAGTTAACAAGCAAACAATCTCATTTCTGTCTTGGTGTTAAAGCATCATTACAAAAGAGTATAACAGATGTGGCCTTGCACTGGGTACACAGGGTGCTGTTTGCTTTCAGAAATGCTCTTTAGTGTATCTGTAATTTAGATCCAATACCATGATTCTGGGAAGTCTGTCATACTAGCTTTAAGAAAGAAATCATATTTTAGTATTGGATAGAGCTGATTAGAAGCTACTCTGCCTGCTTTCTCACAAAATATCTTTGTGTGGGGTTATGGGTTTGAGGAAGGTACATTTGGGGAAGGTGGAGGGACAGTATCTGAAGATACATAGCGTAATGAATGCTGGTGCTTCCACTCATGCACCAGTAGAAGATCATTTCATCACTTTAACAAAGAAATAAGAAAAAATTATGTAAAACATGTTTGTTTTAGCTTATCTTCTAAGTTCATTCTTTATTTCCTCTGATAAGGAGAGAAATGCTTTAAGAATGCTTTTGGAGACAGCAGGATAACTAAACTAAGCACAGCTCACTATAGCCTTTGATAAATGGGAAAAAAGTCTCCAATTATCAGAACATCAAAGTTCTTAATATGGTGTGGTTTCAATAACTGGTGTGTTCATTGCTGAACTCTCAGTAGTGATAACTGTAAAATCAAGAAATCAACTTTTATCTGCATAGCAAAAACTAGCATATATAAGACTGACTAATGGCTATGCAAATTCATAAACTCTCAGGTCTGAGCTCCATTATTTTGATGCCTGTGTATAACTTCTAGGATGTCATGCAATGAATAAAACATGTTTTGCTTCTGAGATAGAACAGTAGTAGTTGTGCTGCTGTGTGGTGCAGTGCAGCTTTCTACAGATGAGGCAGATATTTAAAGATGAATTTAGCACAGAATCAATCTGGCTATTTTGAAGGCCACAGATTTGTCAGTTCAGTGTTAGCTACAGGCATGCCAAGGGGTGAATCAGCTAAAAGCAAAGTCTATAAGTCTAGAAAATGCCAGTTTAACAAAATTTAACTAAGAGCTACTGAAAGATTCTAAAATTGATTTGTGAAGATATGTTTCCTACCTCCCATATCAACTATGGTCTTCTGCCATTTGTCTGTAACTCTCAAGTGTCTTTAATCCCTTTAATTTTTGTGAAGGTTGGAGACAACTTCTGTAAATGAAAATGGAAAACTAGTGAACATCCTCTTATACTGGAAAACCAAGTTTGTTTTTTTTTTATAAAAACCTCATTTTAAATATGACTTTGTATGTTCAGGTTTTCTTTCAACAGCCCTTTTTGTGTGTGATATTCAAGTAAGTCTGAAGTGTATGAGTGTAATTTGAGCAGCAAAGTTTGGCACGTATCTGTAGATACAGAATGTTTTTGTTGACAGAGTGAATGAGGTAATTGCAAAGACAGCTATGGCCACTGCCTGTATTCCATATTAAATTCTGGTTTTCCTCCCTCAACCCCTTTTCTGGGAACCTGGAAAACTAAGAACTGGCAGATTCGGCTGCTGCTAACAGTGGGACAGCTGAGGGATATCATCCATGAGTGCCCTACACTTACGTGCTATAGAAATATATCTCTTTCAGAAGTAACATCTGTAATAGCAGGTCTGCTTTGAGGTGGGCCAAAGATAATGATATTAGTGGTAGTCATTTGTGGTTAGAGAAGCAAGTGTAGTATCTGGAACCAGTTCTGTGCACAGATTTATGACCTTCATTCCCTGCTTAGATCTTGCACAGATTCCCACTGCAAAGTGTAGGCATAGCCATAGTGCTTCCCGTGTTACCTTTATGTTTTCCAGGAATGTTCTTATTGAGGCAGCCGTCTTTTTCCATGCAGGAAAGTGTGTGGGCGTAACTTTGAGGTTTCACCCAGGTGTTCCTTAATTGGATCGAATAGTTATAACTGAGAAAAAAAAATGAGGCAGACTTACGCCACTTAATGTTTTTCTCAAATAATATATCCTGAGATGTACTTCATCATAGATTATATTTCAAGTATTTTGTCATCCCAAAACCCTGTTCATAGTATGTATTTCCAGTGGTTTTTCCAGGAACTTTCAGTCTGTACATCTAGTAGTCATTCTGTATTCTTTCCACTTGTCTGTCTGTATTCCATTAAAAACATTCAGAAATGGCCCTGACTGGTATCTGCTGTATGACGCATCAGTTTGTGTGCACTTAAGGGCACACATCATGAATTGCCATGAGGAACATTGCATTTGGAAGATCAAAAGTGGCCCAACACAGTATCATACCTTAAAGTCTCTTTGTGTGTGAACAAAAAAAATGTTACTGCAACTGAGGGGTGAATTTGAGTACCTGCAAATTTCAGTGTTGTGAGTTAATGAAATTTAGTTTGGTTTTTTTTTCCCCTAAAGGGAGATAAGATTACACTTCTTTATGCAAGATTGTCTCACTTAAAGCAGAGACAAAATGTATATGTATATTTGTGGAGGCTTTTCATGGAATCTGCCTATCAAAAGAGTGAACTACCCTCTGATACAATCCTTAAGGAAGCTTTACTCCACCACTTTCCATACTGCTGTGCTTTCAGTTTTGTTGTCTTAAAAACCTGAGGCCTTATCCTGATAATTCAATATCCAGCAGAGCTTGTTGCTGAGATGAAAACACTATTATTTTCCTTCAGATATTGCAAAGTAGACTAAGTTAATATTGTGGTTTATGTGTATAAATAATATAAAAAATGTATGGACTGAAACTGGAAATTTTATAAGAAGGAGGAAAGTAGTTTTTAAACCCTGTGTAGTAAGCGAGGAATAATAGGCACATATAATCCATTCACAGGAATTGATTGCCTGATTTCTTTCTCAGGTTTTGCAGATATGCCCTAAGGACATGAGAGCAGATATCTGTGTGCATTTGAACCGCAAAGTTTTCAAGGAGCACCCAGCCTTCAGGCTGGCGAGTGATGGGTGCCTTCGAGCACTTGCAATGGAATTCCAGACAGTGCACTGTGCCCCTGGAGACCTGATCTACCATGCTGGCGAGAGCGTTGACAGCCTTTGTTTTGTGGTTTCGGGGTCTTTGGAAGTAATCCAGGATGACGAAGTTGTTGCTATATTGGGTGAGTTTCACAGCTGATAATACACATTGTGCACAAATATAGATGTGTAGAGCATTTTTATAGCTTCTTCTACTCTAGTACTTAAATCATTATTTAAAAAGCTTCAGTCAAGTTAGCTTTACCACGGCCTGATGAGGTGTGTTTTATTGTCTTTCCTGTTCCACATGGGTACATAGGAAGAGCAATCATCTCCACATTGTTTCATCCTTATTTCTTCTGATCAGTGGAAACTCTACTTGAGCATTGGGATCCGGGTCATTCTTTGAGTTCTACCTGTCCTGACACATCTTTTATTCATTAGAAATTCCACTGAGTTCTTCAGAAAATTTGTTTTCGAAGTGCCTGGCTTCCCTGCCTCTCTCACACACTCCCCAGTAATAATCCACTTCTGCCAAAAATTTTCTAATTAAATTCATTTAAGATCTCATGATGAAATAGTATTTCTGTCTTTTACAGTCAAAGTAATACAAAAATTTAGAGCTGTTTTGTGTTAACTTGGAATGACAGCTTGAGGTTGGAGGCATTAAAAAGAAGCTGATACTGATGTGAACAATATTCTGAGACAAAGCTAGGAGAAAAGAGTGTGATAATCCAGTAGATGCAGGTGAATCATGGGGTGGCTGGAGCACTGAGGAAGTGATACTTATTTGATTCTGTCGGACCCTTTTGTGATAAGGTAAATTCTTACAATCTCTTAATCCAGTATCTATCACTCATAGCAGTCTGGAAAAAGAGAATAAAATAGCTTGATATTCTTACTGTTTCTGAACACATACACTCAACTCTTAGGGGAGAAATGTCTACTTGATAATAAGGGGGCTGATAAATATGCTGAGTTCGGTTTTTCTCTACTCTTGAACACAGTTGCATAGATAGCATAGGGTGAATTTGTGCCACACATGAAACTAAGAAGGTGAAAAGTAGGGAGAGAAATGATTCTCTTTTGTTCTGGAATCACCTGTGCCGTTCAGTGCCATATGACACTAGTAACTTCTACTTTTCTAAGTTGCACCTTTGGGAACTTAACTACCTTTTGCCATGTTGAACTCTCATGAATTAATAGGACAAATGTAGAACAAACTAAAGTCTCTGTGTCACCTTTTATTCCTTAATGGTTTCTCCTGTGTCCATCACAAAAAGAAAACCTCAAAACATGTTGCTGCTCTGTTTAATCAGTACAAATAAAAAGCACTGAAGTAGGTTTTTTTTAAATGTCCATTAAAAATAGCAACTTTGTTCCCCTTGACCAGTAACTTCCATGTTTTATTGTAATATTCACTTTAGAAAACATTTGGTCTAGATTCCTTGAGACATCAGTGTTAAGGAAACCTGAACCCCTCATTTCTGCTGCTGCAGACTCACAGCTATAAATAAGTGAGGCTAATCCCTCGGAATCTTAATGAACAGAAATATTTTGTTATTGCTGTTCCCCTGGAACAGCAACTATTGATCATCTTCCCTCCACATCATTAATTTATTTGGAGTCAGTTCTCTGGCTTATGCTGAAATTGATGAGCTCTGTCATTTTCTTTGTAAATAGTGTAATCGGAGAGGAAGTAAAATGATGTGTGATCTGTTTGTGATTCTATGAGATTTCATTTTCTATGAATGTGTATCAGTTTGTGTGTTTCAGTTTCTGAAGTAAGGAATCTCTTTCTTTCCACATGTTTGTACCTTCATGCCCCAGACTGTGAAGCCTTCTGTTGAAGTTTTCTCTATCCTAGTAAGAAATGATGTGGTTAACTAAGTTTTACTCTACTCTAAATCAGTTGGACTTTATTCTCCTTCAGCATTGTGTGTTGTAGCCACCAAAATACTGAAGGATGCTGCAGGAGATGGGTCACGATTTCCTCCCTTTGTACTCTCAGTTTTCTTATCTGTAGAATAGCAATGATTTATTTATTTTTAATTTCATGTTCAGCTGAACTTTTCACGTTCTCAGTAACGAAATAAAGACAGAGAGAAATCACATAGTTCCTGCCCTGAAGAGAACTGAGCAAAGCACAGGTTGTGCTTTTAATGCACTTTTTATCTATTTTTTACACTATGAAGGTATGCACTTCTTTAGTGCACTGTGTGAATGTGTATTGTTTGGAACTGCGGTAATCAAGGACCTAATGATAGAAGTCCAGCTCAGCAGATGATATGCCATTGCTGGTGTTAAGAGTATGCTCTCCTCATCTTCCAGCCTTCTAGTCTGGACCTTTTTAATCTCTCCTCACCATTGCTAGAGGAAGTACTAGTTCATGTGTTAGTCTCCTATTGCATAGATAATTTAATGAAAATATGATATAGTAGCAAAATTAACTTTTTGTAAGTATTTTCTGGAAATATACTGAAGGACTGGATAGGAGGCCTTGTCAGAAAAGGATCTAAATTGTGTTAATATGTATACGCAAATAGCTGAATGACAGGGAAAACCATTTTTGATCTTACTAGAGAATAATCAGTTTGAAGTTAGATATGACTGACATAATTCTACTGCAAGATTGAACAGAAAATCCCTCTTCTCTAGGAAAGCTGAAGAAAGCAAGTGATTCTTGAAACCAGGTTGGTTCCAACCCTTTCTGCTTGAAATTGGGGTAATCTTTGAAATTTAGGCAAACATTCCAGTAGAAGGCTAGAGAGAGGAAGCAGAAGACCCTTGAAATTAGGACATCAGGCTTTAATTTCTAGATAGCAGTGGAGAAAGCAGTGTCTTGTCCTTAAATTTTCAGACTGCTGCAAATTTATCAATTAATGACTCCTAAAGGGCAAGACTGAGCGGGAGATCTTCACTTCTGTGAATTGTTCGGAGGTGCTGAAGTGGTCTTGATGATCCTTACAAGGGGACCCTGTGTGTGTGGATAGCGAGACTGTGGAGGTTAGTCTTGTGGATTTGATTAGAGACTGGTAGCCTTCAAGCCTGTATTTAGCAATTAAAAACAAAAGCCTTGAAAACCACTGTGATCTTCACAGCTGAGCAATGGATGAGAAAAAATAACATTCACTAGAAGGTTTAGTTAAAAAGAAAAAACAAAATCATCACACACAAAACAGTTTATCCCCAGAGTAAAGGAGTTTATCCCATGTATTGCATCCCAGCTGTTCTGCATTTATAAAGCTCCCACTACCCTTACTTGAGCAAAAAACTTTCAAAAGAATAAACATTTTTATTGATGGTTGTTTTAGCAAACATAGATCATAGAATATCCTGAGCCAGAAGGGACCCATGAGAGTCATTGAGTCCGATTCCTAACTCCACAAACAGCAGGTAAAGTGAATGAGACAGGCAGGGAAATCAAGGCAGTAATTTATTGTGAGCAAGGAAAAGCATTACAGAATCACAGAATCACGAAGACTGGAAAAGACCCACAGGATCATCAAGTCCAGCCTATGACCCTATACACCCAACATCTAATTGCTTTCTACAAGGATAGTTTGCTGTTGCTGTTCCTTTTGCTGCTGTCAAAGCTGAAGGACAATAACAGAATGTAGATATTATATAAGTATGAAAGTATGCAGTAACATAATATCAAGAATGGGAATTTATAGACCTGGCTGCGTTCTACATCTTCAGGGGGAAAGTGGACTATATCACTTTTTTTTTTTTAATGGGGATAAAGGGAAAAGTATGCAAAGAACGTACATAGATTTACTTTTAAGATCACATGTGGGTTGAGGAAGTGAAATTTGGATGTTGCTGAAATACAGATCTATTGTTATTTACAAAGCTATAACATTGACAAGATTGGAGACTGTGGTTTTAATGTGATGTTGTAGGAGAGCTTGGTATGCCATGTTTTGTTTCAGCAGGATGTTAAATACTCCATTTACTTTGTGTGGAGAAGTGCCTGCTGATTTAATTTGATTTAATTGCACCCTTAAAGGAATGTTTTAAGAATAATTGTTTGTTTTCTTTACAATTGCTTTAGCTTACTCATTTAGCCATAAGCACTTCATTCAGATGTAGACACAAGAGGTTTGATTCAGATTTTGGTGGGACTGATTTGCATCCAGATAGGGCAGTGTGGACTGCAAGGGCAACTGCACCACAGAGTTGTTTTTTTCTAGAGGAAGGAAAATAGCAGTGTAGAAGTATTGTCTGTCTTAGACCTTCTAAGTGGTAAAACATTGAATCTTCCACACAATCATGTGAAGATTGCTTCTCAGCACTCTTGAAGATGTCAGAGAAGTTTACTGTACTGAGCCCAGGCTGGTATCTTTAGACTGTCCCCAATACCTGAGCTAACTCAGGCTTCCCTGAACTAAACTGCTTTGTGTGCAACCCCATTTTCAGAATTTGTTTGGGGGCCTGTTGTTATTTAAAGCCAAGTCTTCTAAAAAGTCCCTTCTTTACTTAATTTTCACCTGAGTTTTAAGTTTAGGGATGCCTCCCTGTGCTAAAATGCCAAGCTGCTGTGCTCTTAGGCTTAAGAAGTGGTTGCAGGATTATGGATGGCATTAGAGGTTTTTTATTATTTTCGAAGACAGTATCTAACATAACAGCATTGTTTGTGCTATTGAATAAGACTGTAACATGACAGTGGTGCTTTGAAAAAAGAATCATTGAAATTAAAATCCAGCTTGATCTTCAGTAGTTCTATCGGGCTTTTTCTATTTATAGTTTTAAGCTTTTTTTCCCAGGTTGACATATATAGGCTGGTTGGACAAATTGCATGTTTCTATGAAGTGATTCAGTGAACATCTAATGAAAGAATGATTTTGAAAGTCTCAATGCATGTCCAAACACATTATTAGCAAAACTATTAGACAGAGATATCCAGCTAAACTTTTTGAAAGACGGTAAAGAGGTCTACATCAATACAAAATTCAAATTTCATGGTGGATGTAGGAGCAGCACTAAAACTTTCATTGAGAAATACAGGTTCATTCCAAATGATGTGTTTGGACAGAGAGCATTCCTTATTCCTGTGCTCCAGACATCTAGAAAATGTAGTGTGGGTTGACATCAGGAGTGGTCTATTTTGACACCTCAGCCACACATTACTTGTTCTTTGTCTCACTTCCGGTAGAGCATTAAAAGTAGGAATTGTCCAAGCTCCTATCCAGTGATAACTGTAGATGGTTTAAGACTGCAGAGTGTTGGAGGAACAGATTTTTAGAACACTTGATTAATTACTTCCTGGAATAACTGGGAAATAGGGAGATTCCCTGTGAACAGAGGCCTCAGTAGTGAATTTCTTGGCACTTCGAATTAGTTAATTTTTTTTCCCTACAGTTTCATGTTTTATTGCTGTGTGAATTTTTGCAGCTTTGGATAATGTGCTTTTAAGTAGTCCAACACTTCCACTTGTGGAAGAAGTCCCCTTTATAAGGTGGTAATGTCTGGCAGGCTACTGGCAACAGGAATACGTGACACAGTGGCAGCTGAATGGAGATGAGGCTCTCTGTTCCAGCATGTTTCTTGATATATTAGGTTGGGTTAGGAAGGCTTGCCTATGATGTTTGTGTGCATACTCCAAACAGAGGTATGAAGAGGTAGAAACTATAATTTAGTTAGTAAGTCAAATTTCTATAAAGGCCCTGATTTCTGGCAGGTGAACTGCTGAACTAATTTTCATTTTTGTTTTGGGTAGGTTTTTCTTTCCTCTCTTACAATGTTGAAGGAAGAATAAGAACTTTTTTACACTGAAAAGCTGGGTTAGGAGAAACAAAACGAAACAAAACACAACCAAAAAAATAAATCTTCACAGAATTCATTTTTCTTTGTTTTCTTCACATTTCAAATTAAAACTTTATTCAGAGATATGGTTCTGAGACAGTTACAGTTTTTCTCAAGGAGTTGCTAGAAATATTAAATAAAATGAAATATACTGTAGCTATGAACTTCGTGAGGTTTTCAAAGAGGTTGCTTTACATATTTCAGAAGGTAAAACCTGCTATTTTAAACTCTTGTGAATCTTTTTGTCTAAAACAACAACAAAAAAAAATTGGGGGGCTTCAATGTAAGCTTAAAGCAATAGCTATAGCATAAAGCTTGTTTCTAAGTCATCAAGGAATAACTCTGAAGATACTGCAATTTGAACCTCTCATACAGGTTTTTTTGATCAGAGAACTAACACTGTCCGTGCAATGACAACACGGATTGAGCTATGTTTTTCCTATTACTTAACCAATGCAAATAAATTCAAATACATTTGTGACTCTAGTTATTTGAGCTGGCAACTTCCATGTCTTATGAGTTTGTACAAACAGGCCACATATTTATAACATTTTTTTACAAGTAACCTTTAAAAAGCAAATAAAGATAAATGAGTCAGATTGTGGTGAAGCCTATTGACTTTTTGTGAATAAGCCTGGTAGGGCCCAGTTGACATTTTAAAACTCTTCTTCTCATAGAGGTTAAGTCAAGTAGTGACATATAATCCACACTCAATTCAGAGGGACAAATAAACACATTAATTATAACAATAATAGAAATCTTAGCTGTAACTAATTCATGTTGTTGCTACTTATCCTGTGCTCTAAAATAAGTGCTTTTGTTTTGTCTGTATAGTACAGACTTTGCTTCAACAGAGAAAATTGATGCAGGTTTATAGTAAACTGTCTGAAAAATGTTGCCAAGCTGTGTTTTAAAACAAAAACAGGTTACACAGTATTTCAATTTGTGCACCGGGCAAATCACTAAAAGTTCAACTTCAGTTTGTTACCACTGTAACACTTCTTTTGGTTTCTGTGGCACTGATACTCTGCCTTTTTTTCCTTAAGGTCTCACTAGAGGAAAAGAGTGGTTGAGGAAAGATAGTATATTCTCTGCAATGCAGTTGGTTACTCACTTCTCATTGATGTCTCAGTTTGCACTTCAGAAATCTTAAGAAAATCCAAAGCATCATATCACTTCCATGCATAATTTCTTGCCAGCTCTACTGTGTTGGAGGACCAAACTACACGTTATTCACTGGCTATCAGAGATACAGAATACTCTACTTTGATGCCAAATGTTAGCTCTGGGTTTTTTTCTTGCTGACAGATATTTGTTGCCTTAAAACAATGCACCGAGAGGAAAAAAATATTTATGCTCCGATCCTTCTACTTTCCTTGAATCTGGGAAAATTTAAATTGCATGCCTTGCTCAGATGAGGAGGAGATGAAAGAAGAAAGGAAAAGGAAAGATTTTTCAGTTGAAGCCGAATAGACATATGGTGATCACAGAAGGGGATTTGGCCCAAATCTCGCATCACTGGCTTTGAACAATAATGGTAAATACACTGGCCTTTGTGGAATTATGCTTGGGTACCACTGCTAGGACCCTGTGATATGGACTAACTTCAGATCCTCTGGTTCTGTTCAAATCTATTCAGGAGGGGAAGAAGAAAAAGAAGAGAAAAAATCACGCCAAGTTTTTTGGTTTATAATTTCAGGAGGAATTTAACTGAGCAGACGCTAGAATAGAGACTGGCATGCAGAGAATCTGTATTTGCCTTTACAGTAGCTGGTGTCTCCCACTGCTTGGAGCTGAAGAACAAATCCCAAGGGTGCAGGCTGGTGTGAGAGCTTCAGGGAGCTGTACTGGCAAAGCTGCTGTGCTGCGCAGGTGCAGCAGCACCTGTGGATCAGCATCACAGATAACAGCTTTTGCTAACACCTGGTTTCCGAGATATGCTTAGTGCTGCATTTATGTTGAGGTACCATCAAGCAGTGTTTGGTCATTCTATCCTGTCTTTGGGTCTGCTGAGACTACATTGGATCACAGTTCTAACATGCAGGTGAAAGCAGATTTGGAAGGGATCTGAGCTGGATTCTGCTGTTAGCTGCTGTAACAGCTATTACTATTGATTTGAGAATTATTCTAACATTAAATTTAACTTAATTAAATTTAACTAATTAAATTTAAATTTAATTTCTAACATGAAATTTAGTCATGAGGGATATGGATAAGGCAGAGCTGCTCAATGAGGTCTTTGTTTCAGTCTTTACTGGTAGCCAAACTTCCTACAGTGACCAGGACTCGGTAGCCCTAGATAAGTGTTGGGGAAGTGATAGGCCTCCCACTGCATGTGAAGAACGGGTTCAGCGCCACTTACTGAAACTTGATCAGAATAAGTCCATGGGCCCTGATAACATACATCCTAGGGTCCTGAGGGAATTGGCTGATGTAGTTGCAGGACCACTCTCCGTCATATTTGGCAAGTCGTGGAGGTCAGGTGAAGTTCCGGGTGACTGGAGAAAGGGTAACATCACCCCTACTTTTTAAAAAGGGTAGAAAAGACAACCCAGGGAACTATAGGCCAGTGAGCCTCACCTCTGTGTCTGGGAAGATCATGGAGCGAATAGTCTTGGAAGTGATGTTAAGACACATACAAGATAAAGAGGTGATACTAAGCAGTCAGCATGGANGCATAAAAAAGATGTGGACCTGTTGGAATGAGTCCAGAGGAGGGCCACTAAGATGATTAAAGGATTGGAGAACCTCCCGTGTGAGGATAGGCTGAGAGAGTTGGGGTTGTTCAGCCTGGAGAAGAGAAGGCTTCAAGGGGATCTTAAAGCAGTTTTCCAGTACCTAAAGGGGAATTATAAGATAGAAGGGGAGAAACTTTTTAGGTGGTCTGATCTAGTTGGGGATGTCCCTGCCCAGTGCAGGGGGGTTGGACTAGATGACCTCCAGAGGTCCCTTCCAACCCAAACCATTCTATGATTCTGTGATTCTATGATTGTAATAGGACAAGGGGGAATGGTTATAAGCTGAAGGAGGGGAAATTTATATTGGAGATTAGAAGGAGGTTCTCTACCCAGAGAGTGGTTAGACACTGGAACAGGTTGCCCAGAGAGGTTGTGGATGCCCCAGACCTGGCAGTGTTCAAGGCCAGGCTGGATGTGGCCCTGGGCAACCTGGTCTAGTGATTGGCATCCCTGCCTATGGCAGGGGAGTTGGAACTAGATGATCTTTAAGGTCCCTTCCAACCTGGCCATTCTATGAATCTATGAATTAATATTTTGTCTGATGTAATGAAAAATCTATAGATTTGTGTGAATCATGTCAAAGTCTATACTGACTTGGAAGACCTTCAGCACATAGAATCATAGCATGTTAGGGGTTGGAAGGGACCTAGAAAGATCATCTAGTCCAAACACCCTGCCAGAGCAGGATCACCTAGATGAGATCACACAGGAAAGCGTCCAGGTGGGTCTTTAATGTCTCCAGAGAAGGAGACTCCACAGCCCTCCTGGGCAGCCTGTTCCAGTGCTCCATCACCCTTACTGTAAAAAAGTTTCTCCTCATAGAATCATAGAACAGTTACAGCTGGAAGAGACCTTGGAAATCATCAAGTCCAGCCTTTGTCCTAGCCCTATCAACTTACTAAATGATGCCCCCCAATGCAACATCTACCCGTCTCTTAAACACCTCCAGGGATGGTGACTCAACCACCTCCCTGGGCAGCCTATTCCAATGGCTTGACTTTTTGCATGATTCAGGCTGAATTTGCAGTGGTAACAGAAATCCTCTTTTCACATATAGGTTGAAGAGCAGATTTGATATGGAGAAAATATTGGGAAAGAATAAATATGGAAACAGAAGGTGCTTGTTTTATTAAATAATTCTTCCATTTATCTATCAGGGTCTGGGAACTTTTTATTATAATTAAAACAAACAAGCAAACATAAAAGGCAGAAAAGTATTTGGCTTTCCAGTGCATACTGAGCTGATGGTGGAAAACGTCCTCACCCACAGATTCAACAGGGAATATAAATGATTGATGCTAAAAGCTTAGATCATCAACTTTAAGTGTGATTGACAGATAGTATTTGTGGCAAATCTTTGGAATTCAGCAAGCTGGGGATGAGAAATGCAAAGTACTGACAATCAGACAGACATCTGCATTTCTCTACCTTTTTAATCTTTCTACAGAGGTAAAATGAAATATATAAAACCTGGAGTTATAGTAAAAAAGGTTTTTGACTCAGGTTCTCCAATGCAGCTGTTAGACATTGCCAACCACCTTTGGAGAGACTTAAAAGTCTCACCTTACTCTTCTTGCTTTCCAGTTACAGATGCTTTTGATAAAAACCACCCACTTAATTGCCCCTTTCCTCTTTTTTTTTTTCCCTTCTCTCCTTTTTCCTGTGAGGAGTTTGATCTTACTTTATGGAGAACATATAAGTGAAGGGATATGGTGATATGGTATACAGTTCTTTATTATGTGTAAGAGGACAATTGTTCTAATCCAGTGCAGATATTCCTGGGTGGCATTTTAATTCCTGCTTACTATAAAGATTTCCTACTGCTCCTTCCCCCCCTCATTTTTTCTCGGAATGCCAAACAGTTTTTTTTAGAACCTGACAATATACATTGATAGTTCTGGTATGCATAATTTAGAAAATCAACCTGACAAAAACAAAAGGAGTGTGATGCTTGCACATGTGCCTTGCTTTGGAAATCAAACTGTAATAGAGGATTGATTTTTGGCTAGATCTCTGGCTGTGAGTGACTTCAAGGAAATTATTAATGCTAGAAAACATTACAACTTCTTGTTTGAAACTGGTATGTTTCTTAAAAATTGAGGCTTCTGTGATCTGACTCAGTTTTGTAGTTCATATGTTGCTTTTCTATGGTTTCTCTGGTACCCAGCAGACATAGATCCTTCGCGTGTTGCTCTTACTACCAGTGGGAAGCAGCTCCCTAGGGTGGCAGCAACCCACAGGAGGACAAGTTTTTCAGGAGTTAGAAACAGCAAGGGGAAATTGGGGTTGCTGCCACAAGTGGAGGACACAGTTGTATCTATCTGTGTTGTGTGAAAAGCAGAATTAAATTTTAAGAAGAGTAAGATGTACCTAACTTCTGCTGTATGCCATTTCATACATAGACAAAGCAATACCATGCAGTTCGTACTCGCATTGTACCAATTATTCTTCATGTTACTATGGGGCAGTAAAATAATTGTCATTTTAAGGTAGGGAACTTGTCTGGAGCTGTTAAGAAATATACTCAGAAATGAACTAGAGTTCCTCTTCCTTATGCTTGGGCTACCATCTCTAACTGTTGCTCCTCAGTGATGGCACATTTCAATGCCTCATAGATTCCAGAGTGTTAATTAAAACACTTGTTTAGCTAATTGCCTGGAAGATTGCGAGTAAAAGCATATTTATTCCAAAGGCAAACAATCCATTTTTACCCAGTGAAGCCTATCAGTTTTTATGGTGCATAAAAATTGTTTCACCTCAATTTTGAATATATTGTGTGTTTGTCTATCTAAAAGCTTGTGGATCAGGATCTATTTTAAGTGCATGGAAGCTTTTTTCTTTTAGGTCATTTTTAATGTACCTACTGAAAAAGCGTATGTTTAAATAATAAAAACTTGAAAAGTCATTGCCATCAAAATGAAAAGTTGCTTTATTGCACCAGGCTTTTGGACTACTACCATGCTTACTAATATGCAGCCTTTGTAGTATTCCTATATGTTGGCACTGTCCTATGTAAAGACTAGAGATGGAAGAAAGGATATCATTATGATGCCTTTGCCTAACTTTGTTGGTAAAAAATGTGCTTATGTGGAACAGGTGGTTTCAGTGTGTATATGCATTTAAGATGGAAACACAGTCTGCTCCTTCAAAATGTTCAGGGACTAAACTGGTCCCTGGCAGGTGGACTGCATAGGGCTTTTGTGGAAGATTAGGAGCACATCACTGTGAACTACAGCTTATTGCACTACAGCGTAGCTTACCATCAGGCTGATAAATTCTCCTCAAGGAGAAAGTGCTTATCATCTAATGGGAGAGACTATGTAATGGTGGAAGGACAGCTCAAGGGCTGAGATGGGAGTTCTGGGTTTAATTTAAAAGTTTTCTTAACCTCTTCACTCATCATAGTTCTCTTGACTTTTGTATAGACTTTCATAACGTGACTATTTTTTTAGGGAATGAAATCTAAAAGGGCCTGGGTGAAGTCAATAAACTAATATATATTTTTATGCTTTTAGTTTAAGAATTGCTACAAGCAAAGTATTACTTACAAAACACCATCTGGTTCATCCCTACCACAACTTGATAAACAATTTGTGAATGTATTTCTTTGTTGTTTCTATTAAAAGTTATGTGCAGTGGTGATGTAACACAGCAGAGGTTTAAGAGGAAAATACCATTCAAAACAAGAATAGTGTCGTTTTTTATTATCAGGGTAACAACTGAATATTCTTATTAGCATTATATCCTAGAATGTTTGTAGTTGGAAAGTGCCCACAAGGATCACTGAGTCCAGCTTCTGTCTCTGCACAGGACAATCCCAAAAGTTACACCATGTGTGTCAGAGCCTTGTCGAAATGCTTCTTGAATTCTGTCAGTCTTGGGATCACAGTACCACAGTATGTCAGGGCTTGGAAGGGACCTAGAAAGATCATCTAGTCCAACCCCCCTGCCAGAGCAGGATCACCTAGACCAGGTCACACAGGAATGTGTCCAGGCAGCTCTTGAATGGCTCCAGAGAAGGAGACTCCACAGCCCTCCTGGGCAGCCTGTTCCAGTGCTCTGTCACCCTTACTGTAAAGAAGTTCCTCCTCG